>JAPZDY010000015.1:2451376-2463360 GCA_029783645.1 Ctenochaetus hawaiiensis | reverse complement strand
TCCCTCAAAGTCATTCTGCAGCAGTGCAGAGAGCAGAACAGCGGGCGCCTGAGTTAAAACTTAACACAATCCTAAAAAATCGTCCTTAGCGTTCCTCCTTATCGTTCTTATCACAGACAGATAAGAAGTGAGGACTGTGTTTTGTGCAAGTGAAGCGGGGATGCATGAATTTTTTCCGGATTCCAGAAAGTTTAAAAACCATCAAAGGGGGGTTTACAGTGGGAATCTGTAGGAATCATGCCCTGCGGTAAGACCTAAATACTTCTATGTACAGATTGCATGTACCGACACATCTGACACTGTATTCTGACACACCAATACATTCTGAGAAGAGCACACTAAGTTCTTTAGTTAGATCTAAAATTAATTTAGTTAGTTTTTGGCATCTTTTGTTTCATTTAGGTCTATATTAAATTCAGTCTCCCATGAACATGTTTATTTTTACATTTCTGCCTTAGATGCAGATCTGTTTTAATTTATTTACTTGTTATTTTTTTCATGAGAATCATGTTATTTAACCTTTGACCCAGTTCAGTGTTGCTTCATTCCCTCCTCTAAGTTGGTTTTAAAATGAACTTAAATTAAAATATAGATTTTTGATTGAGTCCACTGCCTTAGAAATTGTGAACAATTACCTATTATCTATCGAAACACCAAATAATGCTTGACAGCAGCAGGTCTATTATATATAATAAGTAATCATTTGCAGGGTAGGCTACTTTCAACTGAGGGGTTGCAATATCAAACCCTGAACCCTAACCCTAAATTTCAACCTATAAAAACAATACTGGATACATATTTGCACACTTTCCATTGCTGTTCTTAGAGATAACATTTTTGTTTGTTTGTTTCTAATGAGCAGTTAAATGAAAATAATGGTGTTTCGCATTCCTAAGGCACTGATATCTCTAAGGCCAACACTCAACAATTTGTCCTCATGAAATCTCTGAGTTTTATAAAACATTATATTCTGGGATTTTTTTCAGAGTAATGAAAATTTACTTTTATTATTATTTAAACTTGAACCTTATTAAGACATTATCACTGAACTGTATTAAATAAAAAAAAAAAATAATATTGTCTCAAGTAATCCTTATATTGATTTTGTATGTTTGTATTTCTAATAGTGGATTTAAATATATATTTCAAATATTTCCCACAATACTTTTTATATTTAATTTTAGAATCATTAAGCTTTATACAAAAAATGGAATCCTGCATGTTACTGAAGCAGTCCAAATGTGTGAAAAAAGTGAAAATAATTCATTTAACTTTCTTCCTCTCTTTGCTTAATGTATGTATATTTGATATATTAACTTCAAATATACAATGTTGCTGGCTAGAGATTTCTCAATCCACCTTCCATAAATTGCTTAAGGTGGTCTCTCTCATTGCAACTTAAAACAACTATACATGTATGCAAATAATGCACATTAGGTCATTATTATGCAAAATAGTATAATGATGTAAAATGGCGACTTTTGGTGCTACTGCTCAGTTCTTTCATTGGGACAGAGTTAGCAGCACTTCCTGCAATCAGTTAGCATGTTACCTTAATGCCAAAAAAGGTGTTTTTTACAGGTTTAGTGAGGCTCAAAAAGGCATCACTTTGCCACTGCTTTCTAATCCTTTTTTTAAGCCAATTTGAACACAGGGATTACAATACCAGGGTGATTTTCCGCCCATCAGACCAGGACTCTTACTCTGGGAACACATAGCAGGTTCAAGCTGGAAAGAACCGAAGTGGAAATGTAGCCAGAGCTAATCCCTGGTTTCCAACAGGTTCCCAAGGGAGTTACAGAGGGGTTAGTTACAGAGTCATCCAGGGAAATGCTTTACTCCCTTTTGTCAAGCTGATCTCCATGGTATCCAGGTCTCAGGTGCAAAAGTTAATGCGCTTGTTGAGATGTAAACACAAATAGTCTCACTATACCCTGAGTTACCCATCCAGAGGATGGCTAAAGAATTAGCTAAAACCACATTTCATCCAAGTGGTATGACATGGTTGCTTTTATATTTTGTACTTTTCTTTCATTCCTTTTCCACTGCAGATATGTATAGTTTAAAGATTACAATTGCAGGCCTTCAAAGTTAACAATCCTAAAAAAAAATCTAAAGTTTTTAGTTCCAGACAAACAAAACAGAATTGTCTGCCACAGTAGATTACACAAGCGGACAGCACAGTCTAGTCTAACCTGACAAAGGCTAACAGAAAGGCTGGGTGCTCTCTCAAAAAAGACAAGAATGGAGGTTGATCAAATCTTCTGTTGATTAAAATATGTAACTGACAAATTTTCCCCCAGTCTGGTTGTCAATGGAAACTAGACATCACATGCTATTTTTTTTTCCAGTGGACACAGCTCAGCTAGCTGTTCCCCCCTGTTTCTTGTCATTATGTTTAGCTGTCTTATTCTGGCTATAGCTTCTTATTTCATACCAGTAAATATAAGAGTAGTACAGAGCTTCTCGGCAATTATAAGAAACTAAAAAAGAACCCTTAATGACTTCATCAAGCAAAGAATTACACAGCCATCACATCCTTATTGTTTTCTAAAGCTCTAAGTTTGTCAGCATTCAGATTAGTTTGGATGTCCCAAGGTCCATTAATAAACCTCTACACTGTATATTAATGAATTAATAAATTAGTATTTTACCATGTATTTTGATTTCAAATTAACAAACAACAAACCAGTCTACATTGTTAGTTGACCCACCATCATCATCTAACTGCACAGTAGACTAACATTGTCCAACCATGAACATAAATCCCCCACAAAAACAAAAGATTTGTTTGTGACCTGTATATCTCTCCATTTTTACAAATATTGGTGATTTATAATCTCTTGACTGTGCACAGAGTGATCTCTGCCTTCTTGGCAATTATACTTGCAATCATCCTGAAATAAACAACTAATTCTCAGTTTATCTTACTTCACAGGAGTCTCCCCCCATATTGTTAAAAACTGCCAAAACAGACATATATGAAATCACCAAAAGAGTAGAATCTCTAAAATCTTTTTTGTAATCCCATATTCCCGAGACACAATCTTAACAGGATATATACATGTGTTAAACAACATACCCTCTCTCTCAGCTAACTCTGCACGTCCTGAAGAAGTATGCAAAGCTGCCATAACAGTCACAAATGATGAAGTAAATTGAAAAAGCAAAGTACTCACATTGCAACATCGGTGGGTGTAGATGAAAGTCAAACTATTTAATCATAGGTTCAACGATTTACAATCTAAGAGCTTGAAAAAGATTTGTAGGTCTTCAAAGAAAGATGTTCTTGGTAAAAGTCACATTGCATGCATGATGTGCTTTGGCGAAGCCTAGTGGATATTTTATGGTGTTGCATTACTTTTATTTTTGAGTTAATTCACTGCATGTTTTGTATTGGTTAAGCTTGTCACATAATTAGGACCACATTTTCAAACCCAGGAAGTTTGTTAGTACTGTAAATAAGTTTAAGTGTAAATATTTTTCACTCTGTAAAGCCTTTTTTTTTAAAAAAAAAAAAAAAAGAATTATATGGTAGATTCAAATATCAATACTTCTATTTGTACAGTTCAACCAGAAACTGTTCCCAATCTCTTATAGCATTGTCAGTATTTAAAAAAATATGGAATGATGTTTCCACTTTATTATTTATATTCGTTTGCAAAAAGTTTGTGATATTTAATTAACATATTGTAATCTCTTTTGCCTATGACAGGAAACTTTGGGTAAAGGCATACATCTTAAATCTGTAATTAACTGTTCATAACATTAATTATTTGGTGTAAGGATATTTGTTACCTGTAATCAATGGATGGTAACGAGATGTGATTTTATTTGATTTTAGTTGTTCTGACCAGAGTTTGTATCCATGTAAGAATTAATTTGACTAATTTTCTCCAATATGTGAATGAGTCAGACTTTTTGAACTGTGATTGACAAGACTAAACAAGAGACATTATGTAAGTTTTGCACTGATTGTAATCCTACTATGATTCTTAACCAGTATACACAATCACAAACTGTGCCCTCAATATTTTCTTTCTTCCTTTTTATTGTTTTAAACTTTTTTTATTTTTACATTTTTTTCCAGCGTTAGTTTGTGTGTCTTTCGTTTTATATACATATAAATATACACATTTTATAAATTCATTTATTTTGTGTGCATAGACACACACGCAAACACACACACACAGTCACAAGCTGTCTTATTTCTGTGAATAACGCTTTTATTCTGAAAACCTGATACCCGGATATCCTGTTGTCGTTTTCGCAGTGGGGCAGAGAACAGCTGTTTTGAGCTGAGCACCCAACGTTTAGAGCTCATATATCAGTTTCATTTGATATTAGCCTCGGAGCGTAACGTTTCCCACTGCCCTCCGTCTCTACGGCCACATTTTTATCGACTCGCGTTGGTTTCTTACAGCAAGTGTCTCGTTCCGTTTGTGTGTTCACAAGAGGATGGTTTTGTCAACATCACAACAAGTCGCCCTGGCTTTCACGGCCGTGCTTTTTACGTTTGTCGTCCTGCCCAGGTTGTTTGGCGTCGGCGGAGGGAATGGAGCGAAGGAAAATAAACTTGACTCTCGCTACACCAGGAAAGGTAAGAAATCTTTCTGTGGTCTCAGGGGTTAAGGACATGGAGCAGTATGGTTCCTCTGCGCTTGGTCCTACTTAGCTCTGGTGTACGTCTCTACTTCAGCTAGCATGTGCACTAAGAAGGGTTGTTATCCTTAATGTAGCTACCAACAATACAGCACAAACAGTTTGTGGTTAAGACAGAGGGTTTTATATCACACATCAACAGTTAGGTCTGCACTGATGCTCAAGTCAAATAGAGTCCATAAATTTAAGGTATAGTTCACTTTTAAATGTAAGCTACTTTGTCCAGCTTAGTAATTTCAGCATCTACGAATATTCAGTTATCTCACCATGAAGTGAAGTGATCAAGAAACTGTCATTTTAACACTTCTAAGGCCATGATTCTGGTCAAAATGTGCAACTACAGGATTACAGGAATCAGCCTTAAAATTAAACCACCTCCCTTGTATTCGGTAGGTGGTCGAGCCCCCAGTGCAGCTCTGTCCCATCCATACATAACCATATACATGACCTCTGAATGTGTCCTGTGTGGAAAGTAAAGTCAACAACTTCAGCTCTTTTTCATGTTCCTCAAACCATTGCTGATGAATTTTTGCACTATATCCTACCATGTTATCCTACCAAAATAGGCCACTGCCATTAGGTTAAGACTCTTGCCATGACGGAATGTACTGCATCAGTGTCTAGTTGGTGGTATGTGTTGAAGTAAAATCCACATTAATGCCAGAACCAAGGGTATCCCAACAAAACATGCCCAGAGCACACTGCCTCATCTAGCACGCCTTCACCCTACAGAGCACCCTGGTGCCATCTCTTTGCTAGGTAAATGATGCACAGGGACATCCACATGCTGTAAAAGAAAACATGAGTCATCAGACCTTACTACCACCATCTGTCATTGCTTTACAGTCCAGTTCTGGTGTACTTTGGCTATTGGAGGTTCTTTTGGCAGTGAAAAGGGAGGTAACCTTCACTCCCCATGCGCATAAGTGAGCCTTGGGCTGGCATTACCCTGTTGTGGGTGTGCCAGTTATTCAGGTTATATGATCGGCTTTGGTTACTGATCACTAACCACTGCAAACTCAGAATGCCAGGCATATGCCGTGTTGGACCTGCTCCAACCCAGTCACTGGACAAATTAACAGGATAGGAGTTGACTATATTGCTTTTTCCTGCAATAGGCCAGATATACATTGAATCTGTGGCACTAAATATTAATATTTTTCTCAAAATATGCAGACACTAAACAGATTGCTCTGCCAATTTGACATATAGGAGATACAACTCAATGATATATATCTTTGTTTTTCTGCTTTCTTGCATGTTTTTCTCCCAAAATTTATGGATACTTTCACTTTGAATACACATGGGCATGGACAAGTTGCAGTCACCATGTGCATGTGTGTGCTTTTTAATGAAGCACCAAGCTCAGTACAGTGAATGAATACATTATATTTGTGGGGTGTATTTTTTCCTTTTCAGTTAACACAGGCATTGTGATGTATCATAGATGACTGTCTTGCAGTGTGTTAAGTATCAGACAACCATTGTATCATTACACCATCATAATTGTACTGTGAGTTATTCTGAGATCCCCACCCAGTACTGAAAGAGGGAAGTAGTCCTCTGTGACTGAGTGGCGGCTAGCATTGAACTCTGGATCTCTGTCATCCTCCAGTTTTTGTTTTGAAAAGCCCACTTTTCAATCTTTAACCTCCTGAGACCCGAGCTTGTATTTGGTGAGCTTTTTTTTTCTTCCAGCTATTTTGGATTAGTAGGACATAAGTTTTAAACCTAATAAATGTAATAACTAAATATCCTCCTAAACATCCTCATGTGGGGACAATGGGTAAAAGTTTTAAAAGATGAAGTGACATGGTGCAGAAAGGCAAAAATGTAATGTCCTCATATGAGTACGCAGGGTCTCAGGAGGTTAAATTAAATTCCTCTCAGTGTTATATCCTGTCTCTCTATCCTGTTTCTCGTGAAAAAAAGCCACAGTACACAGACTGGATACTCTTGAAATGCTGTTTCATCTCTGTATTTGGTGCTTTTTGTCATTTTAGATTAACTTTAGCCCACTCTAAGTCTCAGTCTCAGTCTCTGAGAGTGCTAGCAAAGATGGAGCCATAATCAGAGTAGAGAAATTTCTTATCTGGCATGAGCCTGTGCCTCTCTGTCAGGTCATCCGATGTCAAACTTACATTATCAAATAGGACAAACCCGTTGCCACCCCATTCTAGCCACAGAGCATTGTTTGGTCCAGAAGAAAATCATTTTTACCTCATCAACCTATGGAACAATCTTTATGATACTTCAGTTTTTTTTCTTTTAGTCAATTTGAAACAAAAAAAGAAATTCTGTTATTTTCTTTGCTTAAGGGATCTTTACTGTATCACCTTTAACCTTGTTAGCAAAAAAAACAGAAAGTAACATTAGCATGGAGGAGTCATGTTTTGTTTCTGCTTGATGCACTTAAGTACCACTTATGTGATACTTCTTGCTTTTCAGTTAATGCTGTTTCTCAAACAGAAAACAGGGCTGTGGTCAAAAGTAACTGCGCAACAAATTTCTGCTAGCTATTCCAACCCAGCATACTGAAAAGATGCAACAGAGGACTGCACAGGGCGATTGCTGTAGGGCAAATGACCTAAGTTTTACCATGGTGGTGTGTGCATCAAAAGAGTGTCCAATATTTACTTTTGATATTTGTAAAATGAAAGTTTCCATCAGTGAAACCTATTTGTACAGGCAAAATGATGCAGTAAAGGAACTTAAAAATTAATGTCTTTCCTTAATTGAACATGTTGTTTAAGACTGGTGACATGAGGACGCAAAGACTTAAATATACCTAACACACAGGGTAGCCTCAGACTGGTGATGGTATTATTCTTGAATGCTTGTTGATGCTGGTATTGTTAATACTGATCTCCTTGATGTCCAGTTCTGCAATAAATGTTTCTGGACACTTGTCATCTCCTGACCCCCTCATTTCTCCAGCTCATCTCTGACCAGATTTACCTCACGGTAGTCATAGACCCAAACCTCTCTACTGGTCATAATCCATGAAAAGAGGTTTGGGTCATTTCAGGCCTATTGACAGGGATCCGTATGACTCTGACACACTGCTCATCAGGTGTGTATTTACTGGTCAAGTGATAATCAAGTGATGAATGCTTACTCTTGAAAGTGGAAGCTTGCACATCTTTCATGCACATTACTGCACAGTGCACAGAAATCTTTAATTGCACTCAAAAATGGATTCCCTTAGTAATCGCTTGAGTCCTAGCAGTTGTGGCAGTTGTGGCCATTAAGCTTCCATGTAAAAGGCATTAGAAAATGTATGCTGTCAGGAAATGAGCTAATGTTATCCAAGACTAGAACACAATGGGTTTTTTTAAGCACTGAAATGTTCTGAGTTATGAACATCCTGTCATGGCCTAGTATGCAGAGGTGGAGTAAGAGACACAATGAAGTTCTGCCTCAAGCTTCAACTGATGATGACAATGTAATATGATAGTGCTGTTACATTAAAAGCACATAGAGGCTATGAAATAAAATCTATAAACATATTAGTATAAACACAAGTGAAGTAACATTACACCCTTTAAAGCCACCGTATAAGGCAACACTGAGTTTCAGTTTTATTAATGAACACTTGCAGCCAGTGCATACAGCTGGTTATATGCCTTTGATGGTAAAGCATTACTAAAACTAGCCAGAAAACAGGACATTATTCACTCAATTACAAAAAATGAGCAGCAAGAAATAAAACAGCTATGACACCTCAGCATATGCCATTTTAATATTATCAGAATAAAAAAATTAAAGCACATGTCACTTTAAGGACCTTATGGGAGCATCACAAAAAAACAGACAACAGAGAGATGTAAACAAAACAAAAATAACATAATGTCCCCTGCAGCTACAACTAACAAACACTTACCAAAACAAGAATGCCCCACTATGTAACACAAGAAATGTTGATTTTTACTATGCAAAGAAAAGGGCATTATAAAACACTGTTTTAGGATAATATAAGCAAGGGTTTCGGGTTTAACTAGTGGATAATTTTTTTGTCTTTTCCTTTCTGTAACCTCTGTATTTATTTTGTGTCTTGACCTTTCAGATTCTTTTTGCATTTTCTTTTTGCACCAACTGTTGGATATATTAGAGTTATCGTAAAAAAAAAATATATATATACATATATATATATATATATATATATATATATATATATATAAATATATATATATTACTGCTCATATATATATATATATATTACTATTATTATGTGTATATATTACCCCTCTTCCCTTGCCTTTCAATTAAAAAAAAATTCAATAATTAGGTTTGGAAATGGTAATGATATACCATGCATAACTACAATAGGTAGATTTTTAAAAAACCTGTAAAATCTTGTCAAATTGCAATAAACAAATTCAACCTTGTTCCTGTAAAACAGGTCTCTACTCTGTGCTTATAGCATTACTAATTTTTATATATTTTATCCTATTCAAAAAATATACTTGGATGGTGGGTGGTTTCATTTTGAACACTATGCACCACCCTTGTGTGTCAAGATCCTTTTCCATTCCTTCTTAAAAAGCATGATACACAATGAAAACGTTTACTTAAATTTTTAGTACTCACATTTTCAGGAACACACAGGAAGCAACAGCAAACTAAAACATTAACTGCAGCTGTTAATAATTAAGAATCCAAAAAAAGCAACACTTTGAGTATAAAAAGGCTCAAAAATGCTGCTAGAAGTTCAAACAATAGTAAATAATACTGGAGCCTCGAGTGAAGAAACAGTCCGTAAAAAGCCCAGAAACAGCTCTGAGCGCAGTTCTCTTTTCATCTCAGTCAAAGCAGTTGACCCTGAGTATGTGGCAATGAAAACTGAAAAGGGGGCAGAAAATTTTAACAGTAACATCAGTTACATCCTTAACTGGCTGAAAGCCAGTATTCTGGTACGTCCTCCATTCTGAATTTATGTTTCAGATATTAAATAAATGAAAAGCGCCTTGTACAAGTGTACTTGTCTTTTACGTTTTGGACTTTTATTTTTAATCATTATTTATTTATTTATTTGCCCAAAGTCTACTTTTTCCGGGCTGTCCTTCCACCCCACCTAAGGAAGTCCTCTGGTGTCTGTGTGATAAGGAGGAATGTTGTGCTGGCTGATAACAAGGAAGGACTTCCAAAAGACTTGTATAAGACTTGTTGAGGCATTTGTTATTTTAATATATATCCATCTTATTGCTTTTCAAGTGCTAGTATTGACCAGTCCTTAGTCTTGTACTACTCTCTAAATTTACAATTAATTAACTTATTTGTTCAATTTTTGTTCTCCTTGATCTTAATAAAGCAATACAAAACCAGAGTCAATTTCCTTGCATTTTCACCCATACTTGGCCATTAAAGCCGTTTTAGATTCTAATATTACTGTTATATTACAGTTTGTAATGCAACACTATACTGCTATACTACTATACTACTGTAACATTGGCATAACTTGGTCTCTATGGCAATGTTATCTTCCTGATGTTTTTTTTAGGAATTTTTCCGTCAGGCTTTTTCAGATGTTTTTTTCTACTTATGCAGCTCATGCAACGGATAGAGTGTTAATCCTTCTTTTAGAGAACTCCTGATAACAAGCCTGGTTCACAAAGTAAGCCGGGGTTGATTGGTGATCCTGTTTGATGAAGCAGTTTTCTCAACATAGTCTAGCTTTCTTTCACAGAAACCCCTCCCCGTTCGCCCTCATGATGTTGTCTCAGCAGGTCCAGGCCCAGGAGCAGTAAGGGGTCAGCCCATCAATGTGAATGCCCACGGTTCACCTCAGACCCCTGAGAACATGCAGCAGATGAAGAAGCTGATGGAGCAAGAGTTAAAAAGCGACAAGTTCAAGTCCAGCAGCAACAAGGGATATGTGTTCACGCTAATGCCTCTCTACGCCATAGGAGTTGGAGTGTTTGCGGCCTACAAGTTTTTGAAAGTAAGCGGAGATGACAGCAACACCAGGTTATATTTGAAACGGTGATCAGTACTGTAAATGCAAAATCTTTATCACTTTGTTCTTTTCAATTCACAGATCAAGTCTGCAGATGACCAGGCACAAAAGGACAAGTTTGCAAAGGGAGCCAAGAAATCAGTGGAGGCAGGTGTGTAATTAACACAGGAATATCTCTTTGCATATCAGTGTTTTCATTATTCAAACAAATATTTAGTTAGCACATGCAGTCGGATATGGTGTTTTTATTCCTTTTGTATGCATGTTTGTTTTTGTGCAGAGAACCAGTTGAATGAGTTGGAACAAAGGCTAGCGCAGACAGAGAGGATGCTCAATTCCATTCTCACTCAGCTGGACCCGCTCACTAACTGGTGAGTGATGATCAGTCACACTCTTTGGTTTTCAGATGTGCGTGCGTGCTACACCTGTCTTCATAGTTTGTGTAAATAGTAGTGGTTATGAAACATAATCCTCAACTTTACTATCCCCTACTGTCTCTATCCCTTTACTTTTTTCCTGCAGTACAGATCAGTTCATAGCAGGTTGGCTTTTTTCTTCAAATTTCAGACATACAATTATATGCCCTTCTCTGTGTGTTGTTCAGTAAAAGAAATGAGTAGGAAATATGGATAATAGTTTCTGGTAAATTGCACAGAAAGACAAATAGTGATTTTGTTGTTGTTGTTAAGCACTGGTTGTGCTATTTTATTATTTGGTTGTGCTATTTTATTTTTAATGAATAAAGAAACCAAGAAAGAATAGCTTACTTTGGAATTCAGTGTTTACCATACATCCAGAAGCTTTTTTTTAAGTTAATTAAGTTATAAATCTGCATGAGAGCAAATGACTGTTTGCCCAAAGAGTCAAACCTTTCTTTGATGTGTAATTTCTAAAGAATTATTTCACCACTTGAAAAATGCTTAGGTGTTCCCTTTTGCTCAAATAGTAAAACACTTAAAACAACCAAAATGCACTAAACAGAACCAACATACGCTGCTGTTAGAGGGTAATGTGCTGTTGAGTTTGGCAAAGCCTGGTTTTGGCTGGTCCTTTCTGAGAAACATAACAGTATATCAGACAACTTTTTTACAACTGATCTTGTATTATAGCTGAACAGTTCACTAAGGCATATTTCAAAAGACAGTTAAGGCAAAAAAATAAGCAGCTCAATAGTGGAACCTTTGGCCTCATTTGATCATTAAGTTTAATTTGTTTGATCTAAATTTGATAAGCCACCCCTGTCTGGATTTAAGAGAGGGGGTGGGCAGCTATCTCTCTCTGGATGTAACTTCTTCACTCTGGTTGTCTGTGAAGGTGGCAATACTGGCAGGTGAATACTGAAATGCAATCTGTATTTTTGAACAAC
>JAPZDY010000015.1:2417273-2445559 GCA_029783645.1 Ctenochaetus hawaiiensis | reverse complement strand
TGACTTTATTTATCTACTCAACATACATACAAACATAGGGCAGAGTGCGGCAAAAAATAAATTATAAAGTACAAAAACAAAGACCCATCTCAATTAGACAAAAAGGTCCAATTTCTGATTGTATGTATATAATTTATAAACTGTTAACTATTTGGACACACAGACTACCACACATCTTGACCAATCACGTGCGGCTTTAACAGAAAAAAGAGGAGAAAAAAAAACAAACTGGCTCCCCATCAGGAGCCGGCTCCCGTCGTTCACTTCAAAGAGTCTGCTCTAAGAGCCGTATCGTTCGCGACCGACACATCACTACTGCATTCAAATGGGACAGGATTTTTGAGAGAGAAAAGATCAAACAAACATAGAAGCCCCAAGTTAGCAAAAGTGCGGCTTTCGGGGAAATTCAACTCACTGGCTATGCTGGAAGTCGTCAGGTCACAAACCTTAGCAAAGAAGTAAGACATAAAGTTGGGACCAAATGAGACAGCGAAAGCCAGCTATAAACATAATGAGCCATGTTCAGTTTTTTCGTTAATTTTGGCTAACTGTTAGCAAACAGTGTTCTTGCCGCACTGAGCAATATTAGCATACATTTGGAGTCTTGTTTCTGGGCACTTGACAAGCGTAAGTCTGTTTTCTTTTAACACTGTGTTGTGTTTCACTAATTTATAAAGTAAATATCTTGTTTAGTTGCTAAATGCTCCAACATGTTCACAAGTTAGTGAATGTTAGTTAATGTCTGAACTGAGCCGTTAACTTACAGTAAGGATGAAAAGTTTTCAACCTTTTTTCTGTTACAGCTAGTAGTGAGAGTGAACTAAATTAAAAAACGGTGAACTAAAAGTTTCTAAAATTGTCCACAATGCAGCTTCGGTGCAGTATATAAACAGGTAATGGAGATAGTTTTAGTCCACTATTGCAAATACGAATGGTCTGTTTTCAGAGGACAGTTTGACATGTCACAGCAGGGGAATCACAGCTGAAAATAATGACATTATGGATGACTTGAGTTCCATTTAGCTGCTTCACCTTCAGGATCCCGCCTTCGCGTTTCAATAAGCAACAAGTCAGCTAAATGAAAACACCTGAGGCTGAAACTTCGGTTATGTTTTTTTTTCTTTTTTGATAAGGTTTTTTTTTTTTTGATAAGTAAGCGTCTCTTGTCTGCTTTCTGTTTTCGCATTCCATTCCCAATATTCCCATCTTTTATTTCATGTTGATGATAGCATGCTTTTTTCCTTTATTTTTCTGATTTCTTAGATTTATCGTCAACTACTGTATGTCATACCGATGCTGGATTCAAGGTGAAGAAAGATGCTTCCTGTGTATCCTGCAGAGGGCGCCACCGAACCACAGTTACAGCCCAGGCAAGCGCAAGTCTAACACTGAACATTGAGTGGCTTATGCACATCATTATACCGTCTATCTGTATAATAAGTTCGCACTTAAAACATGGTGGTTTTCGTGTGTATTTCTGATAAAAATAAACTACTTGAGGAATTGCTCAGGAAATCATTAGAATAGAGTTCAGTTAGTACAAGTTCCCCTCCTTATTAATTCCAACTAAATTTAGGTATATCTGAGAACTTTTCCAAAGTATTGTGGTGATATAAACCATCCCCTCTTGTCATAACTTATAATTAGACATACAGAGTTCATTAATGACTTCTTCTTATGCAATAGAGGAAAAATATCTGGGATTAATCGCAAATTAGTTTGGCTCTGTCAATTAGGAAAGCAACATTTAATCAGCTCAGTGTTCTCCTGCTGGGATTTCTGCCTAATTCCATCCATGAGCATGGTTAGTTGTATAATGTGTTATGTTTTTATTGTGCTCCATGGTTTAAAATTGAGCTGAAAGTTCTGCAGAGCCTGCATGGGTGGCTTAAAAAACCTTTACTCCCTATAACTCCCCCTAAGGGCTACACTGGACTTCAAATCACACCAAGAAAAGTTCTCAAGGTGGTTAAAAGGTTGATAAAGTGTCTGTATCAGGAAGGAGTGAAATGTTTAATGGGTGCTCATCATATTCTTGTTGGCTCTTTGGTGACGTGCTTGTAATAGTCGCATTTCTGGTGGACTTATACCATACTTCATTTCCCTGAGTTGTGCAACCTTTTAGGATTTTGTTTAAAAAATGTCAGAATATATGGACACAACCATGGCGGTTCCATGTGTGTCAGTCTTATCACAGGAAAGGCAACATTTTTTGCAAGTAAGGTCAAAAATGCACAAGCAAAAGACAGGAAATAAGAGCTCTAGCAAACTTAGAAATTGAAATTGTGAAGCTTAAGACCATCGTAAACTCTTTTCGAGGTTTTCATGGTTTCACCCAAACCCTACATTGCTATATTCTGAATGAGTCTGGGTCCAAGCTTTCAGAAAATAGACAGATCTTTTGCTTATCTTTTTTTTTCTGGGTTTGGATATAAGTTCTTTTTTAACTGTGAAGACTCAACTTTGGTTTGTTTACATTGTGCATAAATATCGTGGTTCTGTCTATATATAAGTTTAACTATTTATTAATCTATTTTTGTCAGTAGCAGAGTCTGTCCTTCATGCTCAACTGCATACTCAAGCACAAGGGCCTCACAGGATGCCTGTTCTCCAGTGTAATTTCATCACATTGGTATTAACCTCACTGTTCACCTTTTACAGATGTTTCTCAGTTGTGTTAGGCTGGTGCTAATGTTAACCCATCATTTGCTGCTGCTTCACATAAAAGCATTCAAGTGGAAAAATATGGGGTGCAGAAAATACGCTTGACAAATTATTAATTAAAAAGAAAATGAATTTACTGCTAAACATTGAATGTAAACAGAGTTTGTTTGTGAGGGAAATCAGCAGGGTACCTTGACAAAAAATGTTAAAGGGTTACTTGTCGTGCACCTTCATTTATACCCCCAACGATGTCAGGGTTGTTGTCATTATGGGAAAATCTAGTCTAGTTTCTCCAAATTTTTGAGGGGAAAGCCTCTGATAAAAAACAATCATGGCATTTGAAAGATATAGACATCATCCAGGCAGAGAGATTTTAAAGAAAAGTTGCAATTCAATGGTATTGTAAGAAATGAAGAATCCTATATTTAAAGCTTTGAGCTTGAGGGACCAATTATCAGAATGCTATGATTTTAATCATTCTTTTGTTCCTTGTAAGTATCCCAACTTATTGGTACTGCATTACTGTAACCCTTGAAAACCCCTTTAAACATTTTTTTTATGTGATAAAAAAAATTTCATATCTGTAAGCCTGTTTTCTTTACTTTTTTATCAGAAAAACTACATGTTTTCCTTCAGATTCAGTCAAGGAATTAGCTTATTGGGACTCTGTATGGTGCCATATTGCCCCTGTACTGTGATGAAAATAAAATATCAGCATGTAAGCTTTTCAATTTTTTGCCTTCATTTGAAGTGGCATTTGAAATAGCAGAGATTTTATTTTAGCTTTCAGAAAAAGTACTGTCCTTTTGGTCTCTGAGTGTCCTCAAAGTCAGCAGGATTGTGTTGCCAGACCTCTGGGAGGGAGGCAGAGGTATTGTGCTTCATCAGATATAAACCCATCAGACAGTCTGTGCAGGATGGTGCAGAAAGTTCGGCCTGAAAGGGCAGAAAACTCTCCATGCCCCTGTCTGTCAAGGTCACTTCTTTGCAGTTCAGTGAAAAGAATAATAATATCAATATTCATCCAATTAATTTCTGTAAAAAAATTACATTATTATTGAATCATTACTTATTTCTTTATTCGATTGACCAAATTTTCTTTTTTCCCATTGCCTAAGCATTTTCAATTTAAGTCAAGTCAAGCTGCTTTCATGAATTTAATATTTCATCCGTTATATCAGTTGAAATAACACACTTGAACTTGCTTTTCTTTTCACAAATCCTCCATAAAGAAAGCATAACCTACCCTATTCTTGTATTTCTGATTGATGTTATTGTGAGCTGGAATGGAAATCAGCCAAGTCTGCCTGTCTAGCCTTAGCCACCTCTGGGACTGATCCTGTAGCTCTGCATGGGGAAAATGTACTGGCCAAAGACCTTCTTTCTCTTTTTTTCTTTCCTTTCCTTTCCTTTCCTTTCCTCCTTCTCTTTCTTTTTTCTTTTTTTTTACTCTCCAGTTCCTGATAAAGATCAGCAATCTGGCTGCTCTATTTTTAGTCAAGATATTACAGGGAAGGAGAAGCAGGGGAAAGAGACTGAATCCGTTTTGCCTCCTGTATTGGTCAGTCTATGCAAGGATGGCTGTTTAAAGGCAAGAAGTGTCTTGACCCACTATAGTGCCAAATACCCCATCTTCTGTGATGAATGACCTCATTAGTAAAACATTAAAAGGCTTCAACACCCCAATTTCAAAACTCACCAGCTGGTTCATTTTAAATTGAAATGGTACACAGCAGGTCATGGAAAATGAGTAATTTCCCCACAGTAGATGTTTTTCAAGGAGATACATACTGTATGACCTAAATTGACCTCTGTTGGTGATCAGTAAGAATTCCAGTAAGGTTGACCCTGCCTGAGCCTATGCTGAATATATATGGTAATTGATATAGAATGGTGTGTAGTCCTAAGGGACTCTTTAGCTGATCTTTTCACTTTCACTGGCAGTTGCATCAACTATAGTTAGTAGAGCTTTAGTTCAGTGCCACTTTTTTCCCTCAGCTTAAGCAAGTAAACAATATTTGCATTTGTTTTGTTTTGATATGCTGGTGCTGTAGTTAATGTCTGGTGGCAGTGAATGTCATATATATGACCCTTAAACAGTTTGATATCAGTAACTGTTTAATTAGGAGATGTTTATCTCTCATATAAAAAACTAATTCTATTTTAAATTTTTGTGGTTCCTCTGCAAATACTACAAAATATAATGTGTCAAAAATAAACATTCAGTACAACAGCTTTTAGCATTGTATATTTGAAATGTTCAACCAGGTCTTATACCCAGGTCATCTCACACAGGACAAGGTACCTTTTAGTGTCT
Organism: Ctenochaetus hawaiiensis; assembly: GCA_029783645.1. Classification (NCBI taxonomy): domain Eukaryota; kingdom Metazoa; phylum Chordata; class Actinopteri; order Acanthuriformes; family Acanthuridae; genus Ctenochaetus; species Ctenochaetus hawaiiensis. Next base: position 2,440,578 of record JAPZDY010000015.1, on the reverse strand, counting down.
GCATGAAATACACCAGGCACAAGGTAAACCCATCCACATCAATAATAGACTTCACCTCACATAGAGCTAGAAAAGAGCAACAATGTCCCGTAGGAGCAGAGATCTGGTGGGGGCGTTGTCACACAGAGAACCTGTGCCCGGGTTTCCCAAACCCAAAACCTAAATTAACACAAAATAGGTGTAAAACATGTAGGACCTTCTCCTAAACCTAACCAGTTAGCTTTAGTGCCTTATTGTAACCTCACCTTTTTTTTAAAAACAAGGGTTTAGATAGGCTTTCAGGCAGGAAGGCTTTGCATGTTGCACACAGGTACCAAAGGGTAACTTTTTTCTGTTTAAGACACCAAAGGGTTGTGACAGAATCAGTAACTGACGAGTTTGGATACTGATGCCATAGAAAATCCAAAAACACTCCCGTAAGTGATTATCATTTCACACAGATGATAACTTAATCGTGCCTGTACAAATACAGCATGTATGACTGCATGCATAAAGTCCAGTTAGTATCACTAAAAGCTAAGAGGCATAAGAACACTGAAGCACAATTCAAGACTTGCTGTTTGTGTGAACAGTTATTTTTTGGTCCATAAAAAAAGGGAAAATCAATGGAGCAGCAGATGCTACTTTTTCTATTATGTTTCTTTGAAGCTTTATGAAGCCTGAGTAAATAAACCCCAGCCCCAGCTAGAACCATAACATGCCTGACTGTTTTGATGCTGATTTGGAGTTCACCACCAACGTATCTTTAAAATACTTTAAAATCAGCACTGACTCTACTAAATAAAAATGATCATTTAGAAAATTATTATTATTTTTCATTTTGGAAGTCAGAATTTAAAACCACAATGATATTGCTTTCTCAGCAGATTTAAACAAGACAAGTAATGAGTAATTAGGTTACTCAGAGATTGCAGTTTTACAAAGCAGCCTTACATCAGGGAATAATTATGCATGTAATTATGGGCGAGCTGCCTGCCAAGTCTCCTTGTTGATTGAGCTATGCTTAGATTCCCTAAAGATGTCACTCTTTCCTTCGTATACACTGTGGTGAGTGGAGACTGTCAGATGATGGGCCATATGGTAAACAGTTGCATCTCTGCTCTTATCCCCCAAACCACTTTTGAGAGTGCAGAGAGTTTTTTTAGCATCTTTCTCTTTCTCACACATTTTCTAACTCATATCAAGGCTTATTTATGAGTTTGGGAGACAGATAGAGAGATAATGCCTGAAATAACATTTACATGACATGTCCAGAAGCATGGTAACCTTCAAAAAAAGAGCACAAACACAATCATCCCAAGCACAAAAACAGACCCTTGGTTTTCATGTGTTGTTGCTTGTTTGTTTCACCTCAAAATTTTAGTGCATCCCAAATACAAGCTGCTGTTTTAGCATTGCTTCAGGAGGGCACAATAACATAAAAACAAGAGAAGGCAGACCCCTTCTGTTTGAGTTTACTTTGCTTGAAACAATCGTGACTGACCAGTTCAACCGAGCAAACATGTATATATGCATCAGCACATTTACGATTCCTTGTCCCCTCGTCATTCTGACAGGAATGCAATGGAAAACACTCCTCCACAGATGTCTTGGTTGCTACTGTGGTCTTTGAAATACTCTGATTTCCTTTTTATATTTACTTATTTAAAAACCTGCATCAGGGCTTAAGAATGCAAGCATTTTCAAACAAGTATTACTATACTATTAGTATTATTATACTGTGATACCTGTTAGTCCACCATCTCATTGTCACATTTTTTCCTGCCCTACACATGAAATTCACTGAGTCTCATTCTGCGGTCAAGTTATTAAAAATAAATATGCTAAGTCATGATAGAGTTTCAAAATAAACAAAGAAAGATCTTAGATGACGTAGTTTGGTGAGCTTTAGGCAAAAAAGTACTGGGATAGGTGTAAAAAAAAAAATAGCTTAAAATAGCTTTTTCCTTAAACAATCCACATTTACTAACAGCTTCACAGGGAACTCAAACCCTGTTTGAGACTCTTGTGTATGACCACCTACTTTATAACAAATTTGTTCTTCCCTACTGTCATCCATTGTCCTTTGGGGGTACAGCATTTCAATACATGTATATACAATTCACACCCAGGCAAGAAAACCATCTATTACATGCTTTGGCAAGGCACTGTGCTGGTATCTCCGTTCCTAGGGGGAACCCCTTGCCTAACTTTATTTTCTAATAGGGAATTTTTTAACACTTTTTACTATATTAGTTGATAATATGCCTACATCGTACTTACTGTAAAATATGTTTCTGGTGACTAAAATCTTCAGTCTGTCACATACAGTACTGCAGTACGATTGTATTTCAACATAAAGATAGGCTACTACTTGGTTTCTTGGGCCCTTGAGTGGATTTTGGGCCCTATAATGAAATTGTAGATTTCCTATGGCAGAGAGCGTGACAGATGGAAGCCAATGAAACATGTATACAGTTCACAAAGAGTGGGAGGAAGTAATTGATAAGGGACCAGAACTGATTTTTGGCCTCTGCATGCTTGTGTTATGACTAGCCCTGCTTCAGCTCTACTATAGCTATGGCCTCTGCTGTTATTACTTCTACAAGTATTGGTATTAATGCAGTGGTTCTTAGTTTTGCATGTTGTGATTCAGAAACCGAATAAAACTCTATGCCCTCCCAGCCCATAATTTTCATTAATCACTAACTTTTAGTAAGCTGAGTTTTCTAAAACCAAGTCAAATTTTAGTGAAACAAAGGCCAGTATGATCATATCAGCAAAGTCATTTGTCTTGTTCACCTGACTCTACGATCCACCAGTGGGGTTGAGAACCACTGTATTAATGGCACTTTAGTTCAGCCAGAACACTAAAATTTCACTTGCATCAGCTGCTTCTTTAATGCTCTGCTTTTACTTTGCAAATGCCCTCATGCCAACACCATTACAGGAGACACACCAGCTGACTCCACCAATGCAATCCCCTCATATGTGATTAAGCTTTTGGTTTTGTTTACTTTGTGAGCCTTGTTCATGTACATATTGTTGTCGTTGAGAGGTCCTCCACAAAAGTCCAGACGAGGAAAGTTTATTTATATGGTACCATGCGGCCACAAGGCGACTCAAAGTACTTTTTCAGGGTTATAAAAATACATTAAAAATGAAATCATAAGTAAAAATCACAATTGAAGTTAAAAGACAATAAATAAAAAAAAACATATTAAAGACACTGAAAACAAAAACAAATGAAGAGCCAAAATAATTACAAATCTATATGAACCTTTGCCTCTAATTTATTGGAAAGCCACAGCAAATAGTAGTTAATTAGTTGAGCTGATGGTGGTAGCAGACCTCAGGTCAGGAAGCTTATTCCACAGGTGGGGAGTATAAAAAATAAAAGTTGCTCCATTTTGATTCTAGGAACGTAGTAAATCTCAAGTAGGAGAACCAAAATACAACTTCTTCTTGCTCCACTATTTCTAAAAAAGAACTAAACTTTTTTTCATTACCTGAAAAGTGGCCCTCAAAATGAATTGATTTTCAAATAATTGCTGATTAATTTTCCATCTGCTGACTAATGAATAAGTAAACCAACTTCAGCTTTATACCAAAACATGTTGTCCTATAAAGTCAGGAGGCATATGTCACGTGGTGTCAGGGAGAAGTGGGTCTTATACACAACATAAGGCGTTAAAAGAAAGTCATAGCCTATTAGGCACATTATTCAAACACATTAAAAGAGGATGTCAAAACAATCTGCTGTTTCATTACTTTATGATGCTCAGATGAAAAACTTTCTCGCCGTTTAAACACTTTTATGTGAAATCCCAGGGGCCGACAAAAGAGTAATTAAATCTAAGTAAACCTGTTATACCCACCGGAATAATTTTAAGGATAAAAACAAAAGGAGATGCATCTTAACATGGTTTGGTGGAGGATGAAAGGCTTAAACCAAAATAACAAAAATTACTCTTAGTGTCCCTCCTTTTAACAATTTGGAGGTCTGCTGAGTTTGTTGTTCAAATTCAATTGATCTCTTACGTTTGAAATGAACGCTGTTTTTCCAGTCATGTTATTTCTCATCATCCAAAATTGGTTTCTGATACGGTTGTTGCAATTAATTAAAGCAGATTAGAACGGGAAAAAATAACTGTCTCGGGCTGCAACTGTCTCCTCTAGTTGTTCTGTCAAGCTCAACCGCGACAACAGCGCTAAAGATGAGCGCTGATTTATTTCCCTGAAGCAAACTTATCTTGCTTTTTTTACATCACAGAAGCAGCGACAGTAGAGTGTTACTGAAACAGCTTGTATGCCTAAGATGCTTTTCCCATGGAATGATGAGTAAAGAGCGAGCATTTCTTTTTTCAAAGAAACGTTACATATTTCGGAGTAACGAGTCTGACGGTGACGAGCGGTTGTGCGTCTTGGAGAGGGCAGGGACGCCGGAGACGCGCAACCGCTCGCAGCAGCAGCGCAGTCTGTTTGGAGCCACGATTGAGATCATTCACTTCGAGCACTGACTGTCTGAACGGATTGTGGTAAACAAATCGACGATCTCCGCTCTTACAAAATCTTCCTGAACGAACGATGGACATCCTCATTTGTCCCCTTAACAGCCACGTAAGCGTCGGATGAGTGAAATCGGAGATGCTGCGCACCACGTCCATAATCCTGGAGCGTTTTTGAACAGGACTGTGGGTGTGTGCGCGTCGGGTTCGCCGCTACCTCCGGACTGCACTCGCCAACTTCCCCCGCTTTCTATCAAGTCATGTCTGATACAGAGCGATGGGCAAGTTTGACGACAACGAGAGGATAATCCTCAACGTCGGGGGCACCAGGCACGAAACCTACAAAACCACCCTGAAGACCCTGCCGGGGACGCGACTGGCCCTGCTCGCCTCCGACTCGGACATCGACTCCGTGCTGGATCAGCTGCAACAAGTCCCCGGCTTCATCGAGTACAACGCGCGGACCAACGAGTACTTCTTCGACCGCCACCCGGGCGTCTTTGCATACGTGCTGAACTACTACCGCACTGGGAAACTTCACTGCCCGGCAGATGTGTGCGGGCCGCTGTTCGAGGAGGAGCTCTCCTTCTGGGGCATCGATGAGACGGACGTGGAGCCCTGCTGCTGGATGACATACCGGCAGCATCGGGACGCGGAGGAAGCTCTGGACGTGTTCGAGCTCAACGTCGACAACGGGGAGGAAGACGACGAGATAGGGAAGAGGCTGGGCATTGAGGATGTGGCTGCCGACGGTAATGTCAGTCTGTGGAAGAAGTGGCAGCCGGTGATCTGGAATCTATTCGAGGATCCCTACTCATCCAGGGCGGCGAGGGTAAGGGCGCACCGCTGCGTCTGGGGCTCTCCAAAAATTCACAATAACCCCCACGATACACTTCTGTTACACTCGCACTTTCTTATCATTTACAGAAACACACTCTATAAAATGTGCATTTAAACAAGCAGTTTAAACCAAAAAGTACCAACGAGAGTAAAGAGTCATTTTAAGTGTCAAAATCTTCCCTTTCCTCTGCTTGAGATGTCATGAAAGAGTCACATGTCATGAAGCATTGTTGCATCTTACCTTATCCGCCTTTAATTTGTTTCAACAACAGTGATACATTTTATGTCTCTACTGACTGCAAGTTGCCTTATTTTAACTGATTTCATTATAGTATAAAGTTTTAGATTCAGATTTAGGAACAGGTACAATTTTCACTTCAAAAACAATTTTTTTCACTTGTCATAAGCAAACAAGGTGTTAACACTCACAGGATGGATATTCTTAGCAGCAGTGTATTTTACGTGTGTAGGCCTGTGCCAAACAGAGGCTATAGCCTGCATTTGTTGCTCTCTGATGCTGTTTATCTTAGCTACACATCCTATATCTGTGTTACTCAGTTGTTCTATTGTAAGGGTTGTGTTTATTGGGTTACAGCTTTAGAAATGTCCTTTTGACACTATTCTGTGCGTTATTGACACAATTAGATCTTCATGTCCTTTCCGCTGCAGACTACATCCTGAAAATGCAAAAATTCTGGATAAACACAAAAGACATGTGACTTTTGTCTTTTTCTCAAAAAGTGATGCATCCTGGGAATAGGACAGGTCACAACTTAAAGGTCACATGTGTCATTTTATTTTGATCATCATGAGGGTTTTTTAAACTCTGGAAAAAAAGTGATGTGTGTAACACCGGACAAGTTTTTTTTGTCTAGACGGTGTGCTTACATGCTAAGATTTGACCTCACAGTTACCAAAACCTGTGATTTTTTTTAATTGGCTGTTCATCAGAAGTTTCAGAACAATTAAAAAACAAGGTGTTGAGTTGACTTAATATAGCAACAGTTGTATCTAAATTAAATCACCTTTCATTTTATATCCCCCTTATCAACAAAGGGCAGGAGCTCTGCTAAGAACACCTTAGGCTACTGGTGAATTCTGGGTAATAGACAGCAAATGTATCTCTCTTTGGTCTGCTGGTTTGTCACTGAGGGGAGCGATTGTTGGCTGTGATGTCATGTTGTGTGAACGAAAAGTAATGCAAAACCACCACATAGATGCCTCCATGACGTCACTTGCAACATGTAATTTTAACTGCTCAATTTTAACTGTCAGCTTTGCACTAAATGTAAGTTTAAACTTTTAAGAACCAATATACCCTTAAATCATTGTTTGAAGTGAAAATTTGAATTTCTGGTAGTTAATATTTTGCAGTGAAATTTGTATATTTAATAATTTTGACGATTCCCTGTCAGAAAATAAAGTATTTGTTTTTTCCGAGCTGTATTCTCATTTGCATTCTCCGGAGCCCTTTAAAAGCATTTTAAGGAATACTTGTGCATCTGGTTAAATATTTTTGTTTACTCTGCAGAGAGTTAGATATAAAATTAATACCAATCTTATGTCTGTTTGTTAAATATGAAAATATGGAGATTGTCAGCTTAGTGTAATATAACAGCTGGAAGCAGGGGAAACATGTTGTCCCTGCTGGTTGCCTGGCAACCTCAGGGTTATGACCCCGTAAAACTAGTTTGCAAAATGTTTTGTCAAGTAAGTGCTCGTACCGTTTAGAATACTGTGTTTTGTGCCCTTTAGCAGCTAAAATACTGGATTAGAGAGATGGACAACTGTTCTAAGGAGTGTTTTTAAAATGTACACCTCTAATGTTTGGCCGCCTTTACTCTGTAGCAACTTCTCCAGTGCTGCTTTGTTTGCTGTTTGCTGTTTCTTAAATTAGACAAAAACCTGGAAGACTTTTCATTGTAAGCTTTAATCTGACTGGTTTTAATCTTAAATCTGTTACACCCAAAGATTTAGACAAAACTTTATCTCCTAATGAGCTGATGTCTAAATTCTTTGTGGAAGCTGATATTATTTTACTATAATGGACTAGTTTGTTGTTTAAAGTAGGCTTCCTGCCAAGATTTACTTTGAAAGTATCAAGCCTCTAATTTATTTGCGAAATGGTTTATTGAAGTATGTGTGGCTGACAGCCAACACACAAGTGCCAAAAACTGCAGTTCCTTGAATGGCCATATGAGGCTGGCTCCAAAGAAGAGTCAATGGTCAAGAGTGAAGGATTTGTCTTTCTGTGTGACAGACTTTCTGAAACAGTGTTTGTACTACATTATCAAAAGATATTGTCAGGGTTTAATAATATAACTTACCATTATACTAAATCTAAATATAAGGTTTGGTTTAAATTACAATAAATTTACAGCCATAGCTTATAAAAATAATTAATTCTTAAAGGTAAACTGTTAATGACCACAACATAATGTTGATCTGTTGCTCCTTGTACTCTTCAACCAGATTTCCTCGCTAATTTCTTTGAAATGTTTTTTGATGATTAGTCTGTTGACAGAGGAACCAGCAGGGATGTATCAGAGGTAAATATTGAGTTACTTTCAGCAGTGCTTCAGAAACAGAAGGGAGTTGATGGAGCTGAATGTTTGTGTTTACAACATGCATACATCTGTCTCCCTGCACCAACACTAAGCCAGTATGCACACACAAAAGAAAAGTCACGCCACATTTCCCTGCCACTAATACCACAGAGAAGCATCTGTTTCTATAAGTGCCTTTAAACCTCTGTTGCCTGCCAGAGCACGATGTTCCCTGATGGCGATGATGCTCCACCTGCAGCCACTGTAGTCTTCAATTTGGTGTCACAATGCATGCAGAAAGATTCTGCACCTCTGTGATGCCTGAGTATCTCTGCTGTTTTCAAAGGCCAGCTGGTCTCTGGTCAACTTTTAAACTTAGTACAACTCCCATACCAAGAGAAAGGCTTTGCATATGTGTCTGAGAGAAAGAGGGGTGTAATGTGAAGGCGAGTGTGTGAATGTGTCTGTGTGTGTCAAAAGAAGGCCCTTGGGGGCACTAATCCGCCCCCTGACAAGGCGTTAGGAGAGAGTAATGTGAAATCATCCTCCAAGGAAATGAAAGGTGTGATTTCATGCCAGTGGAAAGCTGGGTTCTCTTACACATTTCATCTTTGACCCTGACACTGCAGATGGAACAGTATAAACTGTAAACTGTTGTTAAACAGCGGAATTAACATTTAACCTAGTAGTGAATTAAAAAAAAAAATTAAGGAGTGGATCATTGATAGTCATATAGCAACCCTTTGCAGAGAGACTGAATTATATCATACTTATTATGATGTGCTTAAAACATGCAAGACAAATGTTGTTGTTTTTAGATGGATAATGCTCCACTTTATGCAGTACTTAAATAAAAAAAAAAATGTATTATTTAATTATTTGTCCCTTTTGAAATATAAAATCTAATTAAAAATAAATATGAGAAAACATGTTAAGAAAGAGACTTGATATTTTCTCATGTCTACTATATCTTACTTCTGTATTTTGATATAATATGTATGTTGAAAGAGTTATTGTTCGCATTTTATTTCTTAAATAGAAAGGGACAAGAGAAAGAGATGTAACAAAGTACCTTCAGGCCTAGGTTCGTTTCAGTTCACTACATTTCAGCCCTTAAGCCATGGGGGCATTCTGTAACCACATGTGTTGAAGTAACACATCAGTTAAACTTTTGCTTTATGTAAGGATTTTATGTCTTTCCTTATATATTCATTCATATTATATTCCATTTCTGCCATAATCTGCCAATAGTTCCTCCGACATAAGAGAAATTGCATATCATGTGTTATGTGCAATAGTGGTCCAGAAGTTAAACTGCAGTGCCTTCATGCAAATATCTTTTTAGTCTGATTAACCCAAATCTTTGCATTAGTGACAAAAATCTGAAACTTTCTGAGTTTTTACTGCTGGCTAATGATGGGTTTACTAAAAGTTTATTGCAGAATAATTTACAGTTAACCTTTACTGACCTGCTTTTCAGTTAAACAGACCATGATGGAGTGCAAGCAAAAATGCCTACTTTCTAACAGGAGCGACAGGATTTCTGGGAAATTTTTTTGAGGCAGAATCACTGACAGCATAACAGAGCAGCAGACCTCTTCATTATGATCTCATATCCCTCTACCCAGTAATTACAGTATATGCCAACTAATATGACAATTCTTCATAAACAGCTGCTTCATTATCAAAATAATAACTGATGTGAGATCAGCTGTCTATGGCTGTCAGAAAGCCTTTCATGAGTTTGTATCTCCAGGTTTACTGAAAAAGCAGAAAGTCTCATTTGTCACTTTAACCAACTCATCTATGAGTGTTCATGTGCCAGCAGTCAGCGGTAGCAGGCGTGTTTCTCTAGGCTCCCCACGCTGTTTCTATTGTTGTAGCCATCCTGTTCTCTCTTCACTCTCAATGCTGCCTCTTTAATCTGCATGAAGTGTGTTTGAAAGCAGCTTGCGCTGTGTTCACTTGTCTGTGTGAGATAGAAAGAGTGAGATCATCTTGTTGATTTTTCCTGTATGCTGAGAATAAATGACTGTGTTTCTATGTATGTGTTTATGGGTGTTTGTGTTCTTCTGTGTGTTAATCTGTTTGTTTGTCCTTTTCATATCTCTGTAGTTGGCCATTGCTGGATTGGGATGGTAACAAAAAAAAAAAAGAAATAACACCCACCACCTTTTTCATTTCCCATGTCTGCGCTCTGAGGCAGAGGTTTAGCTGATGCCTGACTTTGTAGTTCCCCCCATACCTCACCCTCACCCACGCATCCCCCTATTCTCCCATGATCCCATCTGAGACCACAGCTTGCTTTCTTCCACTTAAGAGGTTAAAAACCCAAACCGTCTGGGTGCCGCCTGCTGCACGCCTGAAGATACTAAAGCCAGGCTGCACGCTCAGCCTGCCTGTTGTCATGGCAACATCATCGCTCATCACCGCGGCCTGTTTTCATTCAGATCCGTCCGGTCTGTGAAACTGATTGATCTCAGAAACCTGCTTGACCATAAACCCTTATTGCTCAGTAATCCCTTGCGTGCCAGCTTGTTCGTTTTGAAGCAATGATCCAAATAACTTTGTGGGAGCACTAATCAGTACATGCATGTCTCTAACTGCTTCCTTATTGCTGTCAAAAGGTGACACACGGTGATGTGCTTTCACATCTTCACTCTTTGTTCCTGTCTGCACAAAGCTACAGGTGTTAGAGGGTCTGCCCCTTCTCATCTCAAGGCCCTGTTGAATCATACATCATGTTCAGAGTCTGAGGTTGTAGGAGGCCAGAAAATGTGGAAATCCGCTGCAAACACACGGTGAGGCCTCGCTGAGTAAATAGACTCTGACATGTAAACAGCAGCAGACCTGACGCTGGGTAGGAGAGCAGGGCAAATGGCTGCACAAGCGTGGGCGGTGACGGCACACCGCTGGGCATGTTGGTAGCCGCTGCCAGTCACGTTAATCTGCCCTGCCAGTCATCATCCTGTGCTGCTTTGGTTGACGATAATAGCTCAGTGTAGAGTAGTGTGGAGGGCTACAGCCAAGGTAATTAGGAGAGAGGTTAGTATGAGGGAGACTTGTAGCACCTTTGTTGTGTTGTAGGTGTGAGATGATGTGATTCCTCTTTTTTCAAAATGTTTTATTTTTCATGTTTTGGTTGTGTGTTGGTATTGCTATGTTTACCATCACTGTGGTTTTGATTTACTTCAGTTTGCGCTTATCTTCAATTGCGCAATATGTCTGTGATGTCTTTTTCACTGGAACTGCACTCACATCTCAACAACACTGCCTGCAAAAGAGTTATGAAAAGAGGTACAAAAGCCCTACCGCCCCCTTAATGGAGCAATAATTGCAATCACATAAAGAGAAATAATATAATCTTTTGCCAATAGTAACAAGAATAATTCATAGGCAGCGAACAGCACATTACAGCCTTGTTTGGTCCTGGGATGACTAGTCGCTTATGAACAATAATGTTGGCATATATTAGCAAACTTTAGATTTGTATTGCTGACTCACTAATTTCAGTCCACAATTTTTATGACTCCTATTTACTTAAACTCATCAAGAGAAATGTTTTTGCATACTTGTGGTTCCCTTGTGATTCAGCCAGTCTGACTGAGAAAATTATAATTATTATTTGCCAAGGTCTGAGAATGCAGTGGCATTTATTAAAGGAACCAAAACTGGGTAAATAACCGTAACAGCTACACTAGAGAAAAAATATCACCCAAATGGTTGTAAACACCTTTAGTTTGCTGACCAGCATTTGACCTTTAATTCCATAGTTGTTTGCACATGTCAATGACATGGTTATCAATGACATTTTTAGTCATGCTTGCTTTTGATTTTTCCTCAGAGTTAGCTGCTTGCCTCTTTTATCAGTCCAATCATCTTTTCCTGTCAGGTTTTATTGTCGCCATGTTTTAGGATCTCAGAAATCTACAACAAGTGACAACAGGTGACTCAAGGTTAATTATACTTTTATGTGTGTGTATATATATATGTATATATATATGTATACATATGTATATACACATATATATATTCATATAAAGCATCCACCACCAAAAAATAGGATTAAGTACAGGAATATGTCTTTGTGAGCAGTGAAGGGAGAAAGAAAGAGGCCTGTTAGATAGTTAATGAAGGAGACTAGTTCAGTATGCATGATCGGACCCCTTGCCTCACAGTCGTTAGCTATATATTGCATTTCAGGCCATGCTTTCTCTCTTTCTTTTGGTTTCCCCTCTCTCTTTCTCTCACACACACACATGCACACACACAGACATGAAATGAGGGACATTCTCTCTCTGTCTTGCAAAGGGATTTTAAAATTAATATGCAGTAGATTCAAGTGTCAGATTTGGCATACATAATGATAGAGTTACTCTGAGACCTAAATGAATCATGCCTTCTCTGTGTGTGGCCTTTTTGAATCTTCGTAAAAGTTATAGAATATTCATAGGGCAATTAGAAATCTGATTAAAGAAAGAATAATGTTCTTGTTAGGTGTTAAATCATACTTACTTGCTTGCAATAGTTTTGGGTTTTACTCTCAAAATCTTTGCCTTTACATCCAGCCTACATCTTTGGCTTACAAATACATGCTTGCTGTGTTTTCTTTAAATTAACTGAATAAAGTGAAGAGAGACAGACATGACACACTGTCACTTTAAATGGTAAAAAGGTAATGAATTGTGAGTAACTGTTTCTTTGGGAATCTCTCTGGGAGAAAAACCTATCTTTGCTTTCAGAGAGCTCAGTATGGCACAGTATGGTGAATACTCTGAACTTCTTTCAGCATGATTTGATTTTGAATGAAGCATTTTGCAGCATGAGTGCATGTATGACTTTTCCATGATGGCAGCACTCCTTTTTGTTTCATGTTTACAGGTTTCAACAGGTTTAATTCAAGAGAGCACCTGACACTGGCATGCACACAAGCATTTATTAACTTTCTTCCACCACTGTTCTTCCTATGTTAGCCAGGCTGGGTTTTTTACAGGTGCACACCTAAAGGAAAAAAAACAAAAACAGCATGTGAATTAGTCATTAGATTATTTTGTTAAAGTGTGTGTCTACATAGTGGAAATATGTGAGAAGAGACTACGAGAACTCTTACAGCAGTCGCCTCAAAATGGGAAACATTGTGGCAGCTTACACAATATACACGACTCTGTGTCAATCAAATTGGAACAGCTTTATTTCTTAATTTTCAAATAGAAACTGAAGTCACCTTAAGTGAGAACAATGTTGAGTGCTGCCCAAACAGGAACAGATGCAAGAGAAGGAGACAGGACTTGTTCTTTGATGTCCATCTCAGCAGGAGAACAGCCTGTTCGATACTGGTCTATGCAGTCAACAGATATGCTTCAGAGTCAGAAGTGCACTTAGGAATGGATCAGATATGACTTATGTATCATTCATTTATGGATGTGATGGCATGCTGAAGGTGTACTCCCCTGTCTTCCGTGCCCTGGTTGTTGACCACCAGGAGGAGCTGATTGTGGGCCCCCAAGCTGTGTAAGCAGACGTGCCGTTTGTTTGGGATTAATGCTGAATAATTTATTCTCATCCAATCACTATAAGATTGAACGCTTCCCAAGGACAATGAATTCACTGAAAGTTCTTTTGTCTGGCACCACTTGCACAACCCAGATGCTCATGCATTAATAGTCGATTATTAAATCAGACTTTCAGGCTGATTTGGTGTTTCTTGACTCTGTGCTCCCGTTTGCTGACTGAGGCCGCTGTCTAACAGAGGGCAGCGTAAATTCAGTAACAGCAGGTATTGTACAGCTTTAACCCAAAGGAATAAATTGTTCCATTATTTTCCTATGATCTCTGTTTTTTCCATAAAGTCCAGGGTATTTCAGAATTCAGTCTATAGCCATTGCAGTTTGCTTAGATTTTTTATTTAAAAAATCCTGTCTATCTCCTCTGTCTAATGTTTGGTGTCCTGTCACTTAGCAACTGAAACTGATTCAATCTGATTAGCTGCACAGCCTTTAAACTTTTTTTCATAAGCCATTGAGTAAATTTTGAAGGAACTCAGTCCCATTGCTTAAATTAACTCACATTTAGTAAGAACGCAGCCACAGAGCCTTCCAGACTTCACAGGCAAAGGTCAGGTCACTTATCAGAGGGGTGTTTATTGTTTCCTCAACACCATCTTATTTAACTGCCAACGGTCACATTGGCACACATTGTCACTCTGTCACACTCCTAGAAGCAGATGAGTGTGGAGCTGAAAATGTCACACTAGCAAGGGGATGACAGGAGGGTGATGTGCACTAAAGAGTTCTCATCTTGTAGTGATGGTGACTAGTGGTAGACCAACCCTGTTTGACAGCTTTGGTTGAAACTGTAAAAGGTTCAGATTTATCTTTCCCTTCAAAGTGAAGTATGATAATTATCTGGATTTTGCCATTTTCTTGCTAACTTTGTTTGATGCTAATTGCGTGCTCGGTCACCCAACTGGATCAACGTCAGGCTTTTAGTTTTGTCCACTGATCGTTTACCCTGGTTCAAAGAACAAGGCTTTAAAGAGGATCCACTGTTTAATGTAGCCTCATCTGAGCAAGTAGTGCTTAATTAGAGGACATATGGTGCCAAATCAGCACTTTAGAAGTGGACAGACCGAGAGACAGACAGACAGGGGGGTTTAAAGTGAAAAGCAGAGAAGATGCAATTCAAGGCTGATGACAAATAAGTAATGGAGTGCTACTGTGAGAGAGTTGGGCCAGGGAGTATTATGGCTGTGCTTTGAACTGTATTTACAAAGCTCTACATATATTTAAAGTTTTTCCCATGTTGTAAATAAAACAAAAGGCTGGTAATAACAAATTTGGACTTTAAAAAAGTGTGAAAGACATAAGACAGATCATTTTCAGCACATATATTCCTGAACTGAACCAAACCTAATGTGTATAACATTTTAGAGGATACTATAACTTTGATACATTCTATATGTTTCTTATTGTCAACAAATCACATGAAAAGTCCAAAACCAACAATTAAACTAATCCAACGAAGTATTGTGTGTGTATCCAGAGCCTGATATTTCTTGTTCACCTGTGTCAGAGCTTCACTGTTGTTCAGAATTTTTTTGACTCAACCCAACATACTGTCCTGTTTCTATAAATACTCATACCAAATGTGACTGTATCTGCCACAAACCAGTTCTAAACAAATTCTTTTCTACTCTTCGAATTACATTTGTTCAAATGCTCAAATTCACAGTTCCCTGCTATTCTTGGAAGTTACCAAGCCTTTTTTACATGTATGTATACCTAGTAGTGACAACAGAAGTATGGAATATTGCCAGTCATACCTTTTAAAAATACAATATCTACACTATTTTGCTATATAATGAAATTTTAGTAGGTGGATAGTAGCAACTTGTAGCATACGCTGATCAGCCACAACTCTAAAACAACTGACAGGTGAAATTAATCAGGAAAAGATCTTGATCTGTTCTGTGGAAGTACAAACATTAGGTAGCTAAAGAACAGTCTGTTCTTAAAGTTTAGCATTTGGAAAAATGAATTTAAAAAATGGAAAAGCGTAAGGATCTACAGGATAAGAGGTCTTGTTCCCAGCAAGTTGAAGGAAGGACAATTGGTAAAGGACCAATTGTCGTACAAGCTCATGCAGACCACAAGCAAGAAATGAAAAACACACAATTCTTCACAGCTTTTCTGCATATTTTGGTTTTAGATTTGTCAGAGTTTCCCACTGACCCCTCTCTGCCATCCCTAACCTACAATGGGCATATAAGTGTCAGACCTGGACCATGGTCTGATGAATCACGTTTTCTTTTACATCATGTGGATGGCCTGAAGTGTGTGTGTGTCTTATACCTGGGGAACAGAAAGGCACTACAGGAGGAGGACAACTTTCTGCTAGAAAACCTTGAGTCCTGGCACTAATGTGGATGTTATTTTAACCCTGACCACCTATGTAAACACTGCAGCAGACCAAGTTCATCCTTTCATGGCAACAGTATTACCTAAATGCAGTTGTCGCTTCTAACAGAATAACGCACATTGACAAATAGAAAAGGTTCAGGAATGACTTGAAGAATATGACAAAAACTTCAAGGTGTTGACTCCGCCTCCTAAGTTCCCATTTCTCTGTCTGACTTTTGTGTTTTAATATTATCAGCAGAACCAACTCTAGCATAATAAGATATCTATCAAGTTCTCCAGTTGTCTTTATCATTTTTATTTTTCTTACTCCTGCATATCCGTCGTTGACTTGTGTTGTCAACTTAAAGCTCACGTCAAAAACAGTCTGTCTCAGAGAGAAGCTACATAAAAAATTCAAAGCTCTCCAAGGTACCTTTAAGAGCAGACTCAAGTACCTCAGGCTCTTTCCTGTGAAGCTGTTATCGTAAGTATTGTTAATGTAACCTCTTTCAGAACATCAGGGCTCTCTGGCTGATGATGATGATGATGATATATGGCCATGGAGGCTCTGCCAGCCTGATATCGACTGCAGTCAGTCACAAAAACCTTCCAGGGAATTGTATCCTGGAAAAAAAAGTTAACTGTTTAAA
This sequence comes from Ctenochaetus hawaiiensis, assembly GCA_029783645.1. Classification (NCBI taxonomy): domain Eukaryota; kingdom Metazoa; phylum Chordata; class Actinopteri; order Acanthuriformes; family Acanthuridae; genus Ctenochaetus; species Ctenochaetus hawaiiensis. The sequence continues at coordinate 2,424,157 of JAPZDY010000015.1, read as the reverse complement.
GGGTTTCTGCACTTCCTCCACCCTTTGGCACAAAATGAAGTGAAGTGGAACTCTGGAAAATGTTTGTTTTTGTAGCTTTATGGCCGCAAATTTCCTCAAGGTGGAAATTGCCGAGGGGGGGATTGAATTTTTTTATTTAAACTAATGTTATTAAGGGTAAGACTGAATGTGATTAAATTCATACCATTGCAAAAAAATCAATGATGATAATGAATAGCTTAGACCTATGTCCGTATGAATTACCCTAGTGAGGTGATTCCCCCCAATTTTTAAATGCTGTACACATCAGTTGCCTTTGCTGTTGAACCCTTAAGAAACTGTGAACTTGTCAATTAAGCCTAAGTCATGTTTTTTCTTGTTCACCTGTGTCATAGGGCTTCATTGTTGTCCAGAATTTTCTTTTGACTCAACCCAACATAGTGTCCTGTTTCTATAAATACTCATACCAAATGTGGGACTTGCCATAATTTTGTTGGGAAGACCTCATGCCCTCTTGAAAATTTTCCACCCCTTTGATCTCCCTTAACACAGTGCTGCACAGCCGATAATGGTACACAGCATACTATATCAAACTAATTTTCTAAAAGCTATTCTGTTTTTTTCATTTTTAAAATCATCGCACTTCATGATTATTCATTTCCAAATGGACATTATTTATGCTGTAACCTTCTGAACAAGGAATATACTATGCTGTTGGTTGGTACTGAGGCTATATAATACAGCAATATAACCCACGGGCATTTAAAAAAGACATACCAAAGCCTCTCATAATGCTGTTTGTGGGCACTATGAGTTTGCAAAAGTTATCTGGCAATTTAATTTTAAGAATATTTTTTGTGCATTTATGATTAAAAAATTTTAAAAATGCATTTTTTTATATAGACATGTACTTTTATATCACAGTCACTGATACGCACATTTTAATAAACCTATTCCAGAAGTGTTGTTATTCAGTACCATCCATTAGAATGACAGCTGCTTGCCTGGACTTAAGGTATATGCCTAATAGCTTTTTTGTACAATTTTCATGCACTTATCAATATTTTTAAGTTAACATAGGTTCGAATGACTAGGTTTGATGTTAAAAGGACTGCTTGTAGTGACCAACAGAGATATTTTAAGCTTTGCAGTTCCTCTCAGCAAAACATTTGAGCATCTTTCATATCAGTGTTTTGGTTCAGTCTCAGCACCCTAATTAACTTAATATTCACAGCAGGAGTTTTCTTCAGTGGAAAAGTTCCTGTGAACCCACGCTATGCTAACCACCAAGCACCAAACAGCAAACAGATACAGTTAGCCAGTAGCTTTTTAACATAGTTGAGCATTAGAGATAGCAAAGACCAAAACAGAGCTGTGAATTTTGGACTTCAATTAGTTGGATGGCTAAAAGCACAGCTCCAAATGAATGCTAGTGTCACTCTATGTCTGGTGTATGTGTTAATAAATAGGTGTTTGTTAACACAATTGTCATATCTCTGAAAGATGATTATGTCAGTTGTCAGTTTATCAGCTTAATTCACTTCATCAAAGTTACACAGGGTAAAATCGATATTTAAGCTTGTAATGGGCCTATAAAATCATTAAGTTTTTAAGAAGTATATTGTGGCTGCATAACAAAAAGCATATATATATATTTTTGAACCAGCAACAATTTAGTTTGGTGTCACAGTTTTTGAAATGGTGTATAACTCATCCCGGCCTACAGTCCTCATAAAAAGAAGTAAATATAAGTACATCAGTGAAGAATTTGAATTCCTCATGTGGGGATCAGGGCCTGCAGAAGAGGACAGTGTGTGCTGAGCATATTGAATAAAGAATATACCTCAGATTTATTTTTAATACAAGCGTGACATGGTTCTCTATCCCTACGAGTCTTGTAAAGCCAAGCTGTGGGGTGGGGCGGCTGTACATCTCTCTCTTTAGTTTTAGCTGGAAGTGAGAATATTTTAAAGACAGGAAACCATCGATAAAGAATGCAGTAACCTATTTTCCTTCCTCTAGTTTTGAAGTTCTAAATGGTCATTCAAGCCAAAGGTTCAAATTGTCGCTTGATGATCTTAATATGACAACAGGTTCAGATTTTTGTTTCAAAACTGGCATTGCTATTAAAGGGTTAGTGTTCACATCATGATTGGTTTAGAGAAAACTATTGAAAAATTACTTGTTCTGCTGAATTTACCTCATGGACTGAATGAAGTGAAAGTGAGCTAACCTCAACCCCGCACTGCAGCGAGAGCAACTCTGTCTGTCTGAGTCTTCTTCTATGGTTCACTGACACTGACCTGGCAGAACCAATCCTATTAGTAATTCTCTACTGGATTCAGGCTCCTGGGGATCCAGTGAAGCCCACCGCTCGTACGGCCCCCTCCTGTTAACCAGGCTTGCAGACAGAGCAGGATATTCACGCCTGGGTGCGTTTGCTCTTCAGTAAGAACCACAAGGGGTTTGCTGGTACAAAGATAGAGTCCCCTCTCTGAAGGAAGAGGTTAAAGGGCCTACGCCTGAGGAGATCTCTCTCTTCTCACTGTATGTTTCATGCAATTCTCAAGGCTATTTAAGGCAGACACACGTTGTACATTTACCTCACAGTCTTATCTACAATGGATGATGGAGAAGTCTCATTGAACACTTTGTGCCATGTGTCCAATTGCTCCTGCATGCTTTTTGAGAAATTGGCTCCATTACTTACAAATAGCCTGTAGTGCGAATTAAGCACCCAGTGAAGGAAGATGTGGGGGGCAAAGTTTAAACATTTTGCAAAAGTGCCCTATGTTTGCAACACAGGAACAAATCAATTTGGCTAAAGTGGGTTTTTCTCAGTTTCCTGTTGCCAAGAAATACACCAGAGCTCCATGAGTCTTTTCAGGACAAATTACAGACAGGATTTTGAGAGTATAATACTTCTCCCTCTACCTATCAAAACTCTGACAGAAGAAATGAGGCCTAAAGGAAAGATAGAGGGTGCCCCAGGGGGGTCAATAGAAAAGTAAGCGTAGATAGTGAGAACTCCATCTTATCAAGGTCACAAAGGTTCTGAGAAAATCACCTCAAGAAACTGTGATAATGAGACCTCTGACGATCCTGTTACAGTCACTTGATTGTGATTGTTTGATCTACTTAGTTTTGTGTCACACAAACTTCTCTGTAGTGTAACTTTCAATAAGTTTCAACATCATCTGATCAACATTGTACATCTTTTTGTTGCCTTCTAAAATGAAATAGTCTGACCTTTTTGACTCTCAAGAGCTTGTGATCTACAATCATGACGATTAAGAGCAACAAATAATGCATCAGATCTTTAAACCCCTTTAAGACACCCCACCACTGCACTTGTCAGACATTGGCAGGAAAACATCACCAATTTTTCAAACATCTAGAAAGGTGAGGAGGAGAGAAAGCAGGCAGGATTTGAATCTTTCTCCAAAGTTACTGTAAACTTCTGTCCCTTTTTTGTTAGCTGCACAGTTTCGGTAGAACTGTTTTGAAAGTGTTCAGCATTTTCCCTTTTCATAATGACAGGCTGCTTAGTCTGTAAGTGAAACAAAGTAGTTTGAGTAGTTGAGTTGAGTAGGTTGAGGAAAAAGATTGCCATCAAGGTTGAAAGAAAACAGAATTCACCGTTGGTAAGGACATGGAAGCATCTATTGACAAAGAACAGTCATTCTTTACACGACTGCAGGTCTATTTTGAGGAACGTGTAAGGATGGTTGTTTTGAGCCTTTGACCAAATGACAAATGATATAATTTTTCTGTTGTGCACAGTCACAGTGTTGTACTGGTTTGAAGTGTAAAAACAACCATCTGGACTTTTCAAAAACAGAAACACTTTGTGCTTGTTTAGCATTTGATGTTTTTATGATGCCTTCAGTGTAAGCTGAGAGCCTGTTGAAAATGTATAACCTGCCACTAGGCATGAATGTGACAAAGAATTGACCTTTTTCTCAGTTTTTTTTTTTTACTTTAATTTTAGCCTCTTTTAATCAGACTAAAACACAGTTTCTTTTGTCAGCTTGTAAGAGTCCTTGAATTCACACTCCATTATTGAAAGAAAACAAACTTAAATTACTATCTTTCATTTATCCATTTGTATTATTTTTGTTCTATAACCACCATACATTATAAACTTATAAAAAACTGAACCTCATATCTTGGGACCTCGTGCCGTGATCAATCTCAGTCTGCTACAGAACTATATTACAGCAATGCAATGCAGCACAAAATTTCTTTAACAGGTCATGTGCAGGTCCCACAGTTGTGCAGTGTAAGTTTTCTGAATCCTTGGCCCCAGGTATATTTGCCTAGAATTTGAAAACACCCTTATTTCCCCACAGGATAAGTCAGTGCTGGCAGGATAGGATTTATTATTCCCCTGCCCTTGATTGTATGTCAGGAAGGGAGTTTTTTTTTTCTAACAACTGCCGTTTCCCTACATTGATCAATTCTTACTATCTACAGCTCAGGTTAGAATTAATGTTTGGTGGTTTGTCCCAATTTGACTCCGTTCTCAAAGGCTATTTTTTAGTTGTGCCTTATATTGACAGATTTTTATTAGCCTTCACCTGAAACAAAGATTTGGACTGTTTTCAACTGCAAGAGGTTGTGGACATGCAGTTATACAATCATTTAATTTGTTTTGCTGCAGGCTGATTTTTAGATAATTATAAGGCAAATCAAAGGCAACACTACAACTACTTCATGAAAAACTGTGGGAGTTCATTGGTTATTAAGAGCGTTAAAATAAGCAAACACTATTCTAGTATTTACAAGTCTGCACCCAGCAATTGGTTTACTCCTTTGGTCACATTTAAAGCAACTGCCCTAGTGCTGTATTAGGTGCATTTAACTCTGCTGTTAGCACATGTAGATTCAAAGAAAGTGTCACAACAAAACAACAGTGATTAGTGCAGGTGAGTCTGGGGTATAAAATCACCAACCTTTATTGCCAAGAATAACAGCTGAATGATTCTCACTCCTTTGGTACACAAAAAACCAGAAGAACTTGTTCAACTGGTTCTTGTTAACAAGTGAATTCAATATGCTCATTTAAAAATGACAGGTGTTTAATAATTTGATCACACTGAATCCATTTTATTGCACCCACAGATGATCATCATGGACATTAACCCAATAAAATATGTTCCAAGATCTGTTTAACCTCTGCTGTAGTCTCTGCTCTGAACCGCTGTCTGCTGTCTGATTGTGAGGAGCTCAGCAGCCTCGCCTTGGTGCTAACAGGCAGCAGCACAGACACGACGGAGAGCAGAGGCAGAGAGGCCAAAGTTACCTTTGTGCCTCTGGGTTTCACTAATTGTTTTTTCGTCTTTCTAAAGGACATCAACGCTCACTGTCTTCACTGTTAGCTTTAAGAAAGTTTTGCAGTATGAAATAAGAGTGTATTTGTCATGAGCAAGCACGCAGACTGACTGCCTGTTGTCATGCATCATTCTGAGGTAAATGATAGGCTGCTAGATCTTTCAAGTAAAAACATCCAAGGCTCATTCACTATCAAGATCATTTGATCGCCTAACTCTATGCTTTGGTTTGCATCCTATATGAATCAATGTTAGTTCATGTCCACATTTTGTGAGCTACTAATTCACAAACCTGTGACTGAAATAGTTAAAGTTACTGGGTCAGCAATTAATGTGTCACACCAATGACTACAAGATTAGAGTTGCTGGAGTAAGCCACCCAGCAAAAGTGACTTGAATTTGTCACTAATAAAAATGTACTAATACTGACAAGACTGTGTGTATGTAACTATTATCATTCTATGGATCAGTGTTCATGTTGAGGTGTAAATTAAGTCAGGGTTAAAGCAGGAAAAAAAGGCGAATGGACGACTCCAACATCCTCTGTTTCTTAATAGATTAGTCTTGACATTAAACTGTCCAAATAGTGATTCTGTTCTTTATCAGATCTCAAATATTTCCTATTTATGTGCAGTTATGACTCATATTAGTCTTAAAAATGAAAATCATCCCTAATATCAGCCTTTGCTGGTGAAAACCCTCAGTGGGCGTTGAGTACAATCATTCATTTCGAAACATGAGTGGGAGAAACACGTAGACTGAATTACTTCAGTTTATGAAAACTGCTCTTTTGAATGTACCTTAATATTAGTGTAAATATTTTTCAACACAAAGTGATGGGAAGTAGAGAAGAGAGGTTTTTTGCATGTGTGTCAAAGTACAATGCTGATTCACTCCCACATGAGCAATTTTGTCATTGACTCACACATCTTCAGTGAAATCTAGCAGAGATGAGAACATTACCCCGGGCCCTTTCTATAAATGACACCAAAATTAATTTAATCTGATAATACTCTAAAAGTCATTTATGGTACGAATGCCTTCATCTAACCCAATGAAGTTGAACCGTGTGCCACTGAGAGATCCAAGCTGCTGCAGGTCATTTCACCGATTGGTCCCACCTGACTGGGGGTTTTATAATCAGTGAATCACCTTCTCAGACAGAAAACGTTTAACCGCTGACTAAAAAGATGTTTGTTTGGTGATTTATGAATTTGTGGGAGGCTTAGCTTCAGTTGATTCATTTAACATTGAAGTCCATTATAACATATTCTAGTCTAAATGCATATTTTGAAGGATACTGTTTGAAAATTAGGACATTCAAATAATTCATAAAAACACCCTGCCCCAGGACTCGATAAGAATGAGTCTAAATCTTAAACTTAGCAGGGGCATCAGTAATTTGTAATTATCTATTCAGCAGTCAATTTTTTATTTGTTTATTTATTTTTTTGACCTTTATTTAACCAGGAAGTCCCATTGAGATTCAAAATCCCTTTTACAAGAGAGACCTGGCCAAGGTAGCAGCCAATCAGAACATATTAAGATGCAACAAATACAACAAAAGAAACA
>JAPZDY010000015.1:2402854-2417173 GCA_029783645.1 Ctenochaetus hawaiiensis | reverse complement strand
GAGGATCGTAGCTGGTAACTACCAGAGCTGACACAGAGAAGGTTACAAATGTAGGCTGGAAGTTTGCCCAATATTGCCTTATAGATGAAAATGTACCAGTGTTGTTGCCTGCGAATAGTCAGTGATGGCCAGCCTACCAGATCATAAAGAATGCAGTGGTGAGTGAGGGACTTTGCATTTGTAATAAAATGTAAAGATGCATTTTACACTGAATCAAGCTTACGTAGGATGGAGGGAGCTGCGTGCATATACAGTATATCACTGTAATCAATCACAGACAAAAAAGTAGCTTCCACAAGTTTTCTCTTAGCACTGACAGTAAAACAAGACTTGTTTCTAAAATAAAAGCCAATCTTCACTTTAAGTTTCCTGACCAAAGCTGTAATATGTACATTAAATGAAAGCTTGTCATCTATCCATATACCCAGGTATACAATCAGGCAATACAATCATCAATTCCAAAGACTCAAATCAAAATTATTTTCAGTCTTTTATTTTACTTTTCTAAGAAAAAGAATGTTGTAAAACTGCAATCAGCCACCAGGTTCCACACAACAGGCTACTGTTGCTTTAATAAGAACGAGTCAGGGACAGAGTTGGTACCATTTACTTTTAAACTGATAATCGTACAGGGCCACTTTAGGGTACTTGGCCCTTTAGGCTACCAAACATCAGGGTTTCCCACATGTTCATTTACTTTTGACAGTCCAACACAATTCCACATATTGATTTTTTTTGTTTTGGAGCTTTCTCTCATTCTCTCTCTCACAAAAATGTAACTTTGTAAGGAACAGCAATGGATATTGATCTGAATCCAAGTAAGTGAGCTGTTTAGAAGGTGTCACCAACTAGATGTAGTGTGCTTGTAAGCTTGGAGCAAGCTGCACTCGCCCCGTTTTATCCAGATTAAACTTTATTTCTGACTCCTTCCCTGCTCACGCTGGAAAGTGTATGAGCATTGCTGATCCCAACTTGACTTTGTCACATTTTTTGGTCTTTTTTAGTTTTCAGTGCAAAACATAGCACACAAGTTAAACAGAATGCCTCCATATTTTTTATTGAGGTCTTGCTTGAATGTGCAAATTTCGATGAGCTCTCACAGCCCTGAAATCACCAATCTGATATTGTTTAATATAAATGGCAAGTGTGTGGTACTAAGGCTCAGACTCATCAGTTCTCATTACTTTAACTGTGGAGAAAGATTTTGAAGCAGACACGCCATGACACACCACAAGTAAAAGCAAAGAAAAGACATATAGGTGACAAAAGAGACTGAATTGTTTCACTCATCACAACGGAGTGAAAATTCACTTTGGCTTGCTAACAGGACTGACTGAGCCCCCCGCACTCCGAGGGCCAATCAGAGAGAGTTTACAGGGTCCGAGTGAGCTAGTTTCATGAAGTAAGACCTGGTGACATGGCAGTGAGCTAACCACATATACACACCCACACAAACAATCAGACAACTTGATATGATAGGTTAAAATCACTGAAAGAAGGTTCAGGTCCCATAATGCTGCATGCAGGGAGGGGCAGTAAGAAACAGGCTTGCCTTAAATTCAGGATTCATCATGAGTTCAAGCTAGAGTAGCAGTGTAACACCTGGTGAAAATAGAACCTTTATTCTGACAGGTGAATGCAAACTTCTGGTTCCTCATTGCACAAATCCTTGTGAAGCTGACATCCAGTCTGAGCTCTTGTCACCTGTTCCTTCAATACTGTTCTGTGACAGTTAACCTGAATTCTGTGGGAATCAGATCTGCTTGGTGTAGAGTGTAACCAAGCATCTGCTCCCGCAGGCTGAGGAGCCATTTTAAGAGCTTGACTTCAGCGCTGATTGAGCGCGAGAAATGCAGCCTCTCAGCAGTGCGCCTGCTGTTGTCCAAGGACAAGTGTGTCTCAGGCTCTGCAGCGCTGAGGGAGGATACTCTCCTGTGAGGGTGAGAGTCTGAGCAGATGCATGCCACTGTGTGCCAGCCACTAATGCCTCTTGGCATGTGATATATCTTGAATTACCACTGCTGCTTGCTGTCAGAAGGGAAGAGGACTGTTTTAAGTCAGCACGTGTTTCAGCAAAATGACTGTTTTATCCGCCACCACAACTCAAGTCAGTGCTGCTTGGTGTTCCACCATGCATAGCTGTGGAGAATATTTGTTTATGGTTAAATCACAATTGAAACAAGGGTAAGTAAAAATAAAAAAAATACACTTTGCAATGTAACAACGTTTTGCAATGTTTAAACGGAAATGTTTGGCCAAAATGTAATAATTCTTAATAATTTATTGGTTAAAGAACATTCAAATTCTTTCACACTCGATAACTTCACACTCAAATCTGCACTTCTTTGGATCCTGAGCAATACACTCGCCAAGTGTGAAGTTGTTTGGATGACCGAATGTCAAGCAAATTGAGAGATATGCATATATATACATTTTAAATGGCGATCCTTTATTTTAGACAGCTTTACTGATGTCTGTGAGATTGAGATGGAGTGGTGATGCTAATTATCCTGTGCTATTCTGTATACCTACATGATACAACATGTGATTCATTTACTGATGACCTAAATTGGGGGGTTGAGACTTGTGAAAAGGGAAAGTTTTACAGTTAATGTAAATTTTGTAAAGTAGGCTATGTCATAATGATGTGACTAGGATCCATCAAGTGGAATCTTGCTGTTCAATGAAAAGATTTTGCTATTTGTCCCTTTCTTTCAGTGTAGTGCCACACTAAACTTCTGTATAAGTGTCATGAATTTCATGTTTTACCGACAAGACTTTTGTTTATTGTCTTTCTAAATCAGCTGTGGTGTGAAAACAACAGGTATCATAGTCACAAAGAGTGAAAGTGTGTGTCTTAATTGTGTCATAATTCAGTCATAAAATCTTAGTGCACCTCAAAGCGTCTCCTGCTTGGCTGCTCTCAGCACTGTTAGCAGCATTAGCTTGACTTATTTTAAGGCTTTGGGCAAGATTAGGATTTGGAACTGTAAAGTTCACAGCATGCCATGCTGTTGCATCTGCATCGCTCTGTATTCAATGATGCAGCTAAAAGGAGCTAATACTTGTTTACCAACAACTCCCCCTCAGGTTTCAGCTTTTCTTGTCAGTTCACATTTTGTCTTAAGCTAGTTCCCCAGCATCAATGTTAATATATATTTTGATTCCATTTTTAATTATTCTCATTAAGGTGTCCCTCTTGTGTATTTCTGTTAACTTCTTTCTGTTTTTTTCTTTATATTGTAATGCTATATTGCATTTCAACTTTTAATGTGACATTGCTTTGTAAATAAAGTTTTCGCTTGTGGGACTTTACATTCCATACATACACAAATATTACTATGAGTAAAACTATACATTATTAAACACGATTTTCAACATAAAAATATCTCAAAAAAAGTTTTTGGTTGGGGACCTACTTGAAAGATCAGCTGTCACTCCCAGGAAATCCCTCTACTGAAATAGTATGGACATCACTCACAGTTAGTTTGAAATACAAATGATTAAATTTAGGAGGTAGTAGCAGCATTAACTTTATTTAAAAGGTCTGGTTTTAACATTCAGCAATGCAAGGGGAAAAAACAGATTAAATCTAGAATTAACATTATTATCACAAATCATGATTTTTAACACATTTTTCTGTATGAAATGTGTTGACTTTGAGTTTTGACTTTGATGCAGAAATCTGTCTTCTCTCAGACAACAGCCTCTGTTGTTATTAGGGTGAGGGAAAAATCAATTTCTAAACAACAACAACATTAAACAATCCTTAAAAAAACAGTGTTGTGAAGAAAATAACTCTGCTCAGTCTGTTTCACCTGAGACCTCCTGAAACTCTTATTTTATGAACACTGTGAAGGAGAAAAAGAGAGAATGTGAAGTAGAGAGGATGGAGGACAGATAGCAGGAGAGAAAGCTTATGTAAGAAGAAAGGAGCAAACTCACTGTGTGTCTTGACTTTTATCTCAATGACCTCAGATATCATGTTCGCCCAGATGCTGAAGTGGGCCTGATTTTGAGGTAAGCAGTGTGACTTTGGGGGATTACACTTCAAGCTTGCAGTTAGCAAAAAGCCAGAACTCTTGCTAGCACCGTACTCGAGTGTCACTCACTGAGGTAGAGCTGAAGGACGTTGGGATGTATAGAACGCTACAGTTCAGAAATGAAGTTAACATTCCACATTGAAAAATTACATTATATGGTTACAGAAGGACATCTTGCGAAATGTCCTGAAATTTCTTTTTTTGTTTGTTTTGTTTTCACCTTAAATCATGCTGTTTGATTTGTATTCTAACCTAGCAGCAGAGGTAAGCTAGAAGCTTGACCTAGAAAATGAAAGCTAGTTTGCCAAGCTTGCAACATTAGCAGCGATTACCTGTTGATGTTAGTATTCGATCATGTAATTTCAGCATCTGCTAAGTCACAGAAAATATAATAACAACGTGAAGTAAGTAACATACAGAATAATGAAACATAGTGAGTAATCATATCACAGATCGGACAGGTCAACTACGTCAACCCCCCAATCTGTCTGTGACTGTTGGTATTAAAGTGGTGTCATGAAATGTTTTACGCGCCCATCCCATAGCTAGTCCGAAAAAATTGAACCTTGATGTAGGTTGTACTTTACAAGAAAGAAAACAATACATACAAAATAAATATGTATGCAAGCTGCCTGCCTTTACTGGCCTTTGTTTGTGCGTCCATTGTGTTATCATTAGCATTCAGTTTCATTCAGAAGATATTTTCATAATTCTACTCAAGACTCTTTTTGCCATCTGGATAGAAATCCCTGTCCATAACCCTCTGACAGTTAAACACACAGTTTTCATAATGTGAACAAAAAATTAAAATTGTGATATTATTTTTCAGTATTTAATGTTTTTAACAGAGGAGTGTCTGTGCATTCTGGATTCCCTTTAGAACTGTGGTTAGTGTTAGTGTTGACCTGTGTGTTTCAGAGTTTGGAGTATACATACAGAATATACAAAGTGGAGTTAAACCATTGCCTGCTTATTCATGCCATAAAAAAATGATGAGAGTCTCTACATGTTCTCCATTTTAATCAGCTGGCATTACATGCAAAGTACGTTTCATGCTCTGCGGTATCAGCTCTCTATTAATGCTGCAAGCGTTTATCAGGCTAAAACAAATAAGGCGCTGCGTGAGATCTGCAGGTTTATCACCGGCTGCAGTGTCAGATTTAAATACCGTGGTGTGTCTGCTCGCGCTTACAACTCAGCATGTAAATATAACCCTCTCCTCTGTAGCACCCTCGTATTCCCGCCCTCCTCAGACACAGGCAATTACGCTATTCACTCTCTGCCAAGCTCTGCCTCGAACCATGACTCTCTTTCTATTAGAAGTCACTTAAGCCAGCGTGCTGGAGGAGGCTAGTGGAGTTGTAGAGAGGGTCTCTTTCTCACAAGCAAGCATACACACACACAAACACACTCACTTATCCAAATACACACACAGGCACAGACACGAGTGGCTTTTCAAGCACTGCAAAATCTTAACATGTGTGAGAGGCAAAGAAGTGTTATCTTCATCCTCTATCATTTACCTCCCTCACTCCAGCTTTCAGCGTGTGGTTAGACTGCAAACAAGCTACTTAAAGACCTGTCTGCTCCCTCCTGCTGCCAATTTAAAATTCATTTGAGGTAGCCACAGCAAAAAGTTAATGATTTAAAAATTTAAAAAATAAACCAAGGCGTTGATGAAAACAGTTCAAAATAGTCCAAATAAAAATAATTGTACTCTGCGTGAGTGAATGCGTTGCTTATTTGACACAGTCTTGCAGACTCCAGTCTCAGCATTGACACATCTCTGATGACTCAGACCTGTGCTGGTGCTTAGTGGTGGGTGATACACATTTTGATTTTAATCCAATACAGAACTGGTGTATTGCAGATGCCTACATTGATACTGATACTCTTCAGTGGTAAGATAACCTATGTACATTAATGGAAGAAGAAGTTTTTCTTTCATTTAGATCAAATTACCTGTTATGATATAAAAGTTAGATGGAAATACATTATGAGAAAGCAGTGATATAAATTTGACAGATATGGAAAAAGCTTTTGAGATGGGTTTAAATTATTTTTTGCCACACAACCCAGTTGTGAAAGCTGCTAATAGGTTGATGTATGTAGCCAACATCTGTACACTGTAAAAGGTTGGATTAGATCGAGCTTGTTGGGCCTCTTAGCACTGCATACTGTCTCCTGATTTGTTTTACTGGTTTACTGCACAACATGTCAGTTGTTAAAGCTGGTGATATCTGTATTAACAGGTAAGGAAAAATAATACTAAATATTAGATATTCCCTCAGCACTTTTTGAGCACAGACCAGATGACCAAGTGATGGCTAATCTCATCTTTAACAGACTGGAGAGAGTCAGAACTGATGATGCCTATTCTGTGTGGGTGTTTTTAAGACAAGAAAGTTGACCAAAGCTCTGGCACAACCAGGTGTTCATGGAGTGTAGATGTAGATTTCAGGTCAAATTTCAGAAACTTGATTTCACTAAACAAACACCTTTGTGACTAGTAGCTTTCATAATCACACTTCATTACAAGAGATTACTTGTAATTTCAGCTGCAGTAAACTCTGATGTAATGATCCTCCAACACTTGCATATTCATGAGGAAAGGAAAAAAATCTAAAAACTTAAGAATAAAACATAAATGTTGTCTGTTAACGTCTACATTTTGTTTTAATTTTCTTTGAGAGTCTACTTAGCAAAGTATGCACATTTCCTCTGTAGGAAAGAATGTATGCTTTATATTGCACAGCCTTTTTCTTAAAAAGAGTGCTTTTTACTTTAATTCAGTAATGAAGTAATAACCTATGTATAAGGACCTGCCTAAGTTGTTACTGATGATGGTCATGTGTCAGAATGAAAAATTAGGCTCCCTTCAGATTTACAACCAAAAACAGGTTTTCAGTCACATGTTGACACCTCTGCTAGGATTGATTCTTCATCAGTGCCCTGGTTTTATGAAGATGTGTTTGTAAGTCCAGTCATTTTCTGTATCATGCAAAGTGTCTCTGCTCTCTCTTTTGATCTTTTGGTCCCTTTCTGTGAGCGCAGACGGCAAGGGGGCCATGACACTGGAGAAGCCCTGCCTTGACACCATCTGTGCAGCTCTGGCTCTCCATGCTCACCATCACATGATGACACTAACGTCAGTGCACCGCCCGCAGCAACAGACAGGCGGGCAGGCATGCATTTACTCCACATGCACACGCACACACACACACACACGCACACACATTTACAGCAGATATAAAGTATACTTACATTAACTACACTTGGCAGATGCTCTCATAAATCCAAACTTCCAGAGTGACTTAGCATTAATGATTAAAGCAACACTCAGTATAAGTAAAGATACTGGACAAATTTGACTGTGTAAGGGTGCTTCAGTAGAGACATGGGACATCAGATATGCTGCCTTTTTTTTCAAGGCACTGTACATTGTATTCATTAAATATTTATATTTTCCTTAAGACAGTGTGATATTGGTAAGTTAACTTTGAATTTGGGATCCTTTGACAACAAAGCACTGTAAGCAAGGCTTTGTAGCAAACAGTTTTTTCAATCCTTCATGCCTTCATTACATTTCACCAAGGTATGCGACGTAGCAAAATATCACAAATACGATACAGAATTTGCCTTTCAAAAAATTTAAGACCAAAAAACTGAGCTGGAGATAGATGTCATTGTATTGTGTATGACATTTTCTATTTATATGTGTTGCTACTTTTTTTACACCTGCAGCTGCTCATTAATTAGCAGAGCATCTTGCTGCTGCTGTTATTGGTGGTTTCTGTTTCGGACTGTTCAAATTGTTCTCACTTTGGTTCAAATTATACTCAGGTCTCTGTCTTGAAAATGATGTAGAGATGCTCTACTTCTCTTCTTTCATCCTTAATTTTGATACCTGTCAAGACCAGAGCTCTTTTTTCATAATTTGAGGCTGCAGTAAATAGTATAACATTTGTTTCTAAAGGTGCAAAATAAAAGAAAAAATTGCCATAATATTAAAAGTATTCCAAAGCAATTCATGATAACTGTAAGTTAAGTGGGCCTCACATACAAACAGGTACAAAGTGCTGTAACAATGCAGTATTTAAAAAAAAAATCTTGAACCAGTGGGGTGTACAGCAGTGTAGGATAAACTGTTGAGCAGTTTCCATGCATGAGCTCAGAGGTAATTTTAAAACTGTAAAGAGAATAATGGTAAAGTGAATATTCTTTATAAGGTTTACAGGGTGAATATTTGATAGAGGAAGAACTATAGAGTTTATGCAAGAACTCTATAGAAAAATAAATATTTACAGTATCAAAAAATCTGATCAATAAGTCATTGATAAGTACACTATGGAATCTGTATCAGTACACAGCTCTGGATGTCAATCTGATGTAATTTATATGATTTGTAGGCTAAGCCAGATGTTAGCCTTAAAACTGTAAGGCCTCGGTGGAAACTTCTCTATGTTGAGGGAGGGGCA
This sequence comes from Ctenochaetus hawaiiensis, assembly GCA_029783645.1. Taxonomy (NCBI): domain Eukaryota; kingdom Metazoa; phylum Chordata; class Actinopteri; order Acanthuriformes; family Acanthuridae; genus Ctenochaetus; species Ctenochaetus hawaiiensis. The sequence goes on along the minus strand of JAPZDY010000015.1, from coordinate 2,408,652 downwards.
CAGGTTAGCCTCTTGCAGTGTTTGCATGGAAAAATAGCCACACTCTTGCCTCCTGTCAAGGGTGGACCAGCCATGGAAGACATTTGGAATGATCTGAGTCTCCAAGGAGAGCTCTAGGAAAACCTCACCTCCAGGTCAGATTGTTGGGCACCAGGAGAACACCAGAGTGTCATCGTGGTGAACATCTTAATGAAATACAGTCCAGCTAGCATGGAGGATTCCTAGTTTTTAACCCACCTTTCGAGGAGCTGCATAAGTTAGGCAGCACAGTAGCACAGAGTTTGCATGTTTTCCCCTTGCTTGTGTGGCTTTCCTCTGGGTGCTTCAGTTTCCACCACCACAGAAACATGCACATATATGTAAATTCTTCTCTCAGTGTCCTTGACCACATCACCGGCTCAGTGCTGGTGTCGGTCCCCTGGCAATATACAGTGGCTCCCCACTGCTCTGTTTTAAATGCAGAGAATTGGTGTCACTATATTGTACTTATTTTAATGTGTGACAGATAAAGAGTCTTCCTCTAAGTTTCATAATGATTGGTTAGGTGGTTGACAACCTTGAAGTTTCACTTTAAACCCTGAAAAATGCTTGTGCATGTTTGGTGGCTCATTTAGTATGAAGGGCAGAGCACAGTGATATTTTCCAGCTGAATGAGAGCCTAAAGGTCTTCCAGTGTGTGGGCTATTTTGTTCTTTCCTGCTGCAACTTTGAGTAAATATTGGATATTGACTATTAACAGCAATAAACAAAAGATGCAACAAGAGTTTTTTGTTTGTTGTTTTGCGAGAGTCTCAAATAATCTTTTGCTGAAAAGTGAAATCCATCCCAGAGTTTCCCTACCAGTGAGTACAGTGTGTAGGATGAGTCATCTGTGCCTCACCAACTCTCAAAGTATGACTCAGTTTTAGTTTCCCATTATAGTCAAAAGGTTGTCTTGGAGGTGTTTCCACCTTAACAAGAATAAAATTCTGCGGGAAACACTAACTGCCCCAACATGAGAATGACTGTGAATGACACCTTTACAAAAAGAGAAATGAATAAGTTTCCACTAAAACATTATGTCAGCAGACAGCAGCATGATGTTCCACCACAGGTTTTTGTTTTTGTTTTTTTTTTTTATCATAGTTATGTTTTGCATCACATCGAAAGTTCCCTTTAGATGAATTTGTCCATTTGTTCAGGATTCATTCTGGTCTGTCAAATTCTTGTAGCATCTTAACCAAACCAGCGGCAGCAGCAAGATAGCATGAAATTATGATGTTACAGTGTTTTATCATTTTGTATTTTTGTTTTAACTTATTTAGTCATGTTGTCCAATAACATATCAACAAAAGCTACCTAAGAAATGTATTAACGTGTTAATACCCTGGTTAAATCAGACAGACCCTTAGTTCTATAAAGACAAATGGTATTCTTGCCATAATCTTGAGTATCAGTGCCATCTGTAGTTTGACCTCAGCCCATTTTGTTTTGCTCTTATTTCAACTGAGAAACTGCAGGCTGTCACATGTAAATGTATGTTGCTGTAGTTTTTCCTGGTTCGTTCAAGTGCTCTGACTTAGATTTTAATGCATTCGTTGATGATATTTGAAGAGATCGACTGACAGTGTTCTCCAAACCCCCCATAGAAGTTGAAAAATCAGAAGTCAATATAATGTTGCCCTTTTTTAAATATCTGTTAGAACCCTTATAGCATACTGGCTTATATAAGCCACTTAGCCCCAAAGGTTTCTCAGGGCAAACTGTCACAGAAAAGTCAAAAGCTTTTGAAATTTGTGCGCTACAGAGTTGTTTATGGGTTGTGACATGTGAAATTACTCAGGAAAAAGTGGGAACACAGAAGTGCCTTGAGCATCCTTAACACCAAACAGCCCACTTACTCAGGTAGCAGAGGACCAGGGCCAGGAAGGAAGGGTGTTGTCCAGACACTGTTTTAAAACCCCACACTCTTGCAAGGTATACCTCTTCACCAAGCCACTCCAGCTGTGCATGATTCTGTTTAAAACCAACATGCTGAAAAATGTAGCTCCTTAGTGTTTTAGAACTTTTAGAACCACTGTTGTTATTCAGATATAGTCAGTTTTGCCCACTCAGCTGCTTTATCAAGCTCTGTTAACCATGTGATAACACATATTTTGTTAGCTCAATATTTCAAAATGACTTCTTGAGAAAAAATTGTAGCATTCTCAGAAAAACTGTTGCATAAATCTTAGCTAAATGCTAATGTCATTACTAAAATTACTGGTTTAACTTAAATGCCTGCCACTATCCTCACATTAAAACCAATAACTTTAATCCTCACATTAAAAGCTGTAGTTGCCAAAATTGTTCAGTATCAGTGTAGATACCCATGTCATTTACTTGCTCTGTGCAAATCTCATCTAGTTTCACAGTTGGTTTTCATCAAAAACACTTCAACTCTGTAGAATAGTTTGTATGAGTTTACAGTTGTTGCTGAAGACTTCACACAAATTATTTGTTAAACCATTGACCATCGAGGAGTCTTATTTCACTCTGATGCTGACAGGTTTTAACCCTGCTACACTTAGTTATGCAAAAAAAAATGCTAATTGATCCCTGCTTCCTTGTCAGTGCATACATTTTAAATGTAGGTTACATTTTGCCCTGTGTTAAAGTAATAGTAGTACTAAGGTGAAACTTCAGTCGAATTCACGTTAATATGATCACTGGTGTGCATCAAAACCCAACTGAATTTGCATAGATATTGCCAGTTTTCCTCAGAGGAAACGTGATTTTTAGTGTCACATCGATCATTCATCTGGCTGTTGAAGCTGTCTGTCATTTTTTGCATAAGTTTTCTGCTGCCTCCTGGTTTAACACAGAACATAACAGGTCATAGCAGCTGTGTATGCAAGTAGCAAAGGTGTAGAGGAAGTTTCCTGCCTCAGGGCACAATGTCCTTCTGAAAGTATGATAGACTTATACGTGTTTGGTTACAGGTGTGTGTATGTGTGTGTTTGTTGCGGAAGAATTATTTATAAAGAATCTATTCTGGGAGAGGGTCTAAAAGGTTATGGTAAAGTAGTACAAGAGGATAGGGAGAGCATGTTGAGGATTAATCGGAGCATCTCTCTGATGTAAGAAAAGAGGACCTACAGACCCAGTTAGGCCTGAGTAGAACCAGGACTCGAGGCAACAAGCTATCCATTTCGAACCCTAATCGTGCCCTCTCTCTGTGACATTTACCCCATCAATCTCCTCTTTACTACTTATTGCTAAAATGCACGTTTATGGTCTTTGTACCACCTTTCTCCTATTGAGGGGTGCCTCTTTTTTATCTATTAGCCATTAAAACTGTCTCTTTAGACCATCATTCGATCAAACCCAAGGTCTCAGTATTTTCAAGGTCAAGAGTCTCATAAATACATACAGTCCATTCACATATAGATATTTGCCATTTGTTGAAATAAAAAACTTAATGTTTTCAAAATCTGAAAAACCTTTTCTTCACAAAACTTGTCACAAAGCTTGATTAGTACTGCAGATATTCAAGAATGCTTATATACTCCAGGATTAACTGAAAAAAATTGCTAAAAGTGAAAAAGCAGCTGGACATTTTCAGCAATCAATCACCTCTGTTAGCTTGGCAATATAAGACTACTCGAAGAGCTATTTAATGTATAAAGTGAGTGAAGTAAGGCTAGTTCACACAGTTTAATCATGAAACATATGTGTACCATCGACTCTTGTCTGCAAACACCAGTTTTGTGGTGCAGTCTATACTTCAACAGATGAGGGTGAAATGAAATTGATAGTGCAATATAGCTACGTTATGACAGCTTCCTCTGTTTTTTTAACGCATTAAGGTCTTAGCTTTACAGGATGCAGCAAACAGGCTTAAATGACTATATAAAGTATGTTTTTGGTGTTGTTGCAAGATGCTTCTTATCCCCCTCAGTGGTTTATTTAATGATGGAATCAAAGCTAACCAAAGCACACAGTAGATTTTAATCAATGTCTTGTTCTTTCCGTCCTTCTTGATCTTCCTGATACTGACTTTGACAATGTGCCAGGGCATCCTCTTCTTGCCCTTCATCCTTCTCCCTCCTTTTTTCCCCTTAACTTTCCGGTCGGTACCTATGCGTGTTTAGTGTCCCTGAACACAGAAGATGGTGTCAAAAGGGACTTGTAAAACTGTCATGCTGGGAATAGAAGGGGCCTGGCTCACGGGGAGAGCTGTTAGAGCCTTGGAAAAGGTCATATGGGTTTTTCTTTTAACCCCTCCAAATAAAGGTGATTATGGCAAAGCGTGCAAATCTAGTGACCCGCTGTCCAGCCACAGTGCCTCATGTTTCTTTTCAGTCTGATGTTCTCATGATAATAATCACGCAGCCTTGTACTGCCGTGACATTTGTGACTCACACATGTGTAACAGCTTTTATGGCCCTCATTCTTGAAAGACATTTGGTGATGGGACGAATGACGCACCTGTTCTGGACAACTTGTTTGTTATGTTATCAGATACAGATGGGAGCAGAAATTGATATTAGCACATCAGGCGAGCCGTTCTACCATCGGTCTGTCTGGCATGTTGAAAAGAAAGCGAGAGATTATGTTTTGGATCTCTGCAGGAAATTTGAACCAGTGTTATTTTTTCCTTCCCCAAGCTGTGGATTAACATCTGAAATTGATAGACCTTTGTACTCAAAGTAAGGGATTTTAAATAACTGTATCATAAGGTATCATATTGTGGGATCAGTGTCGTTTGGTACTAAACAGTTTGTACAACCCGGATTTGAAAAAAAAAATGAGATGCTGCACAAAACATAAATAAACAGAATGTGTTCTTTGTAAATCCCTCATGACATGTACTCAATTAAAACAATGCAGAAACAATATTATTAACGATCACCTTCCTATACTTTGACAGATTTTTTTTTTTTTTCAATATATGCTTATTCTTGATACTTGATACAGCAACACATTTGATAGCAGTTGAGACGGGGCAGTGAAAGACTTTATAAGCTGTAAAATCTTTTTTGGAACATTTTAGAGGTAAATGTTAGGCTTGCACCGATTACATCTCTCATGCTCTCCCTATCCACCGATTACCGATTACATGCTGACAGATTAAAGGATGATCTGTGACTGGGGTTCCCTGTGCTAATCATTTACACAATTTCTAATGATAAACAATTCGACCAGAGATATTATAGCCGAAAACTAATCTCCAAAACCTATTGACCTTGCTGTGAGATATTTCTGAAGGAGGGGTATGTCCGTTGCTGAGTTTGGTTAATAAGCATCAGAGATGAGTGAATTTTCAATTATTAATTACAGGCTAATTTTCTGCTCTTTTGCATGGATCTCACAACCCCCATCTAGGCTGTCCATTTGCCTGCTAATCAAAATTTTGTCCTGCACCCCATGAAACTAGTTAACAGTACCAATATATTTAGATTGTGTTATAAAAGCTAAGATAATAACGTTAAAAGGAACATGGTACTGCAGTATTATCACACCAAGCACAGACACACTGGCTTTTCATAGCTTGCAGAATGACTGTGAAATATCCTTACTGGTTTCCCTTCATTCTCAAATCCAAGATGTTACTTTTTCCTTTGACACAAGATTATCAGACGCATTGTACTCATATGTCTCATGCAACAGATACATTCCTGTTTTAATCTCTGCAGCTGTCTGCACTGGCTCCAGTGTGCTGCTCTCTGGACAGCGACAGAACCAGACAGCTTGCTTTCGAGTAGGGCTGCACGATATGGCCTAAAACCAATATCTCGATATTTTTAGGCTATATCGCGATACACGATATATATCTC
>JAPZDY010000015.1:2365933-2395673 GCA_029783645.1 Ctenochaetus hawaiiensis | reverse complement strand
TAATAATAATGTTAAGGAGCCTCCTTCAGACTAAGTGTGTTTGAATGAAGTTATTTGTTTTGACATCTGTTGAACATCATATTCTGGTTTCAGTGAAGTAGCAGGGTCCTGATTCTAATAAATAAACTGCACGGTATTTCAATCAGTGCAGAGACTCCTGTGCTCAATGATACCCGCTTCCCATGCAGCATTTTAGGCTGTATCAGATGTTTTTTTTCCTTTCTGGCATCTGTATAGAAATGTAATGGAAAAGTCTTCTCTAACGTGTTTTACATTACATCAGCAAATGTTTTGATTGATCTGATGTAAAACACGACAGATCATATCAGATCTGTATCTAGGTTGAGTTGCAAACTCTACATCTACTTAATTTGAAGAGTCTCATTCGTATTTTTAGTTCCTCTTTTTTTAGGGTGGAAAATAAGGATTTGAGTTAATGGTGGGTTGTTGGTGTGGTGAAGTAGTCTCTGTTATAATCACTGCTGGAGGGCTTCTTCAGTCCTCTGCGTGATGTTCCTCTCAGCAGCTTCTTATGCCACGGCTCCTCTTACTCCCTACAGGCTAATTGGCCCTAACTCGATCTGAAACAGCAGATAGGTTCACCCATAATGCCTAGCGTTGATATCTATGCACTAGAGGCTGCTGTTCTGTGTTTCAGCAAATGCAGCTCACTGACTCTTTGTGTGTGTGTGTGTGTGTGTGTTTTCGTGTGTGTCTGTGTGGTTGTGTATGTGTCTGGTTAAGAGAGAGAGAGACACTGTGCGTGTTTAGGTAGTGAGGGGTGAATGGGGGTAGCAGTGGGATGCTTGTCTGCTTGTGCATCCGTCTGTGTGTGTGTGTGCTTATGGGCGGTTGGGATGGCGTGTGTGTCTGTCTACAAGTGCGTGCCAGACTGTCTGCATGGTACAGTGCTAACACACCGAACGCTGGCTGTTCCCAAATGTCAGTTTGTGCTGTGCAGGTTGCCTGGCAGCGTGTTGAGGTTGAGCGAACACACTAATTTGATGAGGAGCCACACTGTTGTGGAACTGATGCAGATTTGCTCACTCTTTATCCAGATTATCATAATTTCAAACCTTATTATGTAAGATTAATATTGGAAATAATAAATCCTTTTATTGTAATTGCTGTAGTCTGGGAGCCGTCTCAGTCGACTGTTTGGCACAACATTGCTGCTATAAAGGTTAATGTCAGTCAGTGAGAAACTGACACTTACCTTTTATGGGTTTTTAAAGATTTTGTGAGCATTGCTGTGTGGACACTCTGACTGATATTCCTGCCAAACAGTATTTTTATGAGTATGAGAACAAATATTCCTGCCTTAACACACTGTTTAATTTTAGTTGAGTTGTTAGATGTGTGCTGATGGTTTTGATTCAACTCTGAGGGGATTTTTATGCCCATCTTTAAGAATATAATGAATTATATGGCATTCTATTACAATTAGTAATCGAATGCCATGTAATAGCACTGTGGAAATGGGTAAGCTTATATGACATATTGTATGATGAAATCCATAACAAAAACACTGTTATTCGAAGTGAAGTCATTATAAATGTGAATGACAATTAGTCTTGTGACTATAACTATCCTACTTTATCAATGTCTGTGGGGAAAGATCTCTTATTTAATGCACTAGTTCTCCTTAAAGAGGTCAGGTTCAGCTCCAGACTGGTAATGCAGGAGACAGTAACCACTAGGGTTATTTCAGTATGGACTGGCAGGATTTTCTGACAGAAAGACCTGTCAGTCACCTGTGGTTTAAGCAAAGTCAGAGTAGTTACAAATAATAAGCAGTGTCAGTTGTTCCTTTACCAGTTATCAAATCTGGTAAAATGATGCATGTTGAACAAGTTCAGATTTCTTAAAATGTTAATGAACATGTTGTTTGTATGTGAAGTCTAGCTTGAAATTAGTTGAATTGTGAACATTGAAAGATGCTGAGGTTTTAGTTGAAGTATCAGAACTGAAAGCTGTTAAATTCAGTTAAATTGTTATTACTGAAAATGTGTAAAATTTCATCTTCATTACATCCAGTTGGAAGTTGCTTTGTTATTTTGCGATTAAGTTTAGAACGTGTTAAAAATAAAAGTTAAACTGTCAGCTGAAGTTTCAAATATACAGTGAAGGCAGTTATAGTGTCAGTAAATGGTGCATTTTATTTGTTAAGACAAGGAGCAAACCTGCTACCTTCATTCCAGATAAACTTAGAAAAATCTTTATTTTAAACAGAAACATAGTGTAACACAAAGTTTTGTTTCCTCATTTATACAGCTGTTGTTAAACAACATCATAACCCTGGACAGTTCAGTATTTCAGATAAAATGTTAAATTATTTGCTAGTTGCTTGCTTATTTCTCCTCCTTTAAGGAATAAATGAGGAGAAATTATAAATCAGTTGAAATGATACATACTAATCTATCATACATTAAAACATAAGAAACACAAGAAAATAGGCACTACTGGATGACCTTCTTTGAACTCTTTAAGTGTGAGCTTAAAGGTCAAACTCTTTTTTAATGGGATTTCAAAGTTTTGGTGCAACAGAATGAAATATTAGTAAAAACTAACATCAATCTAATATCAATCCAGTCTTTCTTAATTGCACACTAGTTTTAGAGTTTGGTGAACCATAAGTAAAAGTTATTACAAGGATTTAATCAGATTAAAAGATGAATCCTCTCGACTTCAGATTATAAAGCTGTTGAAAAAAGCCTTTTGGAAGTAAGATAAGAAAAAATGCTGCGTATACTGCACCGAGTCTTGAGGATGTGTGTTTTCGATTTCAGTGCTTGTTAAAGTTTACACTAAGCCGTTTCCATCACAGGTTCATAGAAAAACAATTTCTTATGTGTTTGATCCATAATTTCATTTTCAGTTACTGCCATCTTTATTTTGACTCCGTCAGGTTACAGCTGAATAAATATATTCACAAATGGAAAGTAACACATGATAGGTTTCCAGCACTTCATCATTCACTAAAGAAATACAAGTCTGCTAAATGATGAATGAGTGGACCACTCTGAGTAAAATGTAGAAGAAACTTACTGACTCTTCTCTCTACCTCTGTCTTTTAAGATAAACGTCATGGTTCGCACCGACATGCAATCATATTTCTAGCTCTACTGACTTAAAAATTAAGGTTTTGCATTTTATCTGTTGCCATGGTGAATCATAGTATCAGAGTACCATTAATGATGGCTTTCTAATTGTGGACACATGCCCTTCATTCAGAGTGAACATGCTCAGAGTTTATCAAACCGACTCTGATCAGCTCTTTTGTAACCAAAAACTCTGAGTTTACCATCTCATGCTCATTCGACTCAGAGTTCAGGGTCAGAGTCAGACTTTGTTAAACCTGCTTCTCCATAAACAGGCTTTAAAGGTGGGTTAAGTTGCAACAACAGAAATGATTCCTCTGTCCTCAGCGAGTGAATCTCAGAGAACAAGTGTATGTTTGTGTATGTTCATCTGGTGCAAAAGTTACTTACAGGTGTGTTTCCTATTCACATGACTTAGGGTCTGGTAAGCAACAAGCCACTGCTATGTTTTATTTTGAATGTACCAAAGGTTGTATGACGATGTTGAGCGCCCTCCTGCTTGCAGAGTTGAGCTGCTGACGCCACACTGCCCAGATATTTGAGTTACATTACATCTGACCTTTGCTCTTCCAAACACACCAGTGCTGCTCAGTGCTGTGTCTTTGTTAGACAATACAACAGAGTGGGTGATTGAAGGTCAAAAATGTGATTCTTGTCCATGACCTGGCACGTACTGGGTGTGTGCACTCTTGTCCGCCTGTCCACCAGATGTATAGCCCTGCTCCTCCCTCTGTTTTTCTCTTTCTAATAGAAAGTCAGAGTTTTAGGGCTGCCACTGTTCAGCTCCTCCTCTGTTTCTGCTCCGTGTATTGCTCACAGTTTCTCTGGAAGTTGGTGTGATAGTAATAGGAGCTGCTTCATGAATCATTAAGCACATTTTTCTACAATAGAGTGCGATTTAGCTAAATGGATGTGGACGATGAGAGCTTTTCCATCTTATCTGTATTATTTAACGAGAAATAGTGGGACGATGGATGGTCAGGATCGTAGCGCGTGAGCCACTGCAAGTAGCCACATTCATATTCATCACTCCCAGTTTTTCTCTATCTTTCTTCCTCTCCTTTATACCCAATTTCTGTTAACTTGTTTTTACTTCACTCTCTCATTCTTTATGCCTCCCTCTTTGCTTTAGTAGCCATCCTGCACTTGCCGTCTCTTTAACTCTCTCTTTTTCCCAGAGGGTTTGTATCTAATCAGCCTTCTGACAGGAATGTAATTATTGTACTAATTGTATATTTTATTCCTGAGAGCTTTTTGGCACAATGCCATGACACCTAAGCATAAGTTTGTCACAACCTTATGTTCTTTCAAACTTACATCCATCAAAAAGTGAGGGTCCTACTTTAATCATGCAGGCACAGCGACGAGTGCAAAGTGATAGTTCTCCAACACAGGGCCTGTTTGCAGGTCCTCACTTGTTTGAGTTAGTGGTGCAAAGTAAAAAAGAAATGGCTGAAGCAGAATGTAGAGGATGAGGGAGTGGGTATGTTGGAAATAAATACATTTTCGACCAATCACTGGTCTCATGATGACAACAGCTCAAGAATGTAAGAAAAGATCCTCTTCAGGAAATGTGTTTGTTGCCTGGATGTTGCAGAGTGATGCAATTAAACACCACAAAGCTCACCATTGTTGTAAATGGTCCCAGCATGTTTTAAAATGTGTTTGCAACATTATGCATTTCAAGATAAAACATGATCCCACTGAAACTATTATTTTCTCATGAGAAAGGGGGTATGACATATAAGATTAATGTGCTACAGAAATCAGATGTTTCAAGCATACACAGGCAGAATACTGAGTTATAACCGGCCGGTCTGATGTGTGTAGAGGTGTGTGTGGTTTTTCTGTAGCAGTCTGGTGTTAGAGAACATTATTAAATAAAGGCAAACACAGTGAACAGTCGTGTGTAATGGCGCTGTACTTCTCAGCTGAAAGGTTGCAGATTTATCAGCATGTGTCCTGCTTCCCTCATTTGTCTGCAGTGATAAACATAAAGCTTAAAGCTTTTCATTCTGTATCAGTGCAGCCTAATTTACAAACTACTGGGCTTCAGCTGATTTAAACTTTTTATTTCATGCTGATTTTAAAAAAACTTCTAGCTCGGAAATCTTCTTCTATATTTATGTATGAAGCATTGCAAGTGCGGTGATCGGTCAAAACGTGGGTGTTTGAAATGGGACGCTTGCTTGGCCTCCTGTATTGCTGCTCACAGCTTTCATTATATCATAGGTCTGCAGTGTGAAGGACCCCTGCATTTCTGGATGCAGTAGTTCCTGACCCACAGTTTTAGACTAATGTATATGCAACTGCTTCAGATAGCAAAGGAAAGTTTAATATCATTTAGATAACCACAGCACAGCGTTAGTGACACATTTACATTTAAACTCAAATTACCTCATGTCTTGTTCGATATAACTAGCACAGTAGAGACATAGAGTTTAAGTTATTGTCCCTAAAGATTTTAGACCTGGCTGATTTGGCGCCACCTGTAATTACTGGTTGTTGTAGCCAGTGCAGTTTAATGCTAGAGTTGAATTAGGAAATTACAAGTAAGTGCTTTCAATGTAAAGCTGCAGCAGAAGTAACGGTTCAGTTTGAATTAGTGGAATATAAATCAAGCATTTTTTTCAGGAAACGATGAGACTGACAGCCTTCACAATACGGCAGATATAAAAATACTGGAATACTTTAAGCAGTGGGCCAAAGGTTAGTCATCATTGTGTTTACCTCACTGGATGATAGATAGACTAATGTCTTATCAGACATTTATTTCAATGAAAATCTTTAAGATTGTTGCATGAACTCTAACCCTCTGGTGCTGGGTATAATGTAGTTACTTACGACTTTCATTGAAACACACACATGCAGGGACACATTTCCCTTGTAATGTGTTTTGAAAATCCCTTATCTAAACTATTCAACATTATTCAACACACTGGCATTAACAGTACTGTATGTGCCTTAATATAAAGTACTTAACAATTGTATTATGTAAATCTTATGTAAACCAAAAATTAATCACCTGGTCTCTTTCACTAGGTGCTTGATCTCCCACCAAACAGACGGACATACAAATGTGTATCAGAGTTTTATATGTGAACCCCAGCAAGCTGGAGCCAAGCCTCCTTAGCAGTAATCTGACTGTAATCAAGTAGTCAGTGCCACTCAGTTTCGAAATGAGAAACCCAAGCATTGTTAGAAGAATATGTAAAAGCTGTATAACAATAAAACACCTTTGCATTGAGGAATAATAGTTGTCGGAAAAAACCACTACAAACCGTTTTAGTGTATAGTGAATATAAATCCAAGTCTGCAGCTCTGCAATTGAGTGAAAGCTTTAACATGACATTGTTACTGAAGTGATCAGTCAGGACCAAAATACACATCTGATATGAATAATTCAACAGCAAAGCCACAAATAGATTTACTGTAGTGGCAACAGACATGTAGCTTTGATCCTTTTTGAAGAACAAACGGCTATAAAAACCTCCTGGTTGTTGCATCAGAATCCAACAGTAACACAGATTAGCAGCTGCGTCAAGTGGAGGTCGTCTCACCAGAGTTATCGGGTTTGATTTGCAACTCTTATTGATAAATTCTGACAATATTTGGCTACCAAGTAATATACATTCTCACAGTAATAAAATCAGAGTATTGCAGGTTTAGATTCACTTAAATTAATTTATTCCCATCTCTACTGTCCAAAATGTTTAAAATTTTGTTGCACATTAATGAGCTCAAGGTTATAAACTAGCAAATACCAGTGGAAAACTCAGTCATATCTTAAAATGATGATCTGAAGTGCAAGTACAAGGCCTTAAGACACCAAAACAGATAAATAATTCATCTCTTGACCAATTATTTTGTACGTAGCTCCCATTTGTACATAGCTCCCATGGGTGGAGACACACTGAATGCTATATTTTCCCGTGACACAGGAAACGAGCTCTGTCAGATTGAAATGGTGGTGTTTCACATTTAGCCGCGGGACACTCATCAGTCACAAGGCTCTGATCCCAGACCAGCACAGGCCTGATTTACAAAAAAAAAAATATTGCCTTGACCTTCATTTGCATCAACATTCAGGTTTCTAGGCTTCCTGTCTGCCTATGTGTGTGTGTGTGTGTGGTTGTGTGTCCCTGGAGCTGGTGGAGGTGAGAGGGGAGTGTGACTACAACTACATCATACATGAATTTATTCATTGTGAAGGTTTTCAAGCCTGGGAGACATGTAGAAGCAGCCCAGGTCTCCATTCAGCTGAGACATAAAAGTCTCATTTAGAGGATATGATTGATGTTCAGCAGTCAAAACTGAGATCATACTAATGGTTTCCTCACCTTTAAATCACTGTAGATGATGTGTATGACCCCTCTAGTGTTGAACAGTAAACTGTCACTGACTGGGGCTGAAGTAATAAGATTACTTTTCCAATAACAAATAGTTAACGTGTTTACAGTTTAGAAGAAAGTAATGATTAGGTTGTATTGCTTTGAAACGCTGAATGGTCGACTTGTTGGTGGTCTTAGATTGTTGGAGGGTCAATATCAGTTTCACCTCTATAGAGAGACCATCTGCGACATGTTGGCTGGGCACACAGACTGAAGGCAGAAGGACTTAGTTTTTTGCCAAAAGAGAAGAAGTATACAGTGGCCCCTGAGAGCTCACACTATCCTCAGGGTAATGGTGTTTTGGGGTTTTTTTTGGATTAATGGGGGGACAACAAGGGTGTCCCAGCAGTGTGTGGGAATTCATCACTTTCAGTGTCCCTTGGAAACAGTTTCTATTGGCTGATACAGCATTTCTGTACTTGTTTGTGTTTTGATATTTGGATGTGTTTTCTTAAATTGTAGCACATTATCTCAGGGCCACAATAGCAATGACCCTTTTAGTGACTGCTCTTTTGTAAATACTCCAAAGAAGACAGTTTCTTGCAGTGAGCGGTCAACTAGATGTTTAGTGAAATAGAATTAGCTGGAAATGAAAACAAATCAGTTGTTGAATTTGAACAGTTGCTCTCATCAAACTGTGACTAAGGGGGTGGAGCAAGCTGTACATTTATTGGAATGTTGGTGATTGTCTTGTCCACATGTCATACATAACCTCAAATAGCCTCAATAGCTCCTGATGGCTGGTCCTTTGGTGTGTGAGTGTGTCTGTGTTTATCTTTGTTTATTCTGGATTAGCAGGCTGGCAGCATGAGGAAAACGCAGCTCTTTCACCCTCACTTATTCGACATGTATACAGGGATTCAGGATGAGTGTATTCATCATTTTGGCTCGTTATTGTTCTGATTTCATCATGTAACAGTGTGGCACAAGGAGTCAGGCTTATCTAACAACACATGCATACAAATATTGGAGGTTGTTCCACTATTTTGACCCAGGCATCAATATTGAAACTCAAGCCCATGATGACACTCTATAGTCTGCCTGTATTACATTCTCTGTGACCTTTGGTGGGTCAACAGTAAATCCCACGAGGAATTATATCACTGTCCGGCGTACTCTGTGTGGCATGCTGCTGTACTCACTCACAGTTTGCCTGTGGGCGTCCATCTTGCTGAGCATAATAGCAAAGTGGGACCTGCAATTTCAAGTTGCCTGAGGGGGGGTGGAGGGGGCGGTCACAAAGGAGCCAGCTCTGCAATCAGACTGCAGCAGGGGCCTCCCTGCTGTCCAGCTGGGGACAGATACATGAAGAGCAGGGTAATAACGGGAGTCCTGCTGGGAGTGGACTCATCAGACTGATTTGGTAAAGGACACTATTTTCAAGAACATTTTCTTTCAGCTGTTTTCATTTGAGTAAATGAGAAAACTACAGATACATGCCAATACAACTCTTTTTTTGACACATATCGGTCACATTTGTTCATAGATGGTCACATACCACACCAACTCAGCATGTATTGTAAAAAGATGTATATGTGCCATTACTCTAGCTACAGAAACAGACTGAACACAATTTCTCTGACGACAAAAACACAAATCCTCACTTTGAAACTTGCAACCCACAATTTCTCGCCTTTGTTCAAACGAAGCACACAGTTTATCAGAAATTTACAATTTTATGACAATGAAAGTGATTTTAATGGTTCCTGCAGGCTTGTGAATGTTACTGTTTATTGTTGCATTGTTGGAGCAGCTGATTGCAACAAAAAGTAAGTGTAGTTTTAGCGATTTACAGGTGAAAAAATGAGTAACTTGATAGCATTTTAATGTCTATATCTTAACATGTATTTATGTTTAGATGCATAACATGTAACAGAAGAGGTTAGAAAATTTAAAGGAGTAAAAACCAGTTCATCCTGTCTTGAACTTTAAGGGACTGAAGTTACATGAGTTGGACATGAAACCCTTAGATAAGACAGAGTAGAGCCGATCGTTCAAGAGCTGCAAATGTTTGCATTTCCCTGACAAGAGACCCCCTGTGGTTGTGTGAGTAATGACTGTTATCTCTCAGATGCAAAGGTGGGAAAGGATGATCACTGCAAAACAGCAGGAGGTTGTGGTGGATGGCTGAGCATTCATGTCAGACTGTAACACCCCAGACAGCAAATAGCCCACAGGGGTTTATCTTACCGTGACTTTGACTAACTAGGTAGCTTTGGATGTGTAAGTTAAAGCAAACCTTTAGAACAGAGGTGGAAGATTGAAAAAAGGTCACATAAATTTTTGGTTGTATGGATCCTTTTTAATGGCAGTGATGAATGACTTATTTATAGTTGTATGCAGTCTGACCTACAAGTCATTTAAAATGTAAATGTACAAGCAAAATATTATCACAGTGTGTTATGTGAACGAAAAGCTTCCCTGTCAGTGTTTTGCTGCTGAGAGCTCTGAAGGCAGCACCAGAGGACTGCAGAAGTTTTCTTTACTTTTGCTTTGGTGGTGGCTGTCACATCACCCTCTATACCGCGTCTGAATGTGTAAACGCTTGCTATAGTCACTTGGTGTAACGGGCACCGAGCGCTGCCAAACATAATGAGAGTAAAGAGTCTCAGGTACGACTGTCTGGTTGAATGTTGTTTAGAGAACGTCGTGTTGTCAAAACACATTAGCATTCAGCTCAGGGCCGATCGGTGCAGGCGTTGTCGGATCTGGCCTTGTCTTTTGTCACAGTGCTCCTCTGCCGCCACTTACACGATCCTCATCGCCATAGCAACAGTGGTTCTCCCTACCTCATCTCTCAGTGAGAGCCACGGCCCTGAAGATGTTGAATAATGCTGATCTGCTGTGGGAATCGGTGAATGGAGCAGACACAGTGAGATGAATTTGTCTTGCAAAATGAGAGATCCGCCATTCAACACGATTCTATTCATCACACGCAGGCAGAGCAAGTGATTTGAGCCCTTTGCCGTGAAAATGATTACACATGTACAGATTAGATCCTTGGGATTTTTTGGGATGAAAAACAAAAAAAACTTCACATTGTAAATTTCCACAGATAACAAGTGATAACCCTTACCATCCCTCACAAGACAGAAAAGCTATTAAACTACATAAAATTACAAAAGTGTGACAGTTGCATCTAAACATGTGCTGCTTAACATTTCTGGATTTGCTCTACCATAACACTAACAGTTGCTTAATGGTATTTAAGTTCATATGGAATTCAGGGTTCTTTTGACTGTGGCTCTAAATTGTATAACAGACTATAGAGTACCTGTATAGTCACCGGTTTGAGCCGTGATCAGTATGAAGAATACACTATTCACTATCAAAGGGAAACTGTCCCAATGCTCAAGTCTTGTATAGTATATATTTCATTACAGATGAAAACTTTATTTAACAGCTCATTTTAAGCCAGTAAAACCTTTGGTATAACGAACCGTCTCACCATCTGTGAAATATGCTTTGCATTTCACTCTTGACCTTGAAACAGCAGCTGATGAGGACTATGTGATTATTGTTATACTGAGGCATAATGTGCTCAGCATGGAAAGTTTGAACATCTACACACAGCTCCACTTTGGTTTCAGTCCGCTGATGCAGATTGTGTGGTAGGGTTTGAAGCACCAGACCAAGTGAGCAAGAGGTCATTAAGTTTGGATTGTCTTGACAGCTAAGGAAATATAAATACGTTAATTTTTTTTTTCAAGCTAGTAGATCCTAGCAACTTCTACCACAGCCTCCATTAGGAGTGAAAATGATGGGGGCAGGACAGATATGTACTTGATCACGCTTCTTATAAACAGAAAAAAAGCTTCCAAGAACATGAAGTCTGACTAATGGATTGCACTGATACAACGATGTCATAAATAGAAGTTAAATTTAAAAAAAATCCAAAAGTGTTACATTTTTTTGCATGAATGGGAAATTAAACTGGGAGAGTTGTTGGTCCGCCATCCACACCACCTGACCTCCACTCTGCTTCCTCAGCATTTTTTTCATGGTCCCACTACTTCAACTTTGTAGTCGTGTCTCCTGCATGTAAACTCTTATTTGTTTCCTGTACAGTGAAGACTGTTAAACCCCTCTGTATTTCACTAAAATTCATAAATCCAGTTTAAAATTGCATAAAACTGCAACCCTTTTCCAGAGCCATCAGCTTTGACCTTGAACACTGTGTGAGACGTCACACTCTATCCTTTATTTATCAGAGCCTGAAGGTGAACAATAGTTTCTCCAACGCTGACTTAGTCGACAAAAAACTTCTGGCTCTTGTAGGGTTTGAATTTCAATTGTCTGGTACCGCTTGTACCACAACAAGGGAGGAGAACTTTTTACCCAGACTGCCCTGCCTCGGACGCTGCCGGTCCAACTATTTGCGTATGACCCACTTTGGTGCAGCTTTTGCTAAATTAAGCCGATGAAATCTGGAGAAGGAAGCTTGTCAGAACACAAATAATAGCTAAGTGACAACTAACAGGTTCATTTATTGTAGACAGTACATGTTGTTTCTAGCAGGTTTTTGTTAAAGGGAAGTCAGCAGGAGGTGGTGTGTATGTGTTCAGAGTCTTGGTGTGTAGACTGGGTCACACGCAAAGGGGGTGTGTATAGCAGTTGCCTGGGCTTGTTTCTTTTATTCCGACTCTCCATATAATTGCATGTTTGTTTCTTTTAAATGACAATAATGTATTCATGAATTCAGGAAAGCTTGGGAGGGCTGAGCAATTGCCTGCCAACTAGGCTTTTAATCACAACAGAAAAAAGCCCGGATACTGACATCACTTTTTACACTCCAGTACAGAGGCACGAATCACACACACACACAGACACACACACAAGCACATATTCACACAGACACACACACAAATCATATGTTCCCCTCCACTTATCTACAAATGGATGACAGGAGGAAGGAGCACTCCAGTCTGTGTTTTACCAAGCTAAATACCATTTGCACTGTGTTCTTTTCCATACACCCATGACGTAAAACAACGCACTTATAGAGTTTTGCAAAATGAGAACTAAGTCTGAAATCCAGCTTCTTCTTTCTGCAAATGTTGGCACATTAAAAGTCTTGCTGGTGTTTTGGCATGTTTTAGTCTTTGAAAGCTCTGTTGTTTGTGTCCAACAGCACATCAGAGTTCTATTCAGTCCTTAAACTAAGACCCTAACCCGGCTCTTACTATTGTTTATGCCCAATCCCAACCAGATCACCAAGCTGTTGTTAAGTATCAGCTGCAATTAGGAATGCATTTAAAGAGCCGAATATAATATCTCAGATGCCAGTGAAAGTTAGTTCATAGATAGATAAATCCAAATGGTTCCTCAGTTTGTCAGGCGTTGAGAGGCTTCAGGCTTTTGAGCCCAGAATTCTTCTGTCCGAGCCATGTGACTTCCTGCTAGCTTCCTGCAGATGCCAGCACAAGATAATTACGGATATTGATTAAATTCACAAGCTACCCAGCAGCATATGAAGTAATAGAAACTAGCCTCATCTTCACCAGCTGCGGCATTACAATGCTAAACACTGTAATGCATCATTAATAAGAATACGGCAATAAAATATAATTCATATATACTGTGACTTTACAAATATTTTCATGCTAATACTTTGTACCTTGAATGAACTACATTTTGAATGGGGACCTTTGCTTGTAACTGAATATTTCTACACTGTTACTTCTTTTACTAAAAGAAAGGATTAAGGTGCTTGTTCCACTACTGATAATTTACGATAAAATACGCTGCGGGAATAATTTCCTTCAACATTTTCTGTCCCAAAGACTCTTCTTTCTCTCTCTCTATTTGTTGCCATTTATTGTGTTGTATAAGTCTACAATGTGAATACATTGTGAGCTAGGTTTGTCCATTGATTAGGTTGGATTGTGCATTAGCCCTCTACTCAGGCAAAAATATGACCACATTTTACTACTACCCGAAAGGCATATGAACATGATTGATTTGACAAGTCTGAGGTAGAAGAGAGACTATTCTCTACTCTAAAGAAACCAAAGTCGCATTAGAGTTCACCTAAGCAAATAACAAGACTTTAAATATTTGTATTCTATCAGCTGACTTTTAAGTGACAGTGACATTATTATTTTTTCTTTCATCTGAGAGCATGAACCTTGACAGCGTCAGCCTAATAATAGAATAATAGAATAAAGTAGTTCAAAGTAGTAGTAAAAATAAAAGTAGTTTGCCTCCAACACCTGTCTGTCACTTTCTTCTTTCTTGTTACACTTATTTGTTTAATTGTGACTATAAAGAAGGCAACTCTGGTATGTTGAACTTGAGTATGCAAAAAAAAAGGATAACATTTCTTCTTGCTCCTCTCATTTGCCAGCATCTCACTGGAAAAAGTATACATTTCTTTTGCTCCCTAATTTTCTCTAAAGCTAAATAAGTCAAGTCTAAGTGCTTTATACACATAAAACCAACATTAGGGAAACTTTATTTTTGTTGTGTGTGTTTTAGGACATATTGCATGTTTCACATAATTTCCAGAGACACATGCTATGATCTGTTAGTGCTATTTTTGTGTGTTATGCTTTAATGAGGTAGCCAAAGTAGCGAGAGATGGGATTTGATGCCAAAAACATTCCCCTTGGATGTCTGATTTCCACTGTTTGTGTCTGAGCCACCTGGATGTTCAACTTATCAATATTTTTCCTGACAGAAGCTGTCGGTGTTAAATCAACCCAGAATAACACACACTGCAAAAATATGAAATAACTGAAAGATTCTGCTTCACACGCTTCCAGCAATAAAAAACTACCTTGCATGTCCGCCTCCCTCCACCTCCACCGACACAACAGCTCCTGATCCTGTTGTCAAACTGAGCTTCCTCAACTTAAGAGACAGCCTGGCCCCGAGTGCTTCGTGCCACAACGAATCAAACACGTCATGGGCCACTGAAATATCAAGTCGAATGAGGCGGCTCGTCTTCCATTGGAGCTTTGTCTTTCTGATCCTCCTCACTTTCAGATTATCATGTCGGACTCTCAGATGTGCCCCAGCCTTGAAATGTGATTAATGTCATATTTTGTCTCAGAGGATTTGGGAGAGGGATTTGAACACAGAATCAAAGGCATTGCGTCTGTAATTGGGAATATGGACAGGCAGTGTCCTCAGTGGGAAATGTGTGTATGTAATGGCATCTTTTAGGCTATTAAGATTAGCGATGATTTGCACGGTGGCAACTTTCTGTAGAGCCTGGGGTGGCTTTGGGACAAGATGGATGCTGCAAATCCACTGTTGTTTCACTGAAAGAAAAGAAATAGAAGTTGATGCTGTCAGAGTTTTAAATGTCAGTCCAGTTCAACAGAAGATATGTCCTGCATTTACAGCCATTCTTTTTTTTTTGTGAGTTTATACTAGCTAAAAGTTACACAAGCTAAGAAGCACAAAGTTCTCAGTCTCACTGGTACATGAAACATCTGGTAAGCCCCAAAGTCCCTAAACGGGTCTTCAGTGTTCTTCAATTTGCAGGCTACAGATTGGCACGTACATGATTGCGTGTGCAGGTTGTCAGAACTTTGAGCACATAAAGCAACAGTAAGCCCTGAGAACCAACATGTTATCAGTCACCACTGTGACCACCACTACGGCTTGTACAGTGAGTCAGGTTAGTTTTTTACTTAATCCTACCTAAACGCAAGTAAGTAAGTATTTAGTTTATGCCATTAAAGGTCTCTGTATTGAAATAGTGAAGACAAATTTTTAATGATGTCGTAAATTAGCATGGGATCATGGGACTTGTTGATTCTGCTGTTAAACAGCCACTTTAGATGAAAATGTATCTGACTAAATCAGGTAGAAATGCCAACGAATGAGGTAACACATTGAATTTTTATGCACTTCACATTTAGCCATGTTTGCCAAACTCCTTCCTAACTCTTTGACTGGTGTTACTCAGAACTTAGTGACAGGCAACAAAGTGAAATACACCGTCATCTTTGATAAAATTATGGATTTCTTTGTACAGCCTCAGTCAATGTAAACACTGTTCAAAATCTTTACTGCATGCTGTAGCATCAGTGTTTATACTGTAAACTATTAGAAAAGACGCTGAAATATTTTAGCCAACAAACAAACGCTGATAGAGTTAGCCAGCAAATGCTAGCTTTCTCTTGTCATCATCAGGGATGTCAGTGGTAATATGTTTCAACTGCAATACACCTATCTCAGTGTATATCAATTAAATACTTGTCAGAGTTGAAAAGAAAATGAAATTACCTACAGATAAAAGATTAAATGTGGGCCCCAAATAAATGAAAATGAAGAATGTTATTATGGAAGATAATAATGAAACTAAAACTAAGTTTTATTTTACTGTGGATGACAGTTACATGGTAAACTCCAAAAAAAACACAGCCTTTTTTAAACAATTTCTTTGAATTACAGTTGAAGTCAGTCTAAAGTATTGATGCTTATAGTGATATTTTTTACTCTTGTAATAAATTTTGTCTGTATTTAGTAAGTTTCTCAAGTCCATACAAAATGCCTTCTAAACACCAAACTGACCACCCCTCCCCCCAAATAATCATGATCCCCCCCCCCCTCCCCTCCGCCTGTCAAGTGCCAGTGACATAATGTAAGTGATGGATTCTCCCTGAACACATCAGCGCGGCCGTTGTTAATATTGATGCTGCTGTACTGTAGACATGCACACATAAACATCAGCTTTCATGAGTCAATGGCACGCCCGAGCTATAAGCAAAGTGCTGAAATATTGATGGGCAGATGAACAGATGAAAGCGAGAGGCAGTGAGAGAGAGACGTGTTGGTTATATTTAGCATCACAGTCTCCCCGGGATTTTCAAGCGGGTGTATTTTTGTCTGACTGGAGAGGTTGAATACAGCTTTTGTTTTATTTCGAGTGATGTTATGATAAGCGCTCACATGCTGTCTGCCCGCTGCTCACTTTAATCTTTGTCCTAAATTCTTTTGTTTTTTTACCAGGAACACTTTGAATCTAATGACATAGGACCATGGTGGTGATGGGAAACAAACATATTAGACCCACTCTCAGATATCTCAGTGTTACTCACCTTTGTCGGTTAAAGTTTTCCACACACAGGGGATGTGTTCAGACAATTTTAGCATTAGTGTCTTATTTTTTTAAGGGACAACAAGTCTGCTCTTTCTAAAAATGGCATTAATCATTATGAAATAAAAACATGTGGTTCAACTGAGTCCCTCAAAATGCTAAAAATGACCTTATTGTCTGGATAATTGAAACATCTCCACTTTGTGTAAAATGTAGAACAGGATTTTGTCAATCTGGCTTCCTCTTGACCCTTTAAGTCTCAGTGTAAATGAAGGCGACAGTGGCTGGCAGGGATTCATTCGTCTGTACCTCAGCCCCCTACCCGCCAACACTGACTTCACCGACTTAAAGTGACAATGAATTATTCAAATTAGAACGCCTGGAAATTTTTGATAGTCTATTTTTAGCCCCGGCATCTGGTTGGTTGCCAAAAGCTATGGGTTTAGAAGGGTTCCCCGAGTGAGCTGGCTGTCATGTCACAGCGAGCTGCATAATGAGGACAGGGAGGAAGTGTGTGTGTGTGTGTGTGTGTGTGCGCAAGCGGGGGAGATGGTGACAGAGAGAACGAGGGGAACAGCAAATCCTCCTGTCATGTGGAAATGCTTCTGTATTTTTGTTCTCTCTTTGCTCAGGAGTCGGGCATCTGTTTTTGGCGTCGCCCGCTCCTCTGTCAGTTGTTGATTCTAAATTAGCGACGAAAACAATCTATTGAAACCCATCCTTTAAGTTGAGTGAGTGACAGCAAAACCAGCTCTTGTTTTGTCATCTGTCTGGACAACAAATAACAAATAACTTCTTTTATCATGTTAAGGGAAAGGGAGACGGCAAATGAGAGAGAGAGGGGAAACCCTTTCCTCTGCCAAAGAGTACAACCATTTATATTCCCCTCCGCTGCCTCCTCCGGCTCCAATTTTTCTCCCCTTTTTACAATTCACCATCCTGAGCTTCAATACAGAACAGGAAAGAAAAGGTGCCATTAGCTCAGCGACTGATCAAGGGAAAAAGTGTAACCTTGTGTATGACACAAACATCCTTTTGTTTGAGGGCTTCACTGTAACAGGGCGTTTCATCATAGCCTCCCATCTCTGCTGTCTCTGATAGGGACTCATCACTGTCCTCCCAGACATTCTCTTTATTTTTATCCTGCTTTATTTAATAAAAGAAATATTATCCCGCCTTGTCTCTATAGAATAAGGCTGAGATGAAAATCAATTACTTGGCAGTTTAATTATGTATGCACTATGGCGGTCTTTAAATGAGCCATTCAGCTAACTACACTGCATAGTGTTGATTTAACCACTGTTTAATTTTAGAACGGGAGCTCAATGTGACAGAACTTGGAAATACAGACATCATGTCTGTTTCTCCAGCCTGTACTGTTCTCCTCCTACAGGCTGGCTCAGTAATCACACAGCATGTCTAAACAGATATACTGGATGTGTTTACAGCTAATGGCCTGGACTCTGAGGAGGACAGTCATCAGAAGGTCCTGAAACGCCACAGGACCTTTTATGAGGTTCTTTGTTTCAAACACATGCTCTGCAGATAAGCTTTCCTCAAAGCCATAGAAGTGACATCGCAACTGTAGCCAGGATTTTAAAAAATGATGAAGATATCACATATACTGTATTGCTGGCCTAAATGATGCACAAGACATGAAGACATACCAACAGTGGATTTTTCTAAACTCACCTCTTGAATATACCTCATTTGTATTGTCTGTATTTAGCAGACTGTCCTATCCAAATGGAATTACAATGAGCTCAGCA
Source organism: Ctenochaetus hawaiiensis (assembly GCA_029783645.1). Classification (NCBI taxonomy): domain Eukaryota; kingdom Metazoa; phylum Chordata; class Actinopteri; order Acanthuriformes; family Acanthuridae; genus Ctenochaetus; species Ctenochaetus hawaiiensis. The sequence goes on along the minus strand of JAPZDY010000015.1, from coordinate 2,377,360 downwards.
GTAGATAACATAAATAAACATGAGGACCTCTCAGCCTCTTTCCCCTTCATTCACACTTCAAAGGTCACATAAGTTAAAAGGAAAAAAGCTGCTCTCATTGACGTGTTTATTGTGGTATCGTCTACATTCACATAACAGTAGGTTAAGCTAGTCAATGAGCAAAAATATAGAAAAATAATGAGATTTCTTTTCATTATTTTTTAGAGTCGCACTGTTTGAATCCAGCATGTTTCCCTGCACATCACTCTGATGCTTTGATGCCACAGTTGCTGGAGAAAAGGTTATTTTCCTGCACGATTTGTGAATGATTACCAGTGACTGACAGCGTTATGCTGATGCTGAGTGTAATGGTTGCCCCAGGGATAGAAACCTATTAATCAAATTTGGGCAAGCAAATTTGTATGTGCATGTGTGTGTGGCTTTCATCACCTCTATTCTGTAGAGTCTAAGAGGCATGTAGGTGGGAAATAAAGCAGTAGGAGCAGCATGTATACAAGCACATATGACCACAGATATCAGCCTTTTTTCTTGGTGTAGTGAGTTGGAGGAGGTGGGTATGTTTGACTCCAAGCATGTATGAAGCAATTTATTGAAGTCCAGCTCTGTCTCCTTAGACTTACATTCATGTACCATTATTTTGTTTTGCAGAAGAAGGGATGGGAAACATAAGTTTTGCTTGGTTTAGTGTAGGTGAAGTGGCAACCTTTATTCCAGTGCAGGTTTTGATGCATTTTTTATTTCGCCAAAGTTGCAGGGAGGTATTAAGTAGGGATGATGATGAAAAATTTCTTTTAAAATGTTTGCAGTTTTGTTAACTCTAAATGGACACCATTGCTCTTTCCCCTATACATTTAAGAAATATGCATCTTTACTAGGCATACTTATCTGAATATACAACCCTAATTCCAAAAAAGATGGCATACTGTGTAGAACAGTCATAAAACAGTTATTTTGCTAATCCTTTCTCAGTTCAAACAGTCCCAGACAATATATTAAATGTTTTCCCACATTGCATTCTGTTTGTATATCTGTTTTACACAGTGTACCAATATTGTTGGAATTTGGGTTGACACTGGCCATAAAACTGATGTGTAGATACACATACAGTATTTGTAAAAAGTTTTGTTTGTAAGGGCAGGCTGTTGATCCAAGTGCTCAGAAAGATGAACAGTAATGCTCAGCTAAAGTAAGCAACACTGCACTGAATCTTTTTTTTTCACTCACTTGAGCTGCCAATACCTTGAAACAGATGGGATCAGGCATTGCTGAAGCTTAAACAATCAGCTGTGGCGTTTATTTGACTTTTGTTTACGAGCTCTGGTTCATTGGTTACTTGGCAACATGAAAGTAAGGGAGTGTTACACTAGGAGAGACTGAAATGCTCCTGTCATTGAGAAGGTGATCAGTGTCACTGATGGGCTATCAGTATTGTGTGTGTGTGTGTGTGTGTGTGTGTGTGTGTGTGGAGGGGGGGGTCTTTGAGGAAACACAACACAACTGAGTGACAGACACAGAGCAACAGACGGAGGGATATCTCTTGCCAGGGGTCTCTGATGGAGCTGGAGCTGAGCTCTGTGTTTGTGGGAGAGAGACACAAACAGACAAACAGCTCCGGCTGTGTGAATCCTTGTTTCTGCATGTATAACCAGTGATGTTAATTTAGTGTATAAAAGGAGGTTAACTGTGACCTTTAGCAGCATTACACAGCTCCCCTCTACAGAAATTGAGGATTTTGTTTCCTCTAAAGACCCTTTTTTATTCAGACAACCTTGAAGTTTAAAAAAGGTTTATAAAATGTTATTTATAAAAGCCTGCATTCATGTTTTGGGTTTCTTGTTTGTTTGTTTGTTTGTTTGTTTTTGGTCCACTGAACCAAAACAATAAATTTGTGTAGCTAAAAGATGCTAACACACTGTTATTCAGTGGTACTGCAGTCATATAATAATTCTCTGTTGATTTGTCACTACAAGCAGCTCCTTAAATCCACCTTCAATTCAAAAACAATGACTAGTGCAACAGGAAAAGGAAAAGAAGGAAATAAGGCATTACATAGTTAATCATATACATATATAGATATGCGTGGATCAACTGAAGAAAAAAAATCTGTGGTTAAATTTTATGAATGTGGTCTTTAAAATGTCCTCCTTTCAACCTCTTTCTCTTCAACTGTAATGGATACTAGGATTGTAAAAGCCAAACGGTGCTTGTCATGTTGGTTACATTATAAAAATAGCCTACCTTGCCATTAGATTGAGTGTAAAACCATGGATAAGATTAGTGCCATTCATCTAATATGCACCAGTGTTGTTGGAAAAATAGATCAAACTGCATGTGAACACTGTGACATATCAAAGTAAATACTAAACACTGCTCAGCAATAATGGCTGCTCCTTTGCTGCTCAACCCTTTGAATCACAACATCCATGTATGACATACCCAAACAAGGCAGAAGTATTAGTAATAATGGCTTCAGATTTGAGAAAGATCTCAAAAAGTTGTTAAAGGCTTTTAACTTTTACATAAAGCAGTAACTAATTACTTCATTAAATAACCATTAATAAAGTAATTAGTTACTACTATAAACCATATTAAAAAAAGGAAGGGTAATAGCTGCGTGACCTAAAATTGTGGGTTATCAGCCTGAAGGTGAATATCCTTTGCACTTTTAAACGTGTGTTGTCACACTACACAGTGATGGATTCATGTGGACCTGCAGGTTAACATGTCTGCACACTTCATGTGTGTACACAGTGGAAAATCTCTAAATCCAAATTGAAATTATAACTGGGCAATCATGCAGAAACAGAAGGCAAACCACATACGAGCTCAAACCCCCAAACCCCACAGGTTTAATTATGTCAGTGTGTAGACATGTGCGTGAGAGTACATCATCTGTGTGTGTGTTTATGATCCTCTTGGACTATGTTTGCACCTTCGGGGTCCCCTCCACTCGATAATGCCACAGTGACTTATACAGGAACAAAGCAGCGTCTTGGTGGATGGTGGTCTCGAGCACGGATTGGAGCTCAAAGCCTCCACTCATAGTGTTAAACAGATGGTGGCAGTCCCAAGGAGGTGGGGACAGCGAGCGCTGTGATTGGCTGAGCCAGCAGGGCGGTTTCTGAAACGGAGCCTGAGCAGAGTGATGGGCTGCCTGGTTGTGTGCGTGTGGAGGATTTTCAGTGGGTGGATGCCAAGCTTTGCCCATCCAACGTGTTGCTGTGCCAACAGATGAAGGGATGTACGGAAAAAATGTGTGACCCCATGAGGGTCGATCTGTTTTTAGCTTTCTGAGTGAGTGCTGGAGCTACCAGGATTCACCACAGAATTGATCAAATACTGGTGGAATACTTGGCAGCTAATTTCATTTCCTAAAATATGCATACATCACTTAACAAATCAAAATCTCAAAGCTACATTCCCAAATACTTAAGCTACACAAAGGCTTGGTTAATTCAAAAATAAGAATAGAAAGACATTACTCCATTGACCTTTTTACATGGAATTATTTATCGCTTCACAATAGAAATTTCATTCACTTTGAATGCATTGGGGTGGAATGCAGGAATCTAACAACTTGATTAATTCATTGACCCTTAAACAGTTTTGAAAAAGGCAGGCGCTTACAAAAACATTTTTAGAAGGTGGCTGAATAAACCATCCGTCCATCGCCACTTCTCATACCAGTTTTTTACCATTTAGATCAGAAAATCCAATTAATAGAATAGGATTCTTGCCAAAGCCAGTTTGGAGAAGAGCGAAAACATACTTTCCATCAAGAAAAGCCCTCAATGCCATATTTTAATCTTTTTTCCATTAACAGGTTTTATGCTCTAGTTCTGACAAGCTAACCGATGCTGATCTGTTACTGACCATTTCAGGAGTCAGCATTGTTTTTGAATAAACAGTCGCTTCTCTTTCTGTCGTCACACTTAATCTACACTGGCAACTTTTTATGAGTATGAGTGTCAGAAGAGTAAAGATGTATCTGTACTTGGACAATAACGCAAAATCCTCATTGGTTAGCTGTGTTCACATCATTCTTTGATGTACACATGCTATGCATAATTAATAATCATTATTGTGTTTCATTTTGTTCAAAAATAAGAAATACGCCTCCAAGAAATAAATAAAAACATTGGGTAGGAAAAACAAGCCCTATAAACATACACAGAAACATACTGTTTAAACAGTATTTTAAATAAAATTTGAAAAACATAAGGAAAACAGTTATGCTGATTGTGAAAACCATAGTACATGTATTTTACCTTACATGTCATAATGCTGAGTGTTATGTTTATTGTTTTGATATAAAATGAAGCTTATTTATTCGAGTTACCTGTTCTGTAAATGGTTCTCTTACTCTTTTGATCAGAAACATTAATCTGAAGCTTAATTCTGGGGCTGTTCCATAAATAGTTTTCTTGAAAATAATAAATACAGCAACTTATGATCAAACCATATGAGATCCAATTAATAGTGACCTCACTCATCCCTGGAAGACACTCCATCTTACGTGAACTAAAGAGCAACACCAGTAATGAAAGAAAATATTCAGCTTTTAAAAAAATAGAAATTTAAAAGAAAAAGAAACAAGCAGAGGAGCTAATAAAAGAAACACAGAGGTTACATATTTAAGAAGCGAGCTAAGTGAGCAGACCATCATCTTGTTACTAAACTAAAAGTGAGACAACGTGCACTGGGATGTGACTGATTCAGCTCAGCAGGAGACACTGATTGGATGACATTGTTCATTTACTTTGCAGTAATTATTTAGAACTGTGCACTGCAGTGTCTGAAAATAAAAAAAAGAAACTTTGGTTTTAAGAATTGGGAAAAGTAGACAGAAACAGCACCATCAGTCACAATCAGGTAGAGATGTGACAGGAAAAGTCACATTTACACTGCTAGTTTGAAGTTAGATTATAACTAGATGGACACAAAGTAAACCAACAGAGTCTGTATTGAGTTGAATTAAGTTTTGAAGATTAGATCCAAACAAACAGCTGGAGTAATTTTAGCGTTTGGTTCTTATAGGTGGCTCCATTTTGGATCCAGTGCCAGTTTAGTTAAGCTCTAAGGCTAATGAATCTCTAACCCATCCTTTTATCTTGTATTATTATCACATCGCTTTTGTGTACCGGATAATGATATTGCTATATAATCAATCAAGATGTGTGCTTTTTTGAACTGCGAGGATTTTTTTTAAGGGTTTTATACTCTAAAATGGCTTTATAGTTTTTGATGACCAGAAGTAGAGGTATAATGTTTTGGTGCGTATCTCATAGTTGGAATACCCATTCATCCACTGTATCCTGCATACCACCAAGTTTTTCCTTTCCATTAACATTCTAATGTGTATATCAGAATACCAGTTACTATTAACAGTCTGAGGCGGCATACCTCCTGTGTCAGTGTCCTGGCCCGTCAGCTCCAGCAGCTCTAAGTCAAGTGGCAGATGTAATCCGCCGGGGGATCGTGTGATCGAAGCTGTTTGATCTGGCATTTTCCTCATGTCTCTTCCCTCAGCCACAGACAGGCAGAGTTGGAGGGAGTGGCAGCGGCCTCTAGGAAAAGATGATGTGATTATAATGGGGGCCTCCCTGCTTCAGGACTGTGACAGCATTCACATCCCATCAGTGTTTGGGGTGGTGATAAGGCTGCTGACTGAATCTGTTAAGTCCTTATAACTCACTCTGTTTGTAAAGTGTGTCTCGAAAGATACACAGTCTGTCCAAAGTATATCTTTATCATCTTAATTGCCATCACCATCTATTTTATATTTCCATGTTATTTTGAAATATTTCAAATGTGTGTCATCCCATCCATTTTTTCCTCAGTAGCGAAGACTAACACAGCAGGGCTGCAATAATAACGTGTGTGGGAAATAATGTCAATGATTGATTCTTTCCTGGAGGAGACTTCCTGCTCTTCCTATGAATAATAACAATCTAATATTAATGTATTATTAATGTGATGAAAACATTCAACTCAAGCACAATAAAATAATGCCAAAAAAGAAAGCAGCAAAACAAAATAAAGGTTTTCCATTTGCTGAGCTTACTGTGAATCATGTTGCCAGTTAATGTGTATAGTGAGCAGAATAAACAACAGCACATGGTTTCTTGTACAGGGAGGGGGAGAAAAAGATGTGTAAGTCACACTTGAAGCAACACTTAAGTATATTAAAGTGTGCATGTAACTCTTTTAGTCAGGTTCTCAAGCACTGGTCTTAGCACTCACTGTTTCATAAATGCAGTACCCCACGCTTGGTGTTTTTCTCATTGTCTCACTCTCTGCTTAAACCTCCAGCATTCGGGGATGATGTACCTTCCAGTTCCTTGTGTGCACTAACAAACCAAGAGACCATTTAACAAACTTGTTAATGTAGAGTAACAATCTGAATTGCTCATATTTAATATTTGACCAAGTCATGAACAGAATATGCTTTTCTTCTTCTTTTTTTAAGGGAGACACAAAATTTACAAATTTAGCCTTTTGAAATCCATGCTTAAACAATAAGACATTATTCTTGGCCTGGAGCTGATCAAAATTGACATTGAGCAAGTATCAGGATGTACCCTGGATACATCATCATTACAGGAATGACTCATACAAACAAACTATTCACACTTAGATTCACACCTACAGGCATTTCAGAGTCACTAATTAACCTAAACTGCATGTTTTTGGATTGTGAGAGAAAGCTGGAGCACCTGGATGATACTGCACACAGGGAGAACATTTCAACTTCATACAGAAAGGATCGAACCCAGGTTCAATTCAGTTGCTGTCTGGTATGTAAAGGCACATTTTGAAACTGAGTGATGTGATGCATTTCTCAAATTAGATGGAGATGCATACCTGCATACCAGTTATGTGCAAAATATGTATGTAACACCCACCAAACATAGGCAGAATTCAACAACGGCATTTAACACAGTCACTAGCTGTTTTTTGCAGATGTCATTATAACCACATACGTTTTGTATACAGAGCCAATCAGTGCTTTGTGTTTCTAATCTGTGTCAGACAAAGAGCTGTATAGTAGCAGCAGTACTGCAAGCTATAAACTCTGAAAACTGAGTCTCAAAATGACCCCAAACCACAAAACTGTGCTGCTCGGCATGAGGCAGGGCATGATGACCACCGTCTGTTAGCTGCTCTGTGGTTCTCTGCTCCAGTAATGATGACTGTCAGCAGGTCTGCCCACAGTCACGCATCAACCGTGAAACTCACGCAATCAACACTTTTGTGCACACTCTGATGCCACATGTCCATTTTTCTCACGTAGTAAAAAAACAAATTTAGAATTGGTGATGGCACAAATAGAGGACAGCGACACAAATAGTAAGACAAGAATCAGTGGCTCCTCTCGGTGGCAGCAATGTTTCTGAGAACTAACTAACTAAATGACTGAGACCATGGAAGGATGGACGAATAAAAGATAAACAAAGCAAGCAGTAATATTGTTTATGAGGAAAACTTGCATACACATGGGTCTATGCAACACAGGAGTCAGACACAAAGGTCACAGGTTTGACCTCTATAACATCCTTCTCGGCCATTATCAGCTGTGTCAGTGGCAAGAAACTGTAAAGCTAAAAGCTGTAAATATGATGAAAAGAATGGCTGAAAAATTGTCCTCAGGCTAAATTAGATCAGCCCTGTTCTGGAGATGGGTTGTCCGTGCTACATCTGCCTGCAGTGCCTTCAAAGAGCAATTTATAGAAGTACAGGACTTATTTAGCATGCAAAGTGTGTGAGCTGGAAATCAGGATGTCGAGAAGCATGTGCCTGTTGCAATCACATGGTAGAGTAGCGCCTTTGCATTTTTAATGTCTGTCATAAATAACCTTGTGAGGCTGTGGGTGTGTAAGTTTAAACAGTGGGTATCAGAGTGTGCACCTGCATGTAAGTGTACTGTGCATGCATGAGCGTTTGACGTCTAGCTCTCTTAATGTGACATGATTCAGCTGTTATAGGCCATTGTGCACTTGGGAAATGATACATCCTCACTGTGCAGACGCGAACAAAACAAAATTACAGCCCAGCACGCAGTGGCAGTTGTCATTAGTTGGCACAGCGTCCTAGCAGCCAAAGGAAATAGCTCAGGTAGTTCAGCTGCTCATTTCAACCAATGTCATAACGAGGGGGAGCAGAGATAAAGACACAGAGAGGGGTGAGAGAGACGGGAAAGTTGAGTCGAGCAGTGGGACTGAAACTGCAAAATCCACCTGAAAATACCTTTAATACTATAATCGAAACTGTCAACAGTGTGCCCTGCATTTCTGGGATTATATTGTTGTAATGAGATGCGTTAAATTCCTATTTCTAGTTAATAGCAAGACAAACTAATGCCATGCAACATGTAAGTCATCTAAAATGGATGACAAAGATGAGATAGAGTCCCTTGTGTACAACTTGTGAGCATTTGTGTTGTAGGGCAACTTAAGAAGGTTTTTAATACAAAGCTGGTTGTGTGAGGGTTAAAACCTTGCATACACCACTATACTCTAAATGTTTGACTTTTGAGGCATCCAAATATAACTAGGCCTCTAACTTCAAAATATCAGACCTTAAAGAGAGATAAATGTTTGCAGTCATACTGCTAAATATGACATTGATGTTGAGATGAACACTATGTACAAATCAGAGACTTGAAACAGTGGTAACTGCACTGAAATAGACTGAGGATTATGTGGTTTGCTGTTTAGCGATCCCTCTATTTATTTTAAATGAGCTTCTATTTGCTGTTCTTCTGTTTGGGCTGATTATGCTTGGCATTTGACCCCTCCAAAGGTTAAATATGTAAATTATAAAGTTCTTCAATCTCAAAAACAAGTTTGTGCTATGCTATGACTTGCTATGACACAGGCTTTGTAAAAAATAATCCCTTTTTTCCTGTCTACATAAAATGAGTGTAAAAGTGTTGTTGAACCCTACTATTAGTCTTCCTGCTAGCTTATAATTTTAAAACTTGAAATCTAGTATTTCTTCTGAAACAGAGGAAGCTGTCTTTTATAATGGAATTTTTTATTAGTATTAAATAGTTTTACTAAGCATTATAAGTGTTGCTCTTTTTTAAATTTTTTTATTTATTTATTTTTATTTATTTTATTTATTTGTTTTGTTTTGACCACAAAACACAGTCCAAAAACAAGATCTAGCTAACTTCACTGCATAACATGTAAAGCATTTTGCAACTTTGGGTTCAAGCTAGCTAAGGTTTGCTCACATTAGCTTGCGGGGCTGTTGGCACCAGAACCTTGCACTTTGACTAAATTAAAGCTAACTGGCTTATCTAATTTTGCCAGCTTGCTAACCTTAGCTTGCTTGCTCAGTGACATTATCACTGGCAAAATACAGGCTGAGTGGATGCGTTACTTAACTACTTTGTTAAATTACTTCATCAGCTATGTATAATGACAAACAGTGGTGATTTCAGCCAAGAATTAACTATATCAGGGCACAAAACAAAGGTCTATACCTAACAATTATTTTCTACTCGCCAAGAGTGATGTCTGCATGGGTAGCCAAGTAAGCTAACTGTAGCCCATGCTGAGCTGGGATTTTTCAGTTGGACATGGCTTGGCTGCATGTTGTGGGTTTGACATTTGTTGCTTCGGGACATTGGCTGATGATGTGAATTTGCAAACAGCAAACTAGTAAGTAAAATGAGCCAATGATCCAAATCAAATAGCAAAATACATTACAAATAGTAAAGCTATTCTACATATGTTTGTAATTTATTTTCCGACAAAGCAGAATTTAAAGTCCAGTGTTCATGAAAGATATCCAAAGACAGAGTTTTAGCCAAAAAAGGTATTGGTAAACATTTTGTAAGTATGTGGCTTATACAGATGCAAAGGGAAAACTGAACATATTACACATACTATATATTACACACACCTCACATATGATGGTGAGAAACATCATCAAAGGCCATTTTGGCATTCTGTAGCTTTAAAAAATGTGCCAGCGAATGAGAAGGAAAAACACATACTTATAACAGGATAGAGACATATGTATAATATATGAAGATAGCACATGCTAACAGCAGTCGAGTGAATGCACGCACACAGTTCAGAGGCAAGGTGACCCAAATAGTGGCAATGATATTTTGAGAGTGTGTGAGTCATGCAATCCAAAAACAAGGCAGGGTGTGAAACGACTTCTTTAGAGCTCAGTAGGCAGAGCGCACCAGTGGAGGGATTGTGGGAGGAAGGTGGAGAAGGAGCATAGTAGGCTGCATGTGTGGAAATCTGCTCTGTCTAGCTCACAGGGAAAGCCGTGGATGTTTGCAGATTCCGCCTGAGCCTCTTAAAAGGCTGCGGAAAAGCTGGATGGGAGGTCTGCATCTGACAGGTGGTTCCATAAACACTTTGCACAAGAAAAACAAAACAAATCTAAATGTGACTCATCTAATACTGTTACCGCACAGATTCAACTGCAGTGTATCAACATGCAATTAATTTGCAGACCAAAGATCAAATTTACTTTTAACTATGATTTATATTTACATATCTTATTGTTCATAACAGTAATAACAAAAATTGGTGGTAGCGATTCATGTTCATGCATTCTTTATGTTATAATCTGTTTCTCAGTGCCAGTGAGCTCAGTGTCACTCTGCCGAGCACAGCACACACTTTCCCTCGTTGCTACTGACATTTTGACAAATTGAATGTTTCATGACATCACCTTGTCTTTGCCCCATTACCTTGACTAAAGTTGGTTAGTAAACTGGGACCTAATAAAGAATGATTTTTTCAATGCATTCCTTCATGTTGGACATAAATATGAATGAAGGGGTTATCGAATAGCACCCAAGAGGACTATTTAAGTGTCCCTGTCTCAGCCTGACTTTGCTTTTGGACATTGTTACAGGACACAAGGGGGTCGAGTGAGAAAAGGAAGCTTTCATTTGGAACCAATTTAGGATTGTAACACCTGTGTTGCTTTCTAAATTGAGACACAAAAAATACTGGAAGACAGTGTTGGGGATGATAGTGTGTTTCTAGCAGTGGCAAGAACCATTTGTATCTTAAAGAAGAACTTCAGCACATTTGTATAAAAGGGTTAGAATTTAGAACTTTTTTATTAGGTTTTCAAAAATGCTTTCAAGTTGGTACAATTTATTATTATTACAATTTATTTTCATCTTTTTTGACTGAATTAAAACCAGAAAAAATTATTTTGTGTGTGTGTGTTTGTGAGTCCATGGAAGGATACGTACATACACTTCATAAACTAATTAATAAATAATGCCATGTATAAGGTGCTTAATGCAAATAATTGAATTTTTAAGTACCAGGTGGCATCTTGCTTGACCATTTTTCACAAATAATATCTCCCAACATGTTTGCTAAAAACTTATTTGAAGAACTGGATATTTGAGATTTTCAATGTTGTGTGAAGGACATA
>JAPZDY010000015.1:2349869-2365833 GCA_029783645.1 Ctenochaetus hawaiiensis | reverse complement strand
AGCTAAACTTAACTTGGGATTGAAGCAAATTTGTGCAGGGAGGTCTATGACAAGAATCATTTGTGAACTCTAGATAGTTTCTCTTCATAAATTCATCAAGCTGTCTTTTTTCATGGGGAAAAGCCAACAACTGTCCACCTTCCTGTGCATGATCGCTTTGATTCAGTGAGCGCAAGAAGAGGAGGAGCTTTTCACAAACGTGTCTGTCGTTGTCGTGATGAGATAAAGACAGAGAGAGAGAGAAAAATCAGGGCAAGGAGGGCCTACTGGAATCAGTGTGCTGCTTGCAGCCCTTCAATGAAATAACATTTTACCAATTTTGTAGAGTAAAGAAAGAAAATCAATATGTGGCTGCATGTGTTGATATTGTGTCAGACCACCTCATAAATCAACGTAAAGCAAACACTGTTTAGTGTTTAGTCTGATCCAGGTGTGCAGCTCTTAATGTTTGCAATGTTACAGCTGCTATTTTAATGAATGATGTTAAAACAGTGAAAGACTAAGTAGTGAACACACTCATTTTACACACAGTGGAACAATGTAGAGATGTGATGTGACTTAAAAAGGTGCAACAAAAGATGCAAACAAATGCACAAGATATATGAAACATGCAAAAATAAAGAGCTTTTGGTTTATGTTTGCTTGGTTGGGTTAACTATTTTCCTCCATATTTTACTGCCAACTGCTAACATACCTTGAACTGCCAACAACATTCAATTAAACCTGGCTGCATCAGCATTCACATGCTACATCCTCATGACAAGCAAGGGGAAAGTGTGTTTATTTGTTGTTCTTGCTAATAGATTGCTCCTCTCTCTGGTGACCATTCGAGTTGATGCAAGTTAATTAAACTGCCTGAGTTCATTCTCTTTCTCAAGAGTAAATAGATTGATTGGTTTTGATGTATGTATTCTGAGCCAGTATATGGAATGTCTAGGTTCAAACAACTAACGTGTGTTTTCCTGTTTTTCTCCTTCCCTCTCTTGTAGTTTATTGCGTTTGCATCTTTGTTCTTCATCCTGGTCTCCATCACCACCTTTTGCTTGGAGACTCATGAGGCTTTCAACACCATCATCAACAAGACTGAGCTGATGCGGAACAGCAGCGTGCCGGACTCAGGCCCGCAGTACGAGATTGAAACTGACCCTGCGCTCACCTACGTGGAGGGCGTTTGCGTCTTCTGGTTCACCATCGAGTTCCTGGTGCGTGTGACCTTCTGCCCAGTGAAGTTGGAGTTTGTTAAGAGTGTTCTCAATATCATCGACTTTGTGGCTATCTTGCCTTTCTACCTGGAAGTAGGGCTAAGTGGCCTTTCTTCAAAGGCTGCCAAGGATGTGTTGGGTTTCCTCAGGGTGGTGCGCTTTGTTCGTATCCTTCGTATCTTCAAGCTTACACGTCATTTTGTGGGGCTAAGGGTGCTGGGCCACACATTACGTGCCAGCACCAATGAATTCCTGCTGCTCATCATCTTCCTGGCGTTGGGAGTGTTAATTTTTGCAACCATGATCTACTACGCCGAACGAATTGGGGCAAAGCCCAATGACCCCACTGCTAGCCTCCACACCAAGTTCAAGAACATCCCCATTGGCTTCTGGTGGGCCGTGGTAACCATGACAACGCTGGGCTATGGCGACATGTATCCAGAGACCTGGTCAGGCATGGTCGTGGGCGCGTTGTGTGCCTTGGCCGGTGTGCTGACGATAGCCATGCCTGTGCCTGTTATCGTCAATAACTTTGGGATGTACTACTCCTTGGCCATGGCCAAACAGAAGCTGCCCAAGAAGAGGAAGAAACACATCCCTCAGGCTGTGCAGGGAGGGTCTCCCACCTACTGCAAAGTCGATCTCAACACCACCTGCAACAGCACTCAAGGTGACCTGTGTCACGTCAAGGGGAGCAGGGTACTAGAACGCAACCGCTCAGGTAAGACCAAACTGAGGCTTTATAGAAGGGAAGGTTATGAGAAACCACATCAAAATAATAAAGTTCAGGTTGCCATGAATGTTCTTATATATGTAGTAACAGCAAGGAGAACTCACAAGGGATCTAAACTCAGGCACATAGCAGTGGCCATTTGACAGATTTCCTCCTGAGACTAAAACAGTTTTCCCCAGGAGACTCAAAAGCACCAAAGCAGCACCCTCACAGAAGACTGAGCTCTTTTGCCTTGCAGTCTTCATCTCTGGTTGCCACAGTGATGAGGGAGGCAATGCGAAAGGTATTGAGAGTAGGAGATGGTGGTGGAATCGGAAATATCTCATGATGATAAGAATTCAGAGTCCTTGTTTCCAAATCTTTCTTCCGATAGGGATTGTTTATTTGTTGTTCAGATCGTAGGTGGCTGTTTTTCCCTCTAGGCCCATGTCAGTAATTTACTCTTACACATCTGATATTGATGGAAATTAGTGTCGACCTCTGTATACTGATTTTCTTTGAATTCTGGAGCAGACATTCCTGAGGGTAGGTGTCCGCTCTGGGCTCTTCACAGTCTGTTTGTTTATTAGGTCTGTGAATTTTATATTTAATAAGAGTAGAATAATTCATGCCTCAACTGACTGCACAAACAGAATCAATCTGGTTTAGTTCCCTGTTTGATTTCCTCAGAGGTCATTTAAAATAAACAGTCTGCAAGGTTACATTTCTCTCCAGTGTCCTTTAGATTGTCTCCCGCTTCATATTTCAAGTAAAAGGTTTCATATATATCAACCTATATACTGTGTGTTGAGTCACTAGTAAGAGGGAGTGCCAGCATCTAGTGCTGGCATAGGTTATATCTAAAGCTAATATGAAATCTTTCTTTGGAAGTCTTTGTAGTTACCTTGAAAAAGAAAAAAAGCTAAAGGTCACTGACTGTTAATAAAAAGTTATTGTAGCCTTTGCAATGCATTAGAGGACTGCCCTTGTTTACCTCAGTCTGAAATCAAGGATTAAGTGTCACAAAAATAACAAAGAATGTCAGCGGTAAATCTGCCACCGTTATTATTGTACACTGACTGTATAATTAAAGGATGGAATGTTGGAAAGACGTACCAACGGTTTATACACAGGCTTGGCTAAAGGTCAGTCAGACTGCTTAAAGCGCCAGTGCAATTTTATCTTCATGTTTTCGTCAACCAATTTATGACAAAACCCAGAGCAAAAATTAATTAACTTTAATATCATCTGTGGAGTCAAAGCGTGTTATTATTCCTGCATGCTGTGGACCTGTTATTATACAAAAACTATTAAAAATACATTATGAGGCACACTGATGTAGTTCATGACATATTCTTTGATTACAATTGACATTTCCAGTTGTCAAACTGCTACTGTTTTTTCTGGCTTTGTTACTAGTCCAATAGACAATACATGGAATGCAGATCTGAGTTTATGTCCAAGCTGAAAATATAACATGACACTGACTTCCTTCACTGTAACGATAATATGTGCTCTCAAAAACCGACAGTATGTCTCGTTTAGTTGCCTTTAGCAGTTCAGGAACAGTAAGAGAGGCTAAATATACTAGTTTAGTTGGATAAATTCATTGCTGGTATTAGTCTTTCATGAAATTTCTTTAGCATGACTATGTCATAGTTTGTCAAGTAAAGACACATTCTTATTTTTACAAGATCTCTCATTGGCTCAGAAAAACAATATATTTTTCTAATTAACTGGAGCTGCACACATCGACTCACCTCTCAACTGCACAGTGGTGCCTGTGACATTTGGTGCAGGTTTTTTCTATGTGGGAGGCTGTTTGATGTTTGTTGTGACAGTGATTCCCCCGTCACCATCACTACCCTGAAAGCTCCCCTATTCCCTCGCCCCCCAACCCCCACCCCCAATGCTGTTAACCACTGTGAATATACTGCTGGGAAATACAGATCCCATTTATTGTTTATCAGTGAATGTAAATGTATGAACCATTTTATATGTAGATTTACGAGTCGTTAGAAAAATGTATTGTTTGAAAATAATGACATTTTACATTTTTTGGTACTAATCAATCACATAACAATACTAATATGAATTTGCATTAGGTTACTTTAATTTTCTTCCCTGAATTTGAATTGCTATGAAATAGAGACCGTTTGTAAGGGAGAAC
The DNA here is from genome assembly GCA_029783645.1 of Ctenochaetus hawaiiensis. NCBI lineage: Eukaryota > Metazoa > Chordata > Actinopteri > Acanthuriformes > Acanthuridae > Ctenochaetus > Ctenochaetus hawaiiensis. The sequence goes on along the minus strand of JAPZDY010000015.1, from coordinate 2,361,749 downwards.
CTGTTAAAATCACAAATTATCAATCTGAGCTTTCTCCCTCCTTCTTAGTCGTTTATAAATAAGTTGAAGCTACTTTTCATTTACAGTCAAGATGTACCTTTCAGATCCAGTAGATTTCAGGAGATTCTGTATGTAATAAGGATGCATTTACAGTTTGAACCAAAACATTGAAGAAGAATTTAACTAAGAATTTTTCATCAAAACCAGTTGAAGGTTGTGGTTTTTTTTTTGCTCAAAATGATTTATCACAATAAAAGGCATCTGTCTGACTTGAACTTGAGAGGAAGAAAATAAATTTTATTCTTGAATACATAGTGGAAATATTACACAAGAGAAGAGCTTAAGCAAACTCCTGCCAAAGAAAGGTTGCTGCAGAGAAATATTACTGACACAAGATGCACCAGTTCAAAAGCCAGACTGGATGCAAGTACTTTTAGTTGCCCAGCAACTTGTATCTCTGTATCTCTTAAGTATCTCTGTTAAAATCAGGGAATTATTTATGCCCCTGCTGAAGCTTTAATGTTATGATAAGTTAATTGCTTAGGGCTATTTTTGTTATCGAGCCTGCTGTTTTAAGCTCAGGATTTAGAGCCTAAAAGCTTCATGTCAGAATATCATAAACTGTAGGAATCATGAGAAATTGGTTGCATAAAGTATTACCAGAGCTAGTAAAAATATTTTAGTGCTCTTGCCTGACCTTTTTCACTTCTCACAGTGCTGTCAGCAGACTGCAGCGGGGGCAGTGACCTGACCATGTCTCCAGAGGAGAGGGTCCCCATGCGAAGGTCCAGCACCCGGGAGCAGGACCGCCGGAGTGGGGGGACGTGCTTTCTGCTGGCTGCTAGTGACTACACCTGCCCTACAGATGGAGGGCTACGAAAAACAGGTAACTGCATGTGGAAAATCAGCTGCTTTTCAATATTGTTTAATTTAACTTCAAAGAACCGTTTATGATTAAATCATTATACTGTTTGATAAAAGTAGAGTCTTTCTAATAACCATGTGATTTTTTTTTGTCTGAGAGAATCATACTGATGTTCATGCTTGCTTTTTTGTATCTATACCGGTTCATTTGTCATCACTTGTAAGTCTTGAATAGGTTTCATATGTGTCCACCAGTTATATTTTGTATTATTCTCTGAGTAAGTTAAATACACAGTCAAAAGAGTTCATATCTCGGAAATGTTTTACCATAAAAATACAGATGTGAGAGCTTGACATGTTCTAAAAGAAGGAACAGAGACATCAGTTAAACTACTCATCAGCTGATCCGTATCCTTAGTGACTGGGACACCAACATCCCTGGAGGGGGGAAGGCTCTTTGTTCAGGCCTAGTCAGCTCAGGTAAAGTAACCTGTGGATCTGCTGTTGCGGCTCTCAGCAGTGACACACAGCACAACTTTTTTGGCAATTCTGAGGGGCAACAGCTTCCTTGCAGCTGGCTCAGAACTATCGCTTTCCTCACAATTTATTCATGTTTTCTTGTTGCCTGGAAACACTTGAATAAATTTCTGACCCTGTGTCTCACTTTTTTTGGCTGTTGCCAGGTTCATTGCCCATCTACAGCTCCCAAAAAACAGCCCAGTGTATCATCTGCTGTAAAGATGATAAGATACCAGCAGATATTTAAGATATCTCATAATCAGAGAAATTAAAATGGTTCAAGTAATGAATTTAAATCACCTCAACTCATAAATAATTTGACTTCTTCATATGTAGCATTGCAACAAGCTAAATAATCTACAGGTGATGTTTATTTTTATCTTTTAGCTACACAATATATTTTACAATTCAGTACTATTAACTTCAAGGTCATACTTACCTGAAAAGCTTAGTTTATTTCAAAAAGTCAGAGTCTTAAAACTAAGCCTTCACTACACCCTGCTCACCTGTGTCACTGTGGCATCGCCTGTCAGTCTTTCCATTCTTGTCCCACACATACACAGTATACAATGATACTGGCTGCAGATTAACCACCACACACATTTCAATGTTTCCAACTAATTTTTATATAAGCTAGAGGAGTGCAAAAGGTACACGCACAAGATATGAAACTTTTCTGGCTAACAAGTAAGTCAGTAATGCTAATGTTAACAGATTACATTAGAGCAGATAAACACACAGGTTAATCAGTTCCTTAAACTTTTATTGTGTTGAGTTTTGATTCTTTAAAAGCTAAGGGAAAAGAAACAATCCTGTAAAATCTTCTGCTGTTAATCTCTCTCACTGGGTTGCCATGCACACCATGTCAGCATGCAGAGAAATGCAAAGCTTGACAGGCCTGCCGCACCCACTGACGGCTACTAAACCACCAAATGCTGTTTGGTAAACTTTAGAATATAGTCAACTCCAGACCCTCTATATAATGCTTTTACTGTGACTGTAAACGCTACATATGAGAGAAGAAGTCAGTTTGCCCATGTCAAACATGAGTCGCCATGCCTCCGGTTGCAGCAGGACAACCTGATTCTTGTCTCTGATTGGAAAATGCTATAGCTTTGCCAAAGGTTTTCACTAAAACAATGAAGTCTTACTGCATTAATTGTAATAGTAAATTGTACATTGTTTTCAATGGAAAATTGTCGTCAGATTTTGCTGTCAGACATCTCCAGATGATTTGTCAGTCATCACCTTCAGACAGTGAAAAGGTCAGACCCAGAGGGCTTCCTGCCAAACACTTTGACCCAAGTGAAAGGTCATCCTGAAGTTCACATCTGCTGAATTACCAGAAAGCCTTGTTGCAGTTCCATGTACTTTCAAAGGCAGAAAAGGTCATGAACTAAAATGTATAAAGTGAGCAGTCCGCACAGTGGAAATGAGGTAACACTGTAGCTGATTTGATAGATGTTTCCTGCAGCAAAAACCACTCAAGACAATATGTCTGTAAAATACTGTGAGATACTGTCTCTTTTCGACCACACTAAAATAATATTTACAAGAGATGTGAAGCCTAAAGCTAAAGCTGTTTGTTAGATTAATTCCTCCGTTCTATCTTAAGCATCTTGAGGCTTTTTGTTGTGCTAATCTGCACTGTAATGTGGAAGCGTTAAGCCTTGGCTAATTGCCTTCTATCAGAAGCTAAGTGCGTCTCCAGGAGACTATCTAAATGTCCTGCTCTTAATATTATTGCTCTATTGCCTCATAGCACCACTTTGCTCCCTCTGTAGCAAACAAATCAATGCCATCATACCATTAGAGTGCCACTATGTAAATTGAAGAGTTTGTTAAATTGAATTTCAGCTCCTGTTTTGTAAGTTTCCTAATGAGATAGTACATCATTTGGGTTTGTTATTCTCAAATGAACAATTAAAAAACAAACAAACAAACAAAAAACATTTGTTTATGTTTTTTTTTTCAAGCTTAGTATTGAGATAGACTAGCAGGTTCAGCCACTATACCATGTGGTCCAGAACCTCCTGGGAGCACATTATGGTGGTCTCTCTCACAGCAGGGCACTCCGCCAGTCTTGTTTTTTTTCTACGTAGGCGGCCAAGCAGCTGTGCCTTCGCCTCTTTGCCGCTTCAGTCGGCGGTTGCAGCTGCCGCCACGCTGACGCCAATGCATAAAACATCGGGTCCTCTGTAGTCCCTGCTACCTGTTGGCATGGACCCAGGCTGCTCTTTGTTCTGCCTGCTCTAGCTGGTTCTGAAACAGCCCCGGTTTAATTTACACCCTTCTCCTCTGCGAAACAAATGGTGCCGTATGCAGTATGGTAACGAGGCCACGTTTCCATTAGCTGTTTCTCATCAGTGTTTACACCAGCTGATTGGCATGCTCCATTAATGATCTGGCTGCTTTGGCTTGCTTGTTTATTTTGCACCAAGTGACCGTATGCAAATTTGCCAGCCTGCATCACATGCTGCATTTTTACCAGTTTGAGCAGTTGTAAAGTGTGATTCTGTACAAATAATTGAAACATTGATATTTAAGCTCTTCTTCATTATCCTCATCATCATCAGTAAGTTCAGGCTACAGCCTGAATTTACACACACTTTAAAAGCTGGTTATTTTTTGATTCATAATGTGTATGTTGTTAGTGATAATGTGTATGACTGTTAAATTTATATATTGATGTATGGGCCATGTACTTCAATGTGAATAAGCTTATAGAGGCATTCCTAAATTTATTGCCATTCTTTAGACATAAATAGTTTTCATATATTATCTGTACAGTCTTACTATTTCCTGGGAGAGAAAATACTGATGATAATGCCATGAGATTAATGAAAGCTAATGTATGTTTCTATTCTTTAACTCGAAATATCTCTTATTCAGCTAATAGTTTTCCACACATAACTGTGGCAGACTGGAGTTAAAATCACACAGGCATTTCTCAAAAGGCAGAGGAGTGTGAAACAATCTGATTTTTTGTCTGAGTGGGTGAAACCAGAGAACCATTTTAGCTCAATAGCAGCATAAAAACTGGCCCGAACAGAGTACAACTGATTTTAACCCTTGCATTTATTATGCTTGAACAATAGCATGCTAGCTAATTGGCGTACCTAGCTAGCTCTTGGCTTGGATGGTTATATCTTGAGGTGCATCAAAAAATAAATGGAAAACAGGTATTTAAGTGGGGCTAATGTCAAATCACATCAGATTACATGCTTTTAAACAGATTACTATGAATGTCAGCCTCCAGTTTCATTTTCATGATTGAGCTATTGATGGTCCTATTTGTGAAAAAGGAATAAAGAATGTCAACAAACTAAATAAACAAGGCTGCAAAACAAAACTGTCACATGGCTGACAGTTCCCTCTAATAAAATCAAATCTTAGAACTTACACAATCAAATCAACCAAATGGAGACAGACTATGTTTGTTTGTGACTGGTTCTCCTTATTTATGAGCTCTATGTAACACATTAAATATAGCTGATTTCCTTCCTTCCACTTTATCTGGTGTGACTACAATGTTAGAAATAGATGGCATCTTTAAATAATGAATGTTCCCAAGATGAATTAACACGAGGTTGCTTGATCCTGTTTTGCCAGCATTGTGTGAATTCCTGCATAAAGTTAGTAGCCTTGTTGTTGTCATGGAAATCCCACCTAATGTCATAAAAACTTAGGGCTTCTGATCCATTTAATACTAAAATAATACTGGAAAGATCACTGCAGCCTGGTTAGATAACAATACAGACACTTTTTTATTTAATTTAAGGTCATGTTAAACAGCCCTCTCTCACAGTGGACAGTTTCAATGTGTTACAGCAGGAGTCAATCTATCAATCAGTTTTACTTAAAGTGTAGAATCGATAGGAACCACAGTCTCCAAAATCTTCACAATAGGATTGAACAGACCATATTATGAACAATATTAAAAATGCATTTAGTTACATCTTTAAAGCTCAGATGTAAGTAAATGCATCAACAGCTTCATTCCAATCAGATGAGCTAGTGAGCATGTTAATTGTTGATAGGTGGAACAAAAAAAGGGGTAAATAATATGTATCTCCTTTTTGATTGGCTGAACTGACTGAATTCAAATTAGCATTGAATGGTACATGTTTGCTGAGTAATGTGTGAGTCATAGCAGGACTTACACTTACACTTACAACCAGAAGGGAGATTGAGAGGCTGATTCCAACTCAGCTGCTCATAATTACAGTCTGAATAATGTGATGTAAATGCCTAGTTTTAAAATTAAGTAGCCCACTCTGAGAGCAAAGAAGGAAATGTTTTTGCGCTATTTTTGTGATTATTTTATCATGCTTTGTTCACCAAATTAGCTGTGCCTTTAACCTACTTACATACTTTAACTCGCTCCGGAGTATTCACAGGATGGTGCACTGTAGCTTTTCTGCGAGACAGGGTTTCTGTGGTAGATGAGGCACATCTTGCACCAGAAGAACTGTGGTTCTTTGGTTTAAGGATCAGGGCTTTAACCCGCAATGACGTCATTTCTCCTTGTAGAGCAGCTCAAAACATTTGCCTGTCTGAGACTCCAATCTGCCATGGTGTCATTGTCAGGAAATGAGCTGTGCATGCACTCACCATACAGTATGCTACAGTTGCTCTGTCTCACTCCTGTCTCCTGTCTTGTCTCGGTTCACTCGGCTGGCTCGGACTCGGATCGTTGCCTGCCTGCCTGCCTGCGTGCCTGCCTGCCTGCCTGCCTGCCTGTGTGTGTTCATGTCCTGTTCCTGCACAACCACAACCACCACCACCACCACCTCCACAACCACCTCCTCTCTGTCGCCCCCTCATCTGAAGGCTATGAGAAATCCCGGAGCTTAAACAACATAGCAGGCATGGCCGGTAACGCCCTGAGGTTGTCTCCGGTGACCTCGCCCTACGGATCGCCCTGCCCACTGCGGCGCTCTCGCTCCCCTATCCCCTCCATCCTGTGAGACGTCCTGCTATGGGCCACTTTGGCCTTAACCAGCCCACATCCTACCCCCAAACTAACCACCTCCCTTTGGTATTACTGTATAATGAACTCTGTTCTAGATATTGTGACTAGTGGATAAGTACTTAACTTTGTAGCTAAGACTAATGTTAGTGGCTTGGGCAACCTGAGCAACTCCTCACTTTCACTATTTCCTTGAAGGTACATGTGCTTAGCTGACATGCTTAAGTAACTAGTCATTTCTCTGTGTCAGTTAGAGTTCCCTTTAGTTCAATGTTGTCATACTTTAAGACTTGCAATAAAAGAACTCTGACTGGTGGCTTCAGAAGTAGCAGCCATAACATTTAATAAAAGACAAATTAATAATCAGGGATATTAGATGTTGCTATATTTAGATACCTTGAAAAAGATGTGCTTCCAAAAAAAAAAAAAGAAAGAGAGATGTCACCTAATTTTAACCTCATACGACTGTGACTTTGTCTTTGGTTTCCTGTTTTTGATTTTGTTGGATGGAGGTGGGAGGGACGGGCGTCGAGACAGAGGATTTATGTTGTCAGGACTGTGTTCCACAAGCACATACAGTCAGTCACTCTCCACCTGCTGCTGGGCCTGCTCATGTTCTTGCATGGATCATCTTGTAACCATCGTCTGCAAGCAATGTGGCGAGGGGAGAAGGGACGAGGCGAACAGTGAGGAGAGCTTAATGAGATATATATATATATACATGTGTGCAATAGGTTTGGGGGCTACACTCGACTTGTATTGTTTCTCATTTTGCCATTGGCTTCACCAACAATCCACCAAGGAGACTGAAAACACAGAGTGCCAGCTGGGTGTTTGTTTTTCTCTGCATGTATGCTGCTATTTCCGATTAACTTTCTCCCCACTTCTTTATGTTTTTTGTTTTTTTTCTCTCTCTGATGGAGTGCCACCAAAGTGCTGTTGTGTCTCTGGTTGTTTACTCACAGATAACTGCAAAGAGGTTGTCTTTACTGGTTTCACACAAGCAGAGAGCAGCGTTCTATCTTAATGGCTTGGGGGAAGGCACCGCCAAGGTGGAAAGGTAATTTTCTGAATGAGTATTAGGGTCACAACTTAGTGCGTAGCCCTCTCACTCTTTTGGTCATTAAAAATGAATTGTATTATTGTGTGTGTGGACTAAAATGAGGGGTTATTCAATAATCATAAAAAGAGAATACCACCATGTGGTTGCAGAGACAAGTGTACACATGCATGCTTTTTAACCAGTGGTTATTTAGCACATTAATATTGAGACAAAAATATAAATAGCATACCATTGTTAAAGAGAAAAACTGTATTTTGCATTATGTGCCACCAGATTTGATTCAAAATCTGCATAATTTACACCCAAAGAGCATATTTGTTTGTTGTTCACAAGAGCCACATACATTTTGGCAATTCTGCTCTTTTAACCATACAGTTAACTTTATATCAGTCATCATCAAGAGCTAGCAACAGCTTCCAAATCCCCAAACACGACAGACTCACCTGATTTTCCTCAGAACAGTTCTCATGTCAAATTTCATATTAAGCTAAAAGAAGAAGCCTTTGCTTTGTCATTTATTCACTTACTTTTTTCACGACACACATATTGCCTCTATGCACCAACAGGTGTGGGACAGCAGAAATGACCATGCAGAGATGCACCTCACCCATCCCTACATTATTGCTATACCAGTAGCAGATGGTTGCTTAGCAACTGGCTCACAGTTAGATGCATCTTACACATTGCTCGGCAAAAAGTCGAACAATTAAAAAGAAGAGCTCTTGCAAACATTTCTCTTTGTCTGTAAAATTATTGAATCACCCCCATCAAAACCACTGCAATACACAGTAGAGCTTTATAACTCTGGATATATGGATATCTGGATATATATAAAGAACACCTTAGATTTGTACCATGTTCTCATTTTTGTGCATTAATATTGAAAATAGCTGGTCTGTGCATGGCAAGTGTGTCTGACATGATGCTCAAAAAAGACAGATTATGCATTTCTGATATTTAGAGATGTGTTTATATTTTATTTAGACAATTCATTTCCTATTTGAATGACGGTGGGATAAGTCATCAGTAGGAGCCTATTGCAGTGGGAGGACCCCATTTGGAGCCATAAGGCCACTCCTACAGGACAATATGGACAAGGAGGCACGCAAAAACCATTGACAGACAGCCAGCCAGCTAATGGCTCAGTGAGCAGCAAAGGAACTTAATGATCACAAGGAAAACCTGGAAAGACTTTGATAAGCATTTACCTTCTCCTGATTTCTCTTTTTGTTTTCCTGTTTTGGAACTGTGGAGAAAAAAGAGATAGCAAAGCAAAAGTGGGCACATCCTTAAAAAAGAGACAACTTCATTGATATCACCTGTGTAAATAAGACAACAACATAGCACATCTGGGCCAAGCGGCTCCATCCACACATCTGTCTTTTGATGGCGAGTCAGGTAACAAGGTGGTTGGTTGCTAAGTTGCGCCGTGACACTCAACATCAATCACTTTTCTTGCTGTGGTATCCCTCCTCGCAATAAGTGTATTAAGATGTATCAGTTGAGGCACTTTGTGTTCTAAAAATGGAGTGTATTCATATATGAACTTATACATTAAGTATATACAGTATAGAGAGACAAATGTGTTGAATAAATGTGACATTATGGTCATCTCTGCTTTTGTTTCCCTTGGTAATTTTCAATAGGTTAATTGCTCTGCTGTGTGTTAACGTGTGTGTGAGTGTGTGTGTGAGTGCGTGCAAGTGTGTGTGTGTGTTTCCTAAAAATCCAGGGTAAGATCTGCAGTTTGAAAGGCCAGGTCAATGAGTGGACTTGATGTTGTCACTCTTCCACTTAGTTTTAACATGAATGAGACAGAGTTCCCCTGTGATGCAGTCGCTGTTGTAGAAGTCCCCCCCCACGCCGTGCATTCAACATGCAACTACCCTGCATTTGTGCTGCAGACATTTGCCTCTACACAGACCAAATTATTCTTACCAGACTATTCCTCAGAACTCCTGGTGGCTAAAAAAAAAACTGCATAACTTGATTCTTCCAAACTTTTCCCCTTTTTGGGGTTGGAGCAAAAGTGTAGCAGAAGATTACCAAGTTATAAAGTGGGACTTCTAGAACGGCTACATCTGCACAGTAGCAATCCCATGTACCCAAACAATCAGATCGGATTTGCAATAAGCACCCGAATGGAAAAAAAAAAAAAAAAAAGAAAAAGCGCCGATCCACACTGTGATTTCAGCAGCCCGTTCAAACAAAAAGGCAAAAGGTAAACAAATTGAAAATGTAGCTCTATAAGCTGATTGAAAGAACTGGCAGGCATCTTATGTGTCATGTTGGTCGCGACCTGCACTGTTGTTGGCTAGCTGTCAAGTGTCACCCTGTACCCACAATCCTCCTGGTGTAGTACACGCTGCTTTACTCTTTGCATTGACAAAGGGGTACCGTTCTTTGTGTATTTTTAGGATGACGTTGTAACTTGGAAAAAAAAAAAAGGTGTTTATTTTTTTTGAATCCAGAACATGTATTTTTGTGTCTTACTGTTGAGTACATCGCTCTTACCTGTAAAAGTCATGGTAGTCTGATGCTGTGCTTCTCCATTGTGTCCTCAAACTGTCAGGCTTTTGATCCGAGTTCATGTTTTGTATGTTTTACTGTGAGGAAAATTCTAGTTTGAAGTCTGTGTTTGTGGAGCCTTTTGCTGGCATTCTAAAGTGCATGCTGAAAAAAAAAACATTATGTCAAATTGTAAAGAATAAAAAAGAATATAAAGACATACTGTATATCACAGTCTAACAATGTGTATAGAGTAAAGGTAAATGCTATGTGAGAGATTCACATAAACTATTTATCTTTTAACTGATGGTTTCATTCTTTGTCTCGTCTGACTTCTTTTCTTCTTAACAGTGACTTTACTGAAAACTACTTGTCAACTCACAGCCAAAAATAAGGGCGCATCTTCATAATGACCAATTTTTTAAGTGCATCTCCCTATGCTTCATTTAAAACTATGAGAATGTATAAACGATACAGGTTGTAGTAAATCATGTCAGGCCTCACAGAGAAATATCTTAATACTAAAAATTATGAGCCTTTTTTGCAGCTTTTTCAACCCCACCTCACAATCTTCGTAAATGGACGGAGTTCAGAGTTATGTGACTGTAGTTTCATACTTATGGCCAAACAATTTATACTGAGCCATCTCCTTGAGGCATAGTTAATAGCAGTTGAATAAGATAGCATGTAAACTTTGTGTTAGGGTAAAATATTGTTTTTCATCTCACAGTTTAAAGCAATTCAAACACTGGCAGCAGGACAACAGCACACATTTTGCAGGACAGGTGCTCAAGCAAAACAACTAAAAAAGGATCCCTCATAATTAATATGAATATTCATAAAACCCAATAACAACAAACAGCACCATATCTTTTAGTTAGTTATTTGTATAGAGGATTCCTTCTCTGTTTCTACATTTCTCTCCTCCATTAAAGGTTTTTTGGGGTTTTGGTATGAATGGAGGGATAGGTGGTGTCTGATGTTTAATAAACTGTAATGACAGGACATGTTTCAAGTACAGGACTAACGCTTTAACGTTCATTCTGTTTTGTTGTGCAGAAGTGAGGGATCATGTTCTGCAGTGGGTTTTAAAGGATTGTGGAGGCACAGAGTACATGTACTGAGACAGCAGTACACTCTGAGGATGATTTCTACCTCAGAGTTCTTCAATTAGATATGAAGTTCACAGTGCAGGAGACATAGATGTCTTTTTGTGAAGAAGTTAGCTTCATGTTTATTAAAGTCTGCATCCTACTAACTTTTTATTATATCCTTTTAATGCAGTTAGGCAATGAAGGAGAAATCTTTGTGTGATTTAAATATTTATGTTCTTTTTCTCATGATTACTTTCTGAATAAGCTTAAAATAAGAATAATGAATAAGTTATTTTAAAGAATCCCAAAGAACAGAGAAATGCAGTGGCTGCAGCTCAGTGCTCCACAAGCCTTGTATCTGCACTCTTTGTGCACCACATGTTCATAGAGCAACGAAATGCATGTCAGATTTAATTACCTGAAATACAATATGGAGAAGAAACATTATATAATGTTGATTTTTGGTCATATAGACAGTTGGAAGAGGGCATCTGTCTTTGCTCTTTCAGGGCACATGGTGAACGGAAATCTGCCGAGATTTGGAGGAAAACAGTGAGTTTAGAAGACAGACTAGCTTGCTTTTTGTCACGCTTATTGGGGAACAGTGACATCTAATTGGAAGTTTTAAAGCAAACACTACTGCCTTCTTTCTGCAGTGAAGGCAGGTCAGGGGGACATGGATGCTGCTCCTAATGGTACTCAATTTGCATGTAGTGACTTAGAGAAGGGAGACAGTTTAGGTCTTTAAGTTCATTTTCTGTAGAAGTGATTTTATATAAATGCAAGTAAATAGCCTATATAAAGCACACATAAAATTGCAAGTTTACCTAGAGCTGCAATGATTTGTCAGATAATCAGTG
>JAPZDY010000015.1:2297077-2319408 GCA_029783645.1 Ctenochaetus hawaiiensis | reverse complement strand
CAATTATCAAAAATAATATAACTTTTGTTTGTAATGCCATTGCACAAGGTATCTAAATACAGAAGATTCACTGCTGTTAATGTTCACATAACTAAATGCTAGCTAAAGCTGTGTAACTAAGACTGTGCAACTAAACACAACCAAATATGTAGCAAAAATGTAGGTAAACAACCTAACTGTTATGAAAACGTCTTTAAAACTGTGTGAAGTTCTGCAAACTCGTCTTTGTCCTCCTCCTGTGAGTATGTAACTGCTGCTGCATTTAACTGTTGCGCCTGCACTTGCAGCAACTTTTGACAAAGGCTTTGCTGCTCTGTAGATCAACCTACCCTCAAAAGATTTGCTGTGATTGGATTTCTTCCTAACTTGTCCCACAAAACGGGTCGTTTTGATTGGATCTCCTCTCCATTCGTCACTCCCTAAAATTGTCGTCTCGTTTTTATTCGTTGACTGAAGTGTCAGTTATATTTCGCCACAGTCTTCATCATCATATCTGACTTTTTGTTCTGTGTTTATTTAGTTTTTGTCCATGAAAAAGGTTTGTTGACGAATATTTTTCGTCATAGTCTTCGTCATAGAAATGGTGCACAAATATGGTGTTTTTTATAGAAATAAAATGATTACTGAATTTCAACTTGCCTGTTGTGAATGGATGTGGGGCAGTTAGTAAACCAGCCTTAAAAGCAACACAACAGTTATCACTGATGCAGGAAGGGTTTGTGTCAGGCCAAACAGAGGCAGAGAGACACACTTTGACAGATCAGACTGAACCAAACTGAACCTTTGACCGTTGTTTGGCAGGAGTGGGAGTAAAAAAGAGAATCTTCTATCAATAAAGTCTCCAGATTGGCAGCAGTGCTGGTAAAAATCGAAGCTGTGATGCTTTTACTCTCCTCCAAATCGGCAGAGTCTGAAAGACAGCAAGCAGCTTGACAACACAATTTATTTCTGCTTTTGATGTCTCCTGGATGATCGGCAGCGAGCTTGTCGACTGTGACGACACTGTCTCTGCTAAACTCCAAATGACTCCAGCTATCACAGAGCTCTATTCAGTAAACGTCAGCTGCTGCTGCTTGTGCGTCAGCTCTTTATTCAAACCTATGATGTCTGAAAAGGTAATAATGAAAAGGCGAGAACTTTACAAGACAAGATGTCCATTATGTGACACCCTGAAAAAGTGACTTTCACTGGAAACAGTACACACGTCCAAACAAGCTGGATACCTTTGAAACAGAAAATCTAAATTAAACTCTAGTGGCCTTGAATTAGGTTTGAATTTAAAGAATATCCACTCAATTTGGATGAGAGCATCTCATGTGTGGTTTAATGTCATTTAATGATGTGGAAAATGGCGTCCTGTTGTCCCAGGGATGATAGAAAATGTGTTTGGGACAATCAGAGAAGTTCCTCAGGACACGTCCAGAATGAAAGGGGCTTTTGTATGTGCAGCATATATGTTTGAGTGACTACTGCTAAAAAAAAAGAAAACTAATAACTAATCCTTGTGCTGATATAATCAGAGCGCGTCTATTCTTGTTGTCAATATAGTGGTTCACTGTCATTCACTTTGGAACAGTTAAAAAAAAATAATTCGGGACAGTTGGTAGGTGATAAAAAAGTGAGTCTGGTGGCCTGCTGTACATGACTTTGAAATCACCATTTATTCCATTTTCACGATTTTCAAGCAAGCATTAATACAAGAATAGCAACATAGGCTGGATTCTCTATATTTCTGTAATGACAACTGAGGTTTAATGGAGTACTTGACCAAAATGTTTCCTGCAAAGGACCAGTTAGCAAATATAGAGCAGCTCCCTGATGTTGGTTGGTCTGAAAGAGGAGGGTGGGTGCTATTGATGGGCCACACTGTTTTGCATTGGCAACATTTTTTTTAAACTTATTTTTAAATGCTTTAAAAAAAGATCTTCGTTTGAAGTGTGAAGCAATATTGACAGTCAAGTTAGTATTTTGACAACACTGCTTAACACCTGCAAATACATCCATTATTATAAGGCACTTTGCAGCAGCCTACCAAAGTGTTTTGTCGTAGGTGGTGGTGTTTTTCTTTTTACAAGCCGCCACAGCGTGACTGGTATTGTTTTCACCTTGTGAGCCTGTTTGAGTGTGTTAATGTGTGTGTGTGTGTGTGTGTGCCTCATTATAGCAAAATGGCTCCACAAGACACATGTTTTAGTATTGTGGGAGGACCACAGAAGTGGTTTCAATAACTTTTCCTCGTGTTTCTATGTTTGGGGACAGATTTTGTCATTTTGTTGGTGCGATGGCATCACAACAGTGTGAGATACTGTAGCATATTTTACAAGTGTGTGGTTAATATTAAAATAAATACTAAATTTGCCAATAGGTGAGGCCACGAAGGGTTGGAAGTGACAGAGAAGGGACCATTAATCCCTCAAATTTATGCTCCTGGCCCAGATTTGTTTTAAGTAGGAGGTCGCCGTACTTCAGTTTCAGTTTTTCTGGTCCACTAAAATCATTAGGTGAACTAATCATCTGTGTTCCTGTACTATTGACTTGTACAACACAAAAAAGCTAAACAATTGAAAGTCATTATGACAAAAATTGGGAAAATATTATGGTTGCACATTTTGTTAAAAAAGATTGTGCATAGAAGCCTCTGATCTGCATGCTACTGCTACTTACGGCACCAAAACCAGAGAAGTTTGTAAGCTGCAAATCTTTTTAAGTAAGAAATATCCAATATTGCTATTATTAGAGTCCAGTTAAACTTTTGACAAAAGTCTCTAAGATGTTTAATATAGCCACTGCTACATGACATGCAACAAGCTTAGCTGACACAGCAAGTTGCGCCATGCGCATCACTTTTTTACTTAACACCCGACAATGCAATGCTTTTAATGTGTTTTTCTGCATTTAAAAGTTGTAGTTATGGAGCACTATACTCTTAGTGATGGTGCACAAAGATTAAGTGTCTGATATCCCAGTTTACACACTGTAGTTTTTAGTGGTTGAATGTCATTCTAAATCTTCATATGCCTGCATATTATCTTGTCATCAAATAAATAGACTGTGTTCTATCAGTTTTGACTTATCTAATTCCCTCTGCAGCCGTAATAAGTGCATACAGAGCCGCAGACAGATGGAATTAAAGTGATGGTGAGGGTTTGACAGTACCATATCTGACTTTCAGGTACTTGATGCACAAGAAACAAGATCCTGACCACTTTAACATGTGTTTACATGTGTGTGTTTGAGAAAGTCTTTGTCTTCTTTATTTGAATTAATGGTAAACTCAGATGATGTGTGCAATGGGAAGTAGAATAAGAATGAATACAGCTGCTTTCACACCTTTTTCGTAACTATTCCCTGTTGTTATCCATATCTGGGAATAATTAGCCCTGACAGCAGTGTTCTATAGGCGAGTGACAATAACAGAAGACATCACATCTGTTTTAGTGGCTCAGCTTCTTCCTCTCATCTCCATCATATTCCCATTTACATTTAACTGAGCTGATATGTCTCCCCAAATACTATTAAAACCACTGATTGTATTTCTTTTCACTCTTTGTTGCTTTGTTGTTTTTTTGTTATGTTTTTTTTTTTTTACAACAACTGTCCGAGTGGAATAAAGATTTGAACCAAGAGATTTACAAGCTGAGTGTTTAAAAATACAAGTTGCATGTGGGTCACTTGCTTTAACATGCACATTTCACAGATGTGGCCCAGATCAACAGAGAAAATGGGACCTTGGCTACTTTTTGGTGCCCATGCTGGTTAGAAACCATGACATCTGTGTAGTATATAAAGGGCAAGAAAAAAATAATAAAAGAAATCTGGGACACGATTAGACTGTGTGCTATTTCAAGGAGAAATAAAAACATGTCACTGGTTGATAAGAAGGTGACTAGCCAGGCAGTTTACTGCTGATGCCATCAGACAAGCAGGCCAAATGTGAAAGATGCATGGAAACACCAAAGTGTCAGAGCTGCTGATAGAGAGGATAAAGGAGAGGCTATCAATAATGAGGAGAAGGTGAAAGAGAAGTGTGTGTGTGTGTGTGTGGATGGATTAGTCTGATGTGTAGCCAAAGTCAAATTTGTTCACCTCTCTGTCACCACCTCGATTATCCAGAACCACACACGCAAGACAGTGAGGGGAGGATTGCCTCGGTCCATGCCATCAGAAATGGGGGGCCAATTACAGCGACCAGTTACCATGCCGACGGGAGGCGGTCCCTTTCTATAAAAAGCCAATAGTGTGTTACTTTACATAATTCCAGTCACTTTGGATTTTCCACTCTGCTCCTCGAGACTAAGGGAGCTACATTACTGAAGCAGGTTTAAGGAGGCACGTCAAATCGCTGTGCTGCAGCGCCAGCAGCTCCACGCCATCACTTTGGACCTGCAGCTTGATACGATGCAGGCATGTCAAGTCTAGATCCAGGGTCTTTTTATCTTGATGTCATTGGTGGTGATGACAGCAAACACATCCTTCATCATGTCTGAACTGCTGTTTTGGAACTGCAGATCATAAAAGTGTTGGGTGGTAACTTTTTCTTCCAATTTCAGGTCGCCTTTTCTTAATTACACTTGTCAATCCACATTTATGTTGATTGGGTAGAGAAAATCAAAGCATCATCATCTTGTCTTATAATGTGCTCCCATGTAGGACTTTACAACTCACCTGTTTTTATCCTGCAGTGTTTTATCTTGCTGCCTGCAGCCTTTTTTTTAAAACAAAGCTCATCTCCTTGTTGTAATAAGGAACCACGTACCAAAAAGAAAGAGCAAGCTTGAGAGAAAGATTGAATGTTAGGAAAGTGACTGTGGATGTGAGTGGAGCAAAGGAAAAGGTTAGCAGTAAGTTGTCAATCTGGCAGCAAATGTTCACATGTTACAATGTGTCTGTTAAGACCAAGACAAGAAGAAAGATCTAGAGTATGGATACATGTAAGTACAAGTCATGTACAGATCCAGAGGAACTATTCCAAAAATATTTAAAAGTGGAAATGCAACCCATTGTACACCTTTCTACCAAGATACCTTTTCTTAATTATTGATTATAGGTGGGGGTGTTGGGGAGGATGGGCTCTGGGAATATTTGCCATAATTTTGGGGGGGGTGGCATAGCAATGAAAGGAGTAGCTTGTAAACTGTGTGTTGGGCAAAATTTTCACATCTGTTTGCTCTCCGTTAGCTACATGTAATGAGCTGATGGTGCACGAAGTGTAAATCACATGGATCTTTACCAAACTGTTTGAATAACTTCATTTTTGCTTTTCTCATACTTGAGTGACTGATGTTTTAAGTGTATTTCATGTCATGGGGGAGCTGAACCATTTAGCTCAGTTAAATTTTAAAAAAATGCCTACAGCACTGCCAGAGGAATATGCACCTAATCTGATTAAAGTTGTCCATATTTAGTAAAATGTACAGGGTAGGGTGTTTATCAGTTCTTGCAATGACAGTGTTTATGTTATATAAGATGTTTATATTATTCACAGTTTAACATTCCTTCCAGGTATTGCTTTGTTTGAATTATTTTGATAGTTTCTTTAGACAAAAAAATGGTCAATGTCATGGTACATGGTAAATGCCGTGCCTGTTTGATGTACGGAACAGACACTCACTTTCTCGCTTCCTAACTTTACCATCTTGCCTAAGGATGTGCGTTTTAATGCTAATTTATGCATTGTGAATATGCTGAAATAAAACACGTCATGTGTGTAGAATGCTGAAAATATGTGGAGCGTGCAGTACAAACTACTGAGCTACAAAAGAAAGATTTTCAAAGCACCCACAAGAAGCTAAATAGGTATATCTTAAGTGATTTGGGTTAAACAAACAAACATCATTGTGCTTTATGTTAAACTAGATATGTAGATGCATTTAATCCACATAATTGGTTGGATATCTTGGTTGGTGGATGGAGTTGTTTTTGTAAAACAGCTTCCAGTATGGAAATATGCAAACATATTCACAGTAAACAGATTGGTTATGAACATAATAGTAATTATGGGATGGTTCTACCTGTAATATTCCCCTCTAACTGTGCTGTAACATTTAATGTCTGACCAAACACAATGCATTCTCCTTTGGCAAAGCAGTGTTGGCTGTCAAGTCAACAGCTGTTTCTCCCTGATGGTCGAAAACACCTACTATGTGTTATAAAGCTGATGCCCTCATAGGGAATGACCACAAGTCTAATGCCAGTTTTTTTCTAAGAGGCAATTCTTAATGTTGCCTTTGTGTCATATCAGGATTTAAAGGGGCACTCTACTGAATTAACATAGACAGTTAACTGCTCTTAAGGAGTACTTTGGCATTTGAAAAACTAGTATCGTGCAGTGTGGCAGATAATTCTTGATGGTGTCTTTACACCTTGTTTCTGCTGCCCCTAGAGGCCATTGTTCAACTTTTTTAGGTTTATATGTCCAGTTTGTAATAATAGTGTAATAATAAAATAATTTGTAATAATAATCTTGTTAAAAGGTGAAATATAATATTCATAATCATACTTTGCATTCATGTATAACCACATGAAAATAAGAGCAACAAGTTGTGTTTTCAGTACCTCTGCATGAGCCCTTCTGTATCTACAGAGGGAATAGTAAACAGAGTCTGCCATGTTGTAAGACTATATTGCCCAGAATGGACAAATCAAACACTGGCTCTAGACATTTAGATTGGCTTCCACATGCTTGAGAGGAGAGGGTAGTCTTGTGTAGCCCTGTCTCTGCAGTGTTTGGTCAGTGCTGGAGAAATGGCTCCACTGATTACCAAACCAAACCAAAATGCAGCCACAGTGCTGTGGGGGAAAAAAAAAAAACGAATAACAGCAGGGGAGGAGAATGCCAACTGAAATAGACCTCCAGTGGCAGGCTTAGTCCAACACATCCGTTGTGATGAGTCAGACAGAAGGGAGCAGATGGGAATTGTGTTGGTCATAGTCCACAGAGTCACCCCTAGGTGCCACTAAATCCTACACGCAGTGCTTTTAATTGCTCTGTTTTTAACTGCTAATATCATCAGTAACCACCAAGTTGTCTTGAAGTTACACAATGCCATTAATCACATCTTTCATTAGACCCTTCCTGAGAAGTATCTGAGAAATGCTCGGATCTTTCAAGTTCACATTCCCAAAATATAACTCATCCTGCAGTACAATTAAAAACTCAGGCCAAGAAAACTGTTACCATGGTTTCAATCATCACAATGCGAAAAATACAATAAAACCGATCTTAATAATGTAATAAATAAATGTACTCCCAACCTTGACAGATTATTAACTAAAACATTGAAGCACTGCCCTCTTTAGCTCCTAGTTTGTGTTGTGCAAGCCCTGTGAAGTATTATAGTGTTCCTACTCATCGTTATGAGCTTTTAGTAATTTTCTGGGGGAGGGAACAAAAGAAATCAGAGGCACTTGTGTGGCTGTAGTGGAGACCCAGTGACTAATATAGCAACTAATCTGGCCTCCTTGTAGATGGATGTGCATGCAGAACCATCTATTTTTAGTACAGATCAGAGATTCATTTTTTGAAAAGAACAATATTTCTTTGACCTGACACTTTTCAGCTTCTACTTAATAATAATTGACACGTGTGAGTGTGCTTAAAAGTTTGATGTTGAGGCGTTCTTACTGCACTTTCCACATCTATCTCATGACGCTCTGTGACAGCCGAACTGCGACTGCACTGAAGCTGTAAGGATTTCATCACACCACAGACATGGATCTTATTAATCTCACACTGGTGTCAGCCTGCTGGCAGTGATTTAATGAGCCAATTAATGTTAAACAGAGGAGTTGGAAGAGATTAGACACAATTCATATGAAAAATGAATCCTTAATCGTGTTGAACATGTAGATGTACTCTATGTGCTCACTGAAGTAAATAGGGAGTAGATTTAGACCACCGGAAAACTAAATGATTGGCCTTATGTGGCTGCTACAATTAATGGTCAAAGATTTAAATTCAGACTTTTTTTGTGCTTCTCTCCCATACGCTCTCTCTCTCTCTCCCACTCTCTCTCCCTCTCTCTCTCTCTCTCTCTCCTCTCTCTACCAATACATTTATTATCAACTAGAAATATTTCATATGTCAAAATAACATGCTGAAACATGTTTCTTTTAAATCATATTTGCTGTTGCAAATTATCTGTAAATTTACTGATATATATTAACACATTATCTGTGTTATAAATGTGATGTCATGCATTTTGATACAATTTATTGCCACTGACTAAGTGTCACTCAGTCGGTGTAATCAAATTTACATGTTCGATCTGAAACAGAGTCAACACATGTCTCCGATATCCCTCAGTGTCCCTGCAAACTACTGACCAATCACAGCCCTCAGACATGCTGTAGAAGATTTCCCTTCCATTATCTTTTCTCCTCTTAGCCTCTGTTATCTTAATCTGTCTGGAGAGAGTGAGGACAAAGCACTGTTCTCTTTGTCTGATGCTTGAAAGACACCCATAATTTAATGATAATTCATATTTTTCCTTTTCTGTCAGGGATGTCTGCTGTAATGTGTCTATCGGACTATCTCAGTTAAAAGACTGTTTCAATAAATGATCAAAACAAAAAAATCCTCTGAGTCGACTCAGCAACTGAGGCCTTTTCTCTCAGCTGATGGATTTTGGACTCTTTTGGATGGAGGAAATTTGCCTGTGGAGAGTGGGGTCCCTGTTTGGTAGAATATTGAGTCTCTGTGTCGACATATCACACTGAAAATACACTGTATGCTAATTGTGCAACACCAAAAGTCAGGCAAAGAACAGCCAGCTGATGAGCACCTTTTAGCCGTCTAAAAACACAATGTTTTTCTCAGAAGTTGGTGAAAATGCTTACAGAGCCAAAGAAGAGTGTGCAGTGCCCTAAGAGCATCAGAAGGCCATCAAGTATCTAGTTTACACCAAACAGAACATTAATGTTTCTCTGTGCTTGCTAGGGTGATCTGATGAGCTGGAGAGTTGTACATACATGTGCAAGGGGAAGGAGGCAACAGTCACACTCTCTTTAATCAATTCATTTCAACCCAGAGAAGGAAATTTTAATCCAACATTGTGTTCATGTAACAGCTTTCTTTCGGGAGTTAGGTTTCCTCTGTTTTGTCCTTACCAATGTGTAGGACTAGACTGCCATATGTCTGTACTGCCAACATTATTTTCTGTCGTCATGGAAGTTGCTTTGGTAATCTCAGATACCCTGAGCTTGTCAGTGGAATAAACACATTTGTTAAGTGAGAATTGTTTTAAGATTTCTGTCAGTAAGTTTTTTTAAATATCTGTGCTGTGTTAGTCTCATCCAGTTTCCGTTTTTGTTGCAATTTTCTGTCACCATGTCCCTGCCACAGGAAGATAACCTTTCCATTCCTGCAATGCTCTAATTAGCTTGGTTGTTAATTATTGGCTTAACGTTAATGAGTACAACACCAGTCCAACTTAAATCACTGAAATATATCAGATGTGGGCAGCAAAAAAATGTAGGAAAGTAGGCTCGACTATGGAACACCTTGAACGCAAATTAAGATTAAATAAGTATTAAATAATTAAGAGTTTCCTTAAATGTTGGGCTGGTCCTGTAAACAAAACATTTAAAAGACTGAGATACACTCATTTAATCACTGTTTTATAGGTCATATTCAACTCTAAAAACATTTGAAACCTTGAACTTTTTTTCCGCAGTATGCACTACCAGCATCACACTGATGTGCGAGACAGATGTGAGACATGTTCAGTGCATAGAGCATTGCAGGGCCATGATGAGAACAAAGGAATCCTAGTGGTCTGTAAGTCTGGACGATTACACACTGATGGACATAAGAAGCCCATTATCTGAGGGCCAGAGAGAAATGACAGGGGAGGAGAAGTCACCCGACAGATTAATGAGTTTGTCATCCAGTTCCAGGACTCCACAGCTTGGTCCAAGTCGAATCATTTAGCACAGAGTGACCTGTAAAGAGAGATGTCAGCAGACTGGAGGAGAGGACTTTAGAGCATCACAATGATGGGACTTCAACACATTTAAGCACAAGTCCTGGATATTGTTAAAAATGTGAAACTTTTATCACATATTATATTAAACATTAATGAAAAATGGGTACATATTTCTAGATTGACTATTCAGAATGTTTTCAGATCAATGTGCTTTATTCTAGGAAGCCATTTGTTTTTATTCCAAAATGAGAGTAAACTCTCTGGGACTTGAACATGCCTCAGATACGTACTATGTAAAGGTCTCAGCTGTAGTAATGTAGTTTTGAAAGTGAATTGATTTTCCATGTTTTCCAGGTTAGTCTGTTCAAGGGCTGATATGACACTCTGATGTTTGAGATTAGAAAAAATGGTCTGTGAAAAGGACCAGAAAATCAAAGCAACAAGACAAGCCACAGGCAACATGGACGGCATGAAAGAGATAGCACAAATTCAGTGTAATAG
Source organism: Ctenochaetus hawaiiensis (assembly GCA_029783645.1). Lineage (NCBI taxonomy): Eukaryota > Metazoa > Chordata > Actinopteri > Acanthuriformes > Acanthuridae > Ctenochaetus > Ctenochaetus hawaiiensis. The sequence goes on along the minus strand of JAPZDY010000015.1, from coordinate 2,308,981 downwards.
GGGGCAGCATCTCACCAGAGTAACCACTTACTGCTGATACTCTTTTCTGTAGCTCTCTTTGGCTGTAGCCAGTAGTTAACTGAGTAAGTTGTGCAGCAGTGGGGGAGTGTTTGTGTTTACATCATGGGCAAAGTGACTTGTCTCAGCCGCTGTCCTGTAAATACAACCAAACAGGGACTGAACATAGAATCCAAGACTGACTGACACCACTTTGACAGCAGTGATAGCAATGATGAATTGATCTGCTGTGGCTCCGACCAGAACTCTTACCCCAGGGACTGAAAAAACATGGCAGGCTGGGATGAAAGAGGCATTAAGAGGGAGAGGATTCTTGGGCACCATCCCTGTGGATTTTTCCAGGTAACTTATTAAATAAGAGTTATTCCATAGAGGTGGTTTTTGTAAAATTAGTAGCAAACCAAAATTGTTTTGTTGAATTTTATTATTTTGTTTTGTTTATGTTAAGTTTGAATGAAATGTGTTTTACTATGAGTTAACAAGACAGCTAAGCCCCAGACAGGATGGCCTGGTGATAACTGGTTAGCATGCTAACTTGATATCTATGCAGCACAATACGTCAGTGCTGATCAATGTTAACATTTTGTCAATAATTTTAGTTTGCTGAATGAAGGACCGAAATTTTTATCATGTCCAGGAAATTTGAAGTTCTTTAGCCCCATTAAACTGTACCTCAACTGCAGGAATCATTTCTGCTTCAAAGATATCAGTCTGCCATTTTCTGTCATGTGACTCCCGAGGCTGTGTCCTTCAAACGGGAAAAAAGTGGAAACAGTGATGGAGTCTATATTGGTGTGCTCATCCATCATTGATTCATACAGACACACTATTTGTATGCAAATGATCCCTCATTCTGCTCTGAATTGGGCAGTTAATGGTGTTCTAGGGGCAATCTGTCACTCTGTGTACTCGACAGGGCTTTTTCATTCATTCACATGTCTGTCCTGCACCACCGCATTCGTATGGCTCATCTTTCACACAGAAGGCACGTGTACTGTAGAGATGATCATGGTGAGTGGTCTTCAGATAACTGCGAGAGGCTCTCTCATAAATTCAGTTAAATACATTCCCCAACAACTCAACACACACACATTATACACACTTAAAAATCAAACTACCAGATACAGCCAGCCTGCTGCAGAATGTCTGATGTGCAACAAGTATGGCTGAAAAGCAAAAGAAACATTTGAATTTTTGTGTAATTAGAGGTCATCTATTGATTCAGAAATTCTGTTTTATGTGTAAGGTTTAACTCGTTCAGATATCCTGTTCAATCTAACGGAAATAACTTTTCTAGGATGTTTAGATCTATCTGACTCCACCAAAATACAAACATGTATTTGTTTGGACATCCACAAACCAGTCACAGTTTCCCAAATTATCCAAAGGGGACTGAAGCAGGGCCACATCCCCTTTTTCAGCAAGCATAGCTGACCATAAGGCCCATTTCATCAGTTTTACACATTATGAAAGTACATGATTTGTGTTTGATCTGTTTTTGAAGTAAAATATGAGATGTTGTGAGATGTATTACTGCATGTCAATATATTCTGATATATTATTCTCATAACTTTTACTCAGGTTTTGCAAAAATTAAAGAAATAAATAAGAAAGATGGTCTAAATGTGTTTTTGATAGTTTGATTTGTTTACAAAAGTTATCTTGCAATATGTCCTGTTGATTATGTACATAGAACTTTCAGCTTAATTAAAATATAAATATAACCTTTTTCATCATAAGGTTGTTTCTCACATTCTGATTCATGTCCATTTTTAAATAAACAGAAAAATAACAAAGCATTTTGATCAATTTGTTTTGACTGCTAATGATTGTTGAGTGCATTTCGAGTAGAAAATCACCACAATTACATGTTTCGTGTGTTAGGAACAAATTGTATTCTGAAAGGGTTGTTAAGTTGTAATCCTCAATTGATTGGGTTAATTCTCTCTGAGCAGCTACTCGGGCAGAAATCCAACAGAAGAGTTGCTGAGTTTGTATGTAGAAAAACTGAAAAGTTTTATAAAGACATCAGTCAAAAATAATTGCAACAACTAATTGCAATGTGACTCCGTACTGCAAACAACAGAAGGAGTTATTCACGTCATTCTATTGCTATTTTTTGATTACTTGCAAAAAATAAAAATGATCTACTGACAAAAAAATGCATAAAGATAATGGAAATACTGACAGTAATGATAACATATACAGAGACTGAATGTAAATATATTGAATGGCTCTTGCTTAAAAAATTCAGGTTATAATTGGTATCATATGGGGTTTGATTTATTAGAAATCTTTAGGATTTCAAATCTAAAACAACGACAATAAGACAAGGAATACAGTGAATTTTATTCATGTTTCAGTAAAGTCTCAAAAGTAATTCAATATATGTTTTTAGAAGTAGTTCTCAGTTGTACTGGCCTGTTTTCAGCAGCTGACTGCAGCCTACTCAAATGTTTGCCTAAATTTGTAGTTTTTTGGTTCCAGTAATGTTTGAAACAAGCCATAAACTCCAGGCTTAGGAAAGTGTTTTTAATGTTTATTGAATTATCAACTTATTTCCCAAATGGGAAATAATTATTTAAAGATAAAATGTTGCAACAGGGTGATGAATTAAAAGGTATCCCCAGATGACACCCTTGCTGCAATATTTCCTTTTAGACAAGTCCAAAAAATAGCCAGCAGGTATTAAACCTTTAACCTTTGCAGTATTAAAGCCTTGCTGTGCCCACTGAGCTACACCTACCAAGCACCACCCACTCATTTTTAGTTAGCTGTTTTGTTTTTTTTATTTTAAGCAGTTTCTTTTTCTGTGAAATTCTAATCAAGGTCATCCTACGTCACAGCAAAACTGTTAACCCACTCTGTATGTGAATAATAAGAGCAAGCTTTTGTTTGGGATTACGTCACACACGCTTGAAGCTTGAAGTTGGCTGCTTAACTGCAACTAAAAGAGGCCACCCACGTCAAGCCATGAGGAACATTACTGAAAAGGGAATGCTTCAAAAGATGCCAGTAATAGTTCATCAAGGGCTGTATGAAAGGAGGCCTGTGGCATTGGAGCTACTTTGGACAAAGTGGCTTTGTACTCACAGTTTCACTCAGTTCTTAGATTGAAACCACAGCTTCGCCCAGGTGTGAATCTGTAATTTGAATTTATTTTATTGGATCCTACTTTATGCCTACAGTACACAAAGACTTACTCACTGTGTCCTGCCTAATCAACATCAACCCACATTTGTTCACCTAAAGACATAAGCTACACTCAGTCCATTAGGTTCATCTTACCTGTAAGTCATTTTGTTTGCCATAGACTCTATTGTCTTAAGCTTAAACAAAGACTAGCTTTAGCTGTATCAGGCTTGTTGTGTGAGTAGGAAAAAACACTTGTTATTATAACTTTCCACAATACAAACAGCACACCAAACTCTTCATTTGTCATGTTCGTATATTGACCTTGGCAGTCTTGCAGTACAACTGTAGAATTATTAGTAATGCACTAAAAATCATAACTTACAATGAGAGCAATACTGAAGGTCGGTGGTCTTTGTCAGACAGATATGTAAGTAGTTTTTAAGAAAAAAAATACTTTTATTACAACTGGCTTCAGCTGACTTATTTTCCCACAAACAACATGTTATATATGACTATGGTCAACATGGCAAAAATTGTTAGTAAGCAGTCACTTATTTTACAGACAAAAGCAACAAACACACTAACATTCATTTTGACTCAAGTTCTCTGGCAGTCATATGAATGTCGTACAATTATTCCATTTAAGCTTTGTTTTCTGTCTCCACCAACACCTGGGGGAAATATCTTATCCTTAAGCTGCTAAATAATCCACTGTGCTCACTAGCTGGTCTGCAACTGTGTCTGTGTCATGCAGATTGGTGCCAGACAGGTTGAGTACAGTGGGTTTGAGAATTTGTTTATCATTTATATTCGGCAGTGATTGACATCTTTACATTACACATGGTCCATTGTTAATATTAAACTGCTAATCATTGTAGCTTTAAGAAAGGTACCCCAAAACATTTTTGGAGAATACCTATCAGACATTTAGTCAGCCGTCTCCCTCTGTAAATACTGTGAAAAGAAATAAATCACCAACTTTCACAGAAAACTAATTGCAGTTTTGTTGTTTTTTGACAGCAGTGCATCACATTTCTGCTACACTGACTCCCTAAAGTAATTCTCAGTCATTATTGTGATAAAGTCTGGAAAAGAAAAGAGAGTAACTATTCACACTGGTTATTTTGTCAGTCTATGATCAATTTCATGCTTTGTTTAAGTAGACTGTTATATCATTTGGACTTCTGCATCACTACAATAAGAAATAGAAATACTGAAATGTAGATGTTCGTATTTGTGTTGCATGAACAAGGATCAACAGGCAGCGATGCAAAGCATGTTTGTAAGGACCTTTGGAGTTCAGTTTACAGCCATGATGGCATGTTGCTGTAGACAATTAATTTGCCATTCCTAGCACTCTTCTGGGGCAGACTGAAATTTCTCCACAAATATTGGATGAGTTTCACTAACTTTGTCAAGATATTAATTTACATTCATACTGTTGCCGCAAACGAGCACTTGAGCTAACATTACAACTGATGAACAACTTTGGTAAGAAGTTAAGTTATGCATAAGCCAAGTGCAAAATGTTCCTAAAAACAATGAAAAGAACACTGGAGAGTCTTTGGCCTAAAGTGACATCATCCTCAGAGCTGACATACTTAAGAACGTGATCCACCGTCTCTTTTCTCCTTCGATCTGGGTCACCTTTGTTTCAGTGAAAGCGATGAGTCACCGCCTGTTCTCAACAATCCTCTGATGATGTTATCTGATTCACCTTTACTACTGTTCTCCTGACCACTTACTGTGGTTCAGAGAACATGCTACTCTGAGAGAAAGACACAATGAAAATCTCAACCTCTTTGCCAGAGCATGGATCCGCCATCTAGAAGTGGTGGTTCCATTCTTGCCTCTCTGTCAGCATCTCCAAAATTAGCTCAAACGGGTCAGCGGGGGGGCACCGATAAACTTAGACTGCATTTTACTTCTGCTCGTGTGATCACTGAAGGAGGAAGAGACACTTTGTACAGCTTCCTTTGATTTTCTGATTTGTGACATTCCAGGCAGTGAGACGATCATCCATGACACAGCTCGATGATTGTGGACAGATCTCAAAAAGCAGATGCTCAAAAAGATGCAGTGTCTGTCAAAATAATGCTAATCTTCCGCACAGAAAAAACCCAAAAACACAACCATTTTATATGCTGGATTGATATTTGTTGACAACCTCTGTGAATGCTGACATCATGCAGCACCTCCCCCCCATACAAAGATACAAGCCTTTCAACCCTGGTTCTGTTTGATCCAATGGAAATAAGAAACAGCGTGTTGTATCCAGGCAACAAGTTCGTTGCCAGGTGACAGATACAGAGGTCCTAAGACCAGAGACTGCATGCAACAATTCCACATGAATAAGACAAGGCAGAACATCAGTCACCTCCTGCAACTCACACATTTCTTTGATAATCCTGCTTTGATCGGCTCACCATTAATAAAACGACACATCTGTTTGTCATTATATGAACAGTGAACTCCCTTCTTTTCCAGTGATAACAAGTCCGATAAACCCTGCTTATGCCCCGATCAAATGAGAGTGAAACTCAGTTGCAGGAAACTGATCCTAATGCACCTTTCGAAAAACCTTAATCAGCTTGCCTAATTGCCGCGTGGAATCATGATTTACACACTGACAGCTTATCAGAGAGGACGTATCCGCTAGCAAATGTGAAAACAGCCATAAGTGGTGGGATTATCAAACGTGTTTCTGCCACAACGCTGGGCCTTTCATGTGGCAGCCATGGGCAGAGATAATGATCATTTCCAAGGCGCTTCAGCTGACAAATCCACTGCCACCATTAAAGCCTTTCAGCTGTGTGTGGGGTGACTGTATACTTTTGCTTTAATTTAGATGCAGCTGCATTAGCAGGGGGCAATTGCTTACTGAGATCTGTTGAGCTCAAGTAAAAACTAAGATTTGTAAAGCAAATATAGGATGGTAAACTGTATGTCAGTTGCTTGGTTCAAAGCTGCACTAGTCTTTTAATTTTTTAATGTCAGTAAAGGATCAGTAAATATGTGTATTATGAAGAGTTTACATCCTAGTGATTTAAAATCAGAGAAAAATCCCCTTATTCTGCAGTTCCCCTCAGCTCTACAGACTTTTAAGCCTGTTTTGGTTCATTTATTTGTTTTTATGACCTCTTCATTTTCACAAATCCTTGTTTTTAGATAATCAAGAAGCTCAGATATAACCCCTGTGTCTCAGCTGTCTGGCAACCTCCCAAAAAAGAAAGACAAGTTAAGCACTTGCTGGTGTAGAAAAACAAATATTTAGCTAAGTAAGTCTCTCAGCAGTTGATTTAAAAAGAAAACTGTATAAAGGTGGGCATTACTGCTACTCAAAAGTGAAGCCAAGGCCTCATCAACACACATGTAAACTATTTTTAGACATGTTACAGCCACATTGCCAGTGGTCCATTTAAACAATTTCAAAACTTGTGTATTTTGTTTTTTAATATGTTATTCATCACTGGTACCTTTCATTATCCACAAACTCTCAAATCTCAACCGAAAGCCTGAAAAAAGCTATTGCCAACTAGCTACCTGCAATTTGAAGTTTGGTTCAAATCAAAAAGTTGTAGCATTAGATAAAGGAGTGTTGGATTATGTAGTGACTTTCATGGAACGTTATGATCTTATGGTTCTTAATACACTGGAAGACTGACAGTATATGTGTGTATAACAAAAAATATAAAAAGTCCTGTTAGCAAGGCTAGCTCTGGCACCATGTAAACAAAGCAAATAGCAGCACAAACTCTGATATCAAACATCGGCAACAACAGTGCAAACTCTGTCATTAGAGGCCAGTTTTCCTTGTCTATATGTCAACTCTGCAGAGTTTCTAAATATCTTCACTCTGGTTGGAGTTTTCCTGTTTATATTTATCAAATGAAGAAATGCTGTATTCAAATTAAATGTTAAGCTACAATAGCCGACTGTAAAGTCTTTTGGTCTGATGCACATACAAATTCATGTCAACATACGCGAGAAATAAAATAGCCAGTAGCAAATGATGATTACATTTTTTGTTGAAATTTTATCAAATATTTTTTTTAATTCGAGCAGTTGTTACAAATTCAGTACAACTAACTCCACAAACTAGAAATATCTCATTTAATTTTGACTATTTTAACTCAGAGAACAAGTAGTTCTCTCACTGAAACACTGACCACTAGATATATGTTACAAAATGCCCTCAAGGACAAAACATTTGACCCATATTTGATGCCTTGAATTAGCAAAGAACACCCCATCAATGTACTGTTGACTTTACACCACCAAAATCAAACCTTTGCTGCCACCCACTTGTCATATCCGGTAAGTGCAAAAGACTGAATTAAGAAGCGAAGCTATGCAGATCTCCACTCCTTTCATTATCTGACTTTAAAATAAGGGTTTAGGGTTTAAGTGTTTATTCAAAAAAAAAACAAAAAACAAAAAGCAAAACATATTTCCAGTGGTTTCTCTAAAGCCCCATGTTTAGTTTCATGTGTGCATTTTGCCTGCACCCATTACAGTGAACTGGGATGGAATTTTATTTTTGGAATTCACAGCAATGAGAATTGAACATATTAAATAGCAACTGTATCAATGGCCCAGTTTCTCTTAATTAATGCATGGCAGAGTCAACAGTTGGTGTTGTGTGGATTTTGCAGAGTAATTAAGACCTTATCTGATGTCTTTTGCAAAATAGTCTGCTGCCACAGGTGCTCTTTTATGCTTCTTTCCATTTTAAGATCAGTCAAAGCGGAAAGCACTCTCATTAAAATGGAGTACAACTTCATGTGCTGCTATCTATAGACACTATTCCCCATGACATCCTTTTAAAGCGCTATTTTTGTTCGTCTTTTACCTCCCTTGCTTGGTTAAAGTCCTGGATCAGTGTATTTTTCTGGTATCTCTGCACATTTGTACTTTCATCTCATATATGATAAAACTACAATTTCATATTTTCTTTCTTTGTATATGATCAATACTCAATTTAAACATGATGACTTTATTCCTTGTAGGACATGATGTGTTCTCCATCTAGTGGACAAACATCTGCACCACACTTTTGGTTGTTTTCCTTCCAAAAGCTGATCTTATGTTAATGTTTAAATACTTTGATATCAGGGACTGACTCTGTATCACAATGCAAAAAAAGAACTAAATATTTTTCTTATTGTGAGGAGCATTGAAAAAAATCAGAGCAATTTCTGTTTTCAGTCATTATACCCAAGTCAGCTTTATTTGTATTCCAGATAGTCACACAAATATATTTGTTACTTTATCTTGTATTCAAAATTTTAACAGAGAAAGTTACTCTATTTGAAAATGAATAAGTGCTTCATGATTTACAGCAATATGCTGCAACTTGAAGGTTTTGATCATTTTAACTGAAATCTACAAATCCATACAGCGCCATTCAGAAGCAGAATTTTACTTAATACAAGCTTTCCTTTCATTGCTAAGGTACAAAAACAAAAAAGGACACTCAGGCCATTCTGTACTTAATAGAGACAGTAGTTATACAGTGTTGTAAGTGTTAAGATTTTAATTCAATGCAAAATGTCTCTTCCTGTTTAAGCCTCCCAGAGTGCAGGCAGCAGTCAGGCCTCAGAAGACCTCCAGGTCTGTAGAGTTGTACACCACTGCTGTCTCCTCGATTCCCACAGCAGCTTCTTCCTCACCCTCCTCTACCTCTTCGGCAGGTTCCTCCAGTGACTCTAAGGCCTCATTGGTATCACTGGCAAAGGTCTCCCTGGAGACGTCGTCATGCTCCTGCAGGTTCAGTGAGCCAATGGCCTGCTTCATCTTTTTGGCCACCATGTGCCGCCTCCTCTTCTGGGCAGCCTTCTTGCTCTTGTACTCTTTCTGGTGTTCCTCTAAGAATATCTGCCTGACCTGGGCCTTTGTGATGCTGGATGTGTTTTTCAGTAGATTGAGATAGACACCACCAGGCGTCCGTCGCCTGCTGCCATCCATGGTATACAGACCGCCGCTTTCCTCTAGTGTGGCAGTTTCTCCGAGCAGTTCTATGGCTATTTTCTTCCCAATGACTTTAACAACACGCTCAATCAGGTCTTTTTTAGGCTCTTGCAGCCTGTATGCTATCTCATCTGCCACCTTATCCTCAGTGTCGTCCTCTGATATCTCATAGCGACCCTTGATATCCATTTCGGCCCTGGGGCCCAGTCTCTCTTTGGCTGCCCTCTTCCTCTTTGCATCACCTCCTGCCCTCACCTCTGAGTCCTTGCCCTTCATGTACTCCTCCAGCTCGGCATCCAGCATGCACACTTCTCCCCCTTGCTTCTGGTTCTCCATCTCTCTCTCCTTCTCCATTATCTTACGGGCCAGGACAAAGTTATAGGTCTCCACATTTCTGCTTGACATGCTAACTTCACCCTCCATTCCAAATATACCCAGCTCTGCAGCGACAGCATCCTGGCACTGCTCTTGGACCACAGAGCCCCAAATGTTGTTCACCTTACGGCCTCCCAGTGCGCCGGGGGTGGGCGTGCGGGTCGGCCCTGCCCGGGTGGTGCAAGCAGGTGGTTGCGGGGCGTTGGACACTTTCTGGCGCTTCCGGCGCCAAACAGCTGCCTCCTCGTCCGAAGATTCCGGGTCACTGTCGCTGGACTCTACCGTCCTACTGGTGCTGCGGTAGGCGGTGGCAGAGGGCTGAGCAGCGGTTCTACTGTGGAAGGACTGGCCGCTAAAAGCTGGAGGAACCAGGGGTTGAGTTGTGGCGGCGGTTCCCATCTCAGTATCAGAGCTGGACCCTGAGATCTCTCCATCTTCAAGATCACCGTCCATAAGATCTCCAGCACCCGCCATTTCTAGTCTGGAAGCCACGGCAAAGATAATGGCTGTTGACTGCGGCTTTAGTGCATCAGCTAAAGTTGTGGCCAGTCATTAGCTATAACAGCTACCGTAACTCTACACCATTAGCAGCTAACGATACCACAGAACTTAATATTAAAACCTGTCACAAAATAAAACGACTCTGAGAAAAAAAGAGAAATACCTCTAGATATCTGACACAGCAGCCTACTTTCTGAGCTGCATAGAACTATATTTAAGCTTTCCTTAACTATTCAACTTACTGGAAACTCCTATGGTGCGTGTTTCAATTAGTAGACACAATTCAGAGACACAGAGACCCTCTGAAGAAATATTCGCGCTAAGCTAGAGCCACACTTCCGCCCTCAAACTGTCATACCCTTTCACAATAAACATGACCATGAAAAAGACGTTTGCTTTCTGATTTAAAACTAAGATAAATTCATGGAAAAAAAGAAAAATGAAATATTGCTTTTCAAAATCCTTTTTTGTTCGTTTTTTAAAAAAAATTATGTTTTGTTGGTAACTCATCACGCCATTTCCGGCGGATATTGTAGCCCAGTTGCGTCAGGAAAACAGCACACGCGCAAAACAGATAAACAACATGGCGGCGTCCTTACAGCGACTCTCTTTTGCTTCTAAATATCTCCTGCGAAGACATTTACTGAAGACAAATTCTCTAAGTAGGGTAAGGCGAACTTGTTAACAGTCTTGTTTTTGACATAAATCTTCCCATTTAGTGTCTTGACAGTTATTGGTTTTAAGTCTGGCGAAGGAAAACCTCTTCTCCATCAGGCTTACTGTTTCTAATAGCCATAGTTAGCCAAGAGCTAGTGCGTGCTCGGCTATTCTATGATGAAATATTTAAGTCAGCTTTTGAGGTTTTGTCTTTACAATATACTGTAAAACAACTGTAATGAGTTGACAAAATCCATTTGGTGACTAGTGATAGCCGACGATCCCGTTATAAATTTGCGGTATCATCATGACTTGCTGTTAATGGCTTCCACTTGCAGCTTACACCTGAACCATACAGACTATTGGCTACTCAAGCTGCGCAGCAGGTGGCTCTTAATGTGCCAGAAACTAAGGTGACAACTCTAGAAAATGGACTTCGAGTGGCCTCTGAAGACGCTGGGCTTACCACCTGTACAGTAAGTTTAAAGCGATTCTCCTATACTCACATACTTGCTGCTTATTTTGTCCGGCTACTTTGGTGTAAGCATTGTGGTTATTATTATCACAATGTTGGGAGTCAAGTCTAACACAAAGTACATAGAAATTCTATCCAGCTAAAGCCCAAACTGTGTTAGAGAAATTCAACACTATTGAGTTCCTAGTCAAAAACTTGTCTGAACCATTCTCACAAATGCATACAACCAATGATCAATCTTAGGATTTTCTCTTATCCTTGAAAACCTTGAAAAAGTTAAACAATTTTCAAGTCATGGATATCATACGAAAAGTGGGAAAAAGTAAAATGTCTTAAAAAATTGGGCTCTGTCCTGGAACATTATTTCAATATTCTCTTCTTTTTCTCAAGTCCAGGGTGGAGGCTATCTTTCAGAGATTCAAGGATAAATTGACCATTTTAAAGGACTAATATTATGTTTAGAATCATATAAATGTTCAAAGGTATGAATGGAGGTATTTAAAACAGGCTTCCTTTAGTTAGACTGTGGAAATGCTGTAAACACCTGTGGTCAAAACAATGAATGGTAACCCAGCTGCATTTTAGGCATATTATTAATAGAAGGTGCTATTGTATAATGTTATAAACTGTAAGTCAAAAGCAGTTAATGATACCAGCAAACTTAAATTTTACTTTAAATTGTCATCTAGGTAATGCCATGTAAAGCTCAAAATGGAATTGTCTATAGTTACAATTGTAGGCTGCTCATTGTCTTATTGAGGCTAAGGGAACAT
>JAPZDY010000015.1:2261463-2271463 GCA_029783645.1 Ctenochaetus hawaiiensis | reverse complement strand
CCTGAAAATACAAAAGATAACACTTTAATTACAGCAAGGACAAAAGACAAACCACTAACCACTAATTTAGCACAATTATAGGTGATGTATCTTAAATCGAAGCACCGGTTTCAGTATAATTCCTTATTTTTGTTTATGTGTGGCTAAAAATGTGGTTAAATCTTCTTTAAATCATTTCACCAAATATCAACTGATGGGAAACAAACAAACCACAGCATTGAAATGTACAGAACCCACATGGTCTAGATATTATGGTTCATGGTTTTCATTTAGGCAGCTTGGGTTCAGTTTTCTGTATGGGAACTGTTTTATATTGTCTTGTCAACCTTCAATACGCTGCCATACACTCTTTTACTTCCATGGGACAGTTTAAAGTAGACACCAACCCTGTTCATACTGTGCACAGTACGAATGTGACCTTCATATAGGAATTTTACCATAATTGGTATTCAAATGTTACACTTAGCACCTTTAAGATATGTGACAAGTGCTCTAGTACATTCAGATCTCTGAGCTGTAAAATCCACTGACTGAAATAAACCCCTCTGCATTCTGCAACATCCTGAAATTCCCCTGAAAAAAACTAAATGTACCAACCCTGTTGGTATCTTTCCAACCACGTCCACCCTGTAGTCACTTGACAATGACAGTCCATGTGAGACGCCAGTTGACACGATGACCACAATAATCTCTCCAGGAATAGGAATGGGTAGTTTCTTCTTAAAGCGTTCATTCAGGTCTTTAACAACATAAAGGAAGACGAAGCACACGAGACCCAGGATGAGAGTGGTGACATTGGTGCTGGTGATGTCACTGAGTACCGCCTTGACACTCTGGGGCAAAAGAAACAGGATAGGAGAGCCATTTACGATGCATTAAGGTAATCTATTTTATGATTTATTCAACGTTCAGCAAAACCAGACAGAGCAAAGAGGTTCCTGTTGCAAAAAATGTCCAAGAAGCTACTAAAACTCACATAGATAACAGAGAGGGGCCCACTGAAACGCTGTGTTTTCACGCCCAGAAAGTATTTGAGCTGAGAGACAACGACGTGCACAGCCGCTGCTGTAGTAAAGCCTCGCACCAGGGGCTCAGTGAGGTAGATTGCCACAAAACCAAACCTGAGAATACCTAAGACAAACTGAAAGAAAGGAAAGGAATTAAGGAAAGCATTAAGTGTAAAAGAGGCAAGGGGTTAAGAACAAGTTACGTAGTTTTGTTTCAAATGAAAACATTAATTTAAGGTGTGGATACATCAACAGTGGTTCAGACATCATTTTGATAAACAGTGATTTTGGAGCGTGAGAAGATTTACAAAAACTGTATCACTTTACTGTGATGTTTTAACCAAATAACAGCACTCTGTGGGGGCTGAAGACAGATAGACTAAAATCCATAGCAGCTTTCAGCTGTGGCTGTTTCTTTCTTTTGAGTCTCACCTGTATGATTCCCACCATGGTTGTTAGCACAACAGCAACTTGCACCCTCCTGGCATCACGAGCCACCACATCCACGATAGCAGACGTGTTGGAACCGTTGGCAGGCATGACGTAAAACATAGAGTCTGGGGCCTCCCTCACTGCGACACCCCCAATCATCAGACTGATTACAGCAAAGGTGCCTGCAGATCACAAACACAAACAGAAGAGTTTGTTCAACACTCATCTTTCAAACTTTCTTATGTCTGAATTATAGGAGTACTTAGTTGTTTCAAACTTGGTTCTGTACAGTATCGTGCTGTTCATCATGCACTTTCACCGTGTGCAGTTTGTGCCCCTCCCCTCGCTATGTGCACTATCCCTTTGAAGGAAATGGCCGGCTTGTCCAGCACTTGAACAGCAGCCAATTATTCCCTCTCACTCTCTGCCAGAGGTCAAGGGATCATCATTTCCCCAGCAACCTGTTATCAGACTAAAAACTGGGCAGAGGCTTTTTTCACAGCACCCAACTTCTTCAAGTTATTCACTTCAGATCAGATCTTTTGTCTTAAAAGGTTGAGCTAGTGTGGTAAATTGTGTCCACTTGTCAGATGGTTTTAAAGGTTAGAGCTGACATTCGAGATGACTTGGAGGCTTTTCTTGGAAAGAACGATGAGTGAGAGAGGAGTGGGGGTCATTGAAATTTTACAGTCCTGCTGTTCAACTGTGGCTACAGAGTGAACACCAAAACAGCTCCTGATCTGAATTGATGTGTTACAAATAAATCTTCAGGAAGTTAATTTAGTTGACCCCCTGTGTGTGGAACAAAAAAGTTGGCACTTACTTGTACAGAGTTTTACTGTTTGTGGCACTGATTGTTTAAAGAAACATGACTGTGAAAAGACAACCCACTGCCTTGAAGCCAACCATTAATTCAGACCAGGATGAACATTAAAAACATAACAACAAGGGGATGTTTTTAAAACCTTGCAAGAATAAGATTACTTGAAATACTGTGCTAATGGTTGATGGTAATACTAAGTCATACTGACATGGGCAACTGTTTTGTCCATCTGCAGTGCTGAACATACAGCAATGTGTGAGTGTTGGCAGCAAAAGGGAACAAAAATGTAGGGTCAGTAATAACATCATGTCATACTGATTGAAGAAGCAGTCATGTGTGCTTCACTAACACGTTTATTGTGACTGCTGTAGGCCCTATAAGCTGTATAAATATTCCTGCTCCCTCTTGTATTCTCAATAGAACTGTAACTTTTATGTTAAAAGTTATGCTAGACTGTTGGATTGTATGTTTGCAAAATGTACAAAAATGTATATCAAGCTTGGCTTTGCATTGAAACATACATTAAATGTTTAGTCCTCATCCATCGCCCAGACACACAGTCTCTTATCAGTGTGGGCCTTCACAGCAGGAAAATATGGCAGGATCACGCCAAAACAAACACAGCCATCCCCTGTCACACATCATCATGTCTGAATCATGGGCAGATATTTTCCCAGTCTTACTTCTGTCCAGGCTAGGTGTTGCACTCTTGAGTGTGGATACGTGTATGTGTGAGTTGTAAGCTTGTCTTGTCCAGTTATTCACTCTCTCTTTGCCAGAAGAAAGCATTTCCACAGCAACCTGTTATCAACAAGATTTCTTGCAGTGGCAGTAAGCTTACTGCTTCCTATTAATCACTTTAGATCAGATCCTTGTCGTAATAGGTTGGGTTGGTTTAGTTTATTGTGTCCATTTGTGAGACAGACTCACAGCTTAGTGCTGACATTTGAGATGACTTGGAACCCTTTCTCGAAAAGAGAGTACCCAGATGGCGAGATGTCAATGGTGGGGTCAGGGCGGTTTCACAACCCCCCTGCTGGTGTCAGCTGAGGACACAGTTATCTCATCTGAGAGAAAATATTTCCTCCGCATGCAAATCTTGAAGACAACTCAATCTTTCATCTCATTATCTCGATCAGTCTGTAATTTGTGAAACTTCAGATATTTAGTTATGTTTATAGTGCAAGGCAGTAACCCTGTGTGTTTGTGGCAAAAGCGGTTTCACAGTTTTAGCTGATCGCAATGCTCCTGGCACTGACTGTGTGAAAAAGCCACCAGCAGACTACTTCTTCCACATACACTATTAGTTCAAAAAATGATAAATTCCAACAAACACTGTTTGAGACACTATGAGAATCATTTTCCTAGAAATACTATGCCACAACAAAGGAACATGGTACGCTTTCATAAGTTCATCCTTTTCTTGTAAATACCTTAAAATATTTGGGCTAGGTAATTACAGGAACAGATTTCCTGAAAATGCATCATAGAATGATCTTGTGACATTATCCAAGTGCAAAGGTTGGGTCTTTCCAAAATCTTTGACTGTATTTAATTTTATGGAATTTTTATATGCACATACTCACTTGTCAAAGTTCATTGAACCCTTGCCTGAAGCAGCTATTGTCTAATCATAATTTAGTAAACAGTAACTAGGAAATAAAGGCGTGACAATCTTTGGGTTTCCCCACATGTTGAAACAGGGTACATGGGGCTGTAGTAAGAGTGATACTAAACATTAAGGAAGCTGAAGAAGGGGTATTTTGTTCAAGGAACAAAATTTACAGTGTGTTTATCTGCTCTAATGAAACCTGTGTAGTATTTCCTCACTGTGTGAAAGCTTAGTGTTAGCAGCTATATACTGCTCTTTAATGGGCTTGGCAGGGTTACATTCTGGCAACCTCATCTAATGTAAATAAAGATAGTGTTGCAAGACATATCTTTCAGTGATCCTTAAATCTTTTTCTATAGTGACATGAGAGGTGAAAATATATATTTTTCAAAATATTACTGGGTACTTAAGCTGAGAAGCCAAACAGTTTATGCAAAAGTAACATAACAGTCTAATCTTATGTTTCTCTATTCTACTCACTGCCACTTACTAAAATGCAAGAAAAATGCTGCTCTTCATGGATCAGCAGCTGGTGGGGGCATTTACTTCTTGCATGGTATCACTCTAATAGCATAAAATCATGTTTGTACATGTGTGTATCCATCAAATGATTCATTAAGGCCTGTGTGCAACATTCACATTTGAAAACAGGTTTGCTGGGTACATTCAAGAAGTCAGCCAGAGACAGGGAATTCAACTCAGTAAGCTAACCTTATCCAACAAGCTGACTGGCAACAACAGGAACAAATGAAAACCTGCTGGTCCACCTTAGTCTTAAAACAGGTATTCATTTTTTCTCTACATTTTTCAGAAGGATTATGAAGAATTCACACTAAATCTGCCACTGTTATATGCAACTACATATCTACTGCACAAGATCGAAAACAAAAAGCTTGATAGGCATTGCAACAGTAACTGGGGTGCTTAGTTAGCAGTCAACAGCAAAATGCTTTGAAAAAATCTACAAATATATATGACATACACTTGGCATAAAAACATTTTAATCTTGCAAAACAACACATAAAGGATCATAATTTAACAATACAAAAGGCAGCCCTTAATTTCTACTTCATTTGTACTTCTACAGTTCTGTTGACCTTCCACACTGGCACCAGCTACACCTTGCAGGAGAGATTTATGACCAAAAGCCTCTACACAGACTTTTCAGTTTATTTCTCACCTACGGATATGTGTCTTGATGTGCCAAAGAAGGTATAGAGCAGGACAGGGTAGAATGAGGAGTACAGACCATAAACTGGAGGCACAGCAGCCAGCATAGCATAGGCTAGACCTGTGGGGCAGAGAAAAGGGAGAAACGTAAATAAACTTAACAGTCACAGAAGCCAAGTGATTGCATCACAACCTCAGAGCTACAGAGATATGAAAACAGACACAGTGTGAAGCTAACAGCAGCCTCTCAGGAGTTTACAGTTAGTCTTTTGCACAGTTAACCCTCAAGTCATTTCAGATGACTAGCCTAGTCTCACTTTGCCTGTGGCTACTGAACACCTTAAGAATATAAAACACAGTTAGCTTTGTCAGTTCGTAACAGTATTTTTCTGCTTTTTTGTTTCAACAATTTCAAATTTACATGATAAAAAAGTGTCCTAGTTGAATGTTTTTCTACACAATCCTCCACAGCAGTGGTATCGTGCACCTTCTTCATAGATTCTCCAAGTCTGTAGGACTCTACATGAGAGATGAACCCTATTCTTTCAAAAGTTTAACTCTTAATTATTTAATGAACAAAGGGTACGTTTGATGTAAGACAGTAGAGCAGCTAGGACTGAAGGACAATTACCTTGAGGAAGCTGTACAACTCCTGTGCTTAGACCTGAGACCACATCGGAAAACAGGTACTGCTTGACTGGATAGGATGGCAGCCATGTTAGAATGGGCAGGAAGCTCAAAGCTGCCGCTTTGGCCTTTTCTGATGAACACCTATGAAAGGAGACAAGTAAATAAATTCATCAATTTGTCATGTAAATAAAACAAATTTAGACCTCTCTTGTTTCATCATCAAAATGCATCTTTTGATAACAGAAAATCAATCCTGGCATAATTTTTTCAACCTTACATATTTATTCTGGGATTCAACCACTGCAGATACATAGTTTAGAAAATCCTTTCCTTTTTGTCCTCACAGGGGTTGTCTTTACATCTATCTACCTTACTATCTGAGAACTTTAGCCACATCTAATATGAACACTGCAAAATGTAACATCAGAAAAACTGCCAAAACATAAGAAAAAAAGCATAACATGTCCCTGTTTAAATATAAAATGTTACTAGGTCTGAATGACTAGTAGGATTGGTGTTGTAACTTCAATGCAAAAGACATATGCCAGTGGTAATGGAATGCTCAAGATATCAAATGGGAAAAAAACATTAAAAAAATGTACTTGTCTGACCGACAGCCTAAAAATTCAACTTTTGATTTCCGTGGTATCAATCGAATGCTAATTAAATCTTCACATTCAGATGCTAGGACCTGCCAATCTTTTTTGTGTTTGCTTGAAGGATGACTTAAAATATTAGGCCATTATTATCAAAATGGTTGGAGAACACTAACTGACTAAGAACATTTTTGTTAATCTACATTATTTATCACTAGATTTTTACTGTCCATTGTGTCAGATGTTATGCATCACAAAAAAAAAAACAAACACATGACTTAGCCCAACAGAAATACTTCCTTTTTCAGTTTGCATGGATATAACTGCACTGATTCAAGAAGTATCTCAACAGGAAAAATCTTGAGGTAAATTTCTCAGTCTAAAATTACCGGAACTTATGTGCCAGCCTCTGTCTGAGGTTGGTGGAGTTTTCTTTGCGGTGAAGAAGCTGCGACCGGATGAAAGATTCATTGTAGACCGGACGCTCTATTCTGTATATCAGCTGTGATTCTGCATCATCCAAAGCTGCAGCTTCTTCTTGCTCCATAACAGAGGCAGTGGGTCTGTTCATGTCGAGTGTAGTTTCCAACTGTTGTTTATCACTCCCTCCTTCTTTCTTCTGTCATTGTTCAGGATGATGTATATTCATTCCTTTACCAGCTCCAACTTTGTTTGAACTTGCTCTTTCTGCTCATAAGGAAAAAGAAGACAATACAGTTTTATCTCACTATTTTTGTCTTTTGGTTCAGCAATTTCGTTATAGCAAATAAACGTTGGAGCGATGATAACCAACCAGGTCTTCGCATTAGTGTATTTTTGTGCCGATAAGATTGACTTTAAGTGGATTTGTAAGGCTACCACCTTTCAGCAAATGTCTTATCAGATTTTTAGCAAATATTTGGTTTTTGGCAAACTTATACAACTAAATGTGTTGCACTGCATGTGATCTATTGTTGGGACAAAGTTTGTTGCACAAAATCATTTGGTGTAAAGGTTCTCTCAGTATATCAGAGAAACACATGTTTCATAGCAAAGTCCTGAAAACAGGTCTTCATGTTTCAACATCAAAGAAACCAGGAATGTCTATGCAAATATATGCAAATGAGCAAAGTTTTTCAGTTGCTTTTCCCTTGACGTTGATGAGAAGACAGACAAATATTTGGCACAAACAAGGTCTTAGAATGTCATTGTATTTCAACTGAATTTATAATAATCTTATATTCAGTAATTAAATAAGTTTTTGCCCATCATAAACACATTAGGGGTGGAAATACATCTATATATCAACATTGTGATACGAGACTACAAATAAAATTAGATCTTGGATACAATGTTATTCTAAAATAGTCTAAGTTTTGTCTTTGCGTTATCTTTTGGTAAAAGCCTGCTTTACTGTAAAGTCATTTAATTCTCCAGACTCACCAGACTGTTCTAGCTCTTCTAACATTTCCTTTACCTTTTTAGTCATTGTACTAACACTACAGATGTCAAAGCATACCTGTATTATTGTTCTTTATATCTATCTCTTCAACACCTCGTCCATATAACGTAAATTATATTATCATAATATTTGTGATATCTAAAATGTGAATTTGACTTTCAAAAGTAAATTTAGATCCAACACCTAGACACATGTTGTGGGTCTCCAGTCGGCCTCAAATACTGAGATGTGATTTTTGGTCCACATCGCCCTTATATAGAGCCCACAGTTCAGTATTTTTTCTTGATCCATTTTCATCAGCTTTAAGACAAATAGGTGATGTCAGCGAGTTTTTATCGTCCATGTTTTTATTTTTTTAGGCGTCCAAGTCTGTTTGATTTGTGTCATACGTGTTCAGTGTAATATTTAATTGTGTCAGTTTGGTTTCATGTTGAGGTTTGATAATACAATGACGTTACGTTGATGACGCCAGAGCAAACAGTTTTATGGTGTTACCTGTGACAGTATTCTCACACTGGCACAGACATCGTAAACTATTCTGGATATTCTGGTAAATTTAAGATTTCTATCAACAGTACAAACTAAAGCAGCTTAATGTTTTGTTGCTTCATAGTGTAACTACATAGACCCGACTCATCAGTTTTCCTCTGGTTCAATCAACTCTCTGACGCACGAGCTGTGTAGCTGTTGAGCCTCGAGGCTCTTCCCCTTTCTTCACTATTACGTTAGCTAGCTAACACGAAAACGATAAAAGACAAACAGAGACATAATAACTATGAAGTGTGAGAACAGTAACATTACCGTTCAGGTGTCAGGTATAAAAGCAGCGTCCAACTGTACTATCCTCCGTGACAGGAGAGGTTTTTATGGCTCTCCACAGTACAGCATATAAGCTAACATAAAGATGCTACTAGAAACGGGGCTCCTACCTCTGTTCTCCTCTTCCAGCTCCTGGGGATGCTGCCGGCTGAGGGAGAATATGAATTTATAAACTGACCTTTTGAGTTAAAGTTTAACAAGCTGAGCGTCCTTCAACAGCAGAAGGTAACAACCTCTTATGATAGACTAGAGATGGTCTATGCTGAAAGGATGAACCACTCTATACTGAAATTCCTTTCGTCTTCCGGTCTACATTGATGGGTATTAATGATCACGCATGCGCTCTCCTCTTAAACTCACACCAGGCATAAATCCTTCAGGTTGAGTGCCGCTTTGCCAGATTTAAACGAGTTTCCGTTTCACATATTTTATTCTTTAGGTATATGTCTGGCAGATGTTAGCTTCATGTTAAAATAGGTAAAAATGTGATCTGGTGTAGATGGCCTAGGGTAATGTTTCTTTAAAGCAAGTCCCCCTGGTAGCCCCTTAATATAAAACATTTGCCTATATGATTTTATCACTTGTATTTGGTTAAGTTTTTTCTTTTAAATAATAGAGGATTCTCTAAAAGTAAGATTATTTTTTTTTATTTAGGCAACAATTTTTTTCACATCAATGCATCGGGTGCGTTTTTGGTCCTTTGAACCAAAAAAAAATGTAAAATGTTTACTTATTTTTTACCTGTTCCTCCCATGTGTCAAAACATCTAAAAGTCACTAACTTTTTAAGGGCATTTTACATATCAGTTTTATAGCACTATATGTATAGCTATGTGTGTAAAAGTGGTCCATGAACTAAATGTCTACTATAAAATTGTTTTAGAAATATTAATAAATATTATTTGTTTGATAGAAACTTAAAGTCTGTGAAAAGTTAAAGAACTTTTCCAACATATTTTCATTTTTAAAGTTGGATCAAATCTGAACAAGGTTAGTTAGCACATCCATATTTTAAAAACTACTGTAGGACACGTGTTATACATGAGTTGGCTTTTGTGTGTGGGTGGGGAGATTGAAACGGAAATGAAAATTGAAACATCAATCATAATCCTAAATTATATTTGTTAAGAGAGGCATGTTTGTAATGTCATGTTTGTTGGCTTTACATTTGCTACCAGCTTACCAGCTGCTAACCTTAGCTGTCACTTACATATAAATAAAAAAATTCAAATAGAGGGACAAAGAGAAATAGTAAGCATGTGATAAGTTCCTTTCAAAACCAAAAGCACACTTACCCATTATGGTGGCAATGTACAAATATATGTTTTGATGGATTTTTATTTATTAGTGTTATGATTTAATATTTTTACTTAAATATTCTTTTTTGGAAAAATACATTTATAGGGCTCCATGGATTGTCTTACTTTCTTTGCTACCTTTGAAGCTTCTATTGAGCTTTTCAAATAAAGTT
>JAPZDY010000015.1:2245439-2256612 GCA_029783645.1 Ctenochaetus hawaiiensis | reverse complement strand
CCCCCCCCCCCCCCCCCCCCCCCCCCCCCCCCCCCCCCCGTCTTTATGTGTCAGCAGAAAATAAATCAATGATCAGTAGAACAAGCAAATCAAATCAACCTTTTGATGACGTGGTCGGACAAAAAAAAAATCAGCACACTTTTACTTTAAAAATTATGTATATTTGTCATGTTTTTGCACTCAACAAGTTCTTACAAAATTAAAGTAATATGTCAGCAAAGAAGTGCTTAGCATAGCAAACATGGAAAAGCTAACCTGGGTCTGTTCAGAGTTAGCAGTCTCTGATATTAGTACCTTTAAACGTGAGGAAATAACACAATTCCTTTTACAAATTATTTTCAAAATTAATCATGAGCAATAAAACTCTTGTTAAATATACACTTTTAAGTTTTGCTGCTACAACCTTACCTGGTCTAGTAGTTTCATTAGCTATTTTTGGCTAATGTTAGCCAATTTTAGACAACTTTTAAGTGGGTATGTTTCACATTACTGAGAAAATGTTCACTTTGCCACCACTACACACCATTTATGGCTCTATTTAAGGCGACACTCTCTTAAGGATTATTCCCATAATTTTGTAAACCAAGTTATTCACTCAGTATTCATTTATGAGTTCTTTTGAATTTTGTGCTCATTGAGCATAAAATCCGCTACTTGCATGCTATGCTTGCAGTTCATTAAAATCAAGCACAGAAATGTAAAGGAAGTTAAAGAAGTGAACCAACTGTCCATGCATTATTTATTTGCTTTATTAATTAGGCTACCACCAAACTGCACATTTCATTACAGGAAAGCTTCACAGAAACAATTTATTTAAAGATTAAAGAACTGTAAAACAAAAAGCATTTTGAAAGATACTAGTCTTAGTTAATTTTAAAGCTACTCAAGAATAAATGTTAAGGAATTCGTACGTAGCAGTTGAAGGTCTATTCTGTCTTTAAATTTGTTTGCTGGATTATGAAACAATGATTGAGCAAGACCACTTCTAGCTTAATAAAAAAAATGACTGACCACTGATTTTTAAAAGTAATCTAAAAAGTAATTGTTTTATAACTGTAAGAAACTATGTGGCTTTTGGGTGTCTTGAATACATATTTATCCCTGACATTTTACTAACTTTCAAATTTTGGGCCATGATTTTAAAATAGCAACAATCAAACAAATGTCTGTGGATTTGCGGTTACAATTAAGAAGGGAAACTTTAACATTTGTTTCCTCTCGTAATTGAAACTACACACGTGTTTCTTCTGTATCGTTAAAATAGATTTTTCTCAACCCTGATGAACTTGTAAACTTTGTACCCCTTGTTGGCAGTCATTCCTAGATGAAACGCTTTGAAGGTCTGTACATCAACATAGTTCACCAGTGGTAGAACAATGTTTACTCTGTCCTCAAACATGATTGCGACAACCACTGTGAGAGAACACTGCATGGTTGGTAACATTAGTCACAGAGGCAAACATGCTCACACACACAGCTTTCGCTCCCACACACTAACCCCAAGAAAAGGCACAAGTGTACACCACAGCAGTATGTGGTGCTCTGTTGAATGCTAATTTTTGGTGTAAACACTTTTTCACTTTTTAGTGAATCAGCAAAGATATAAAGTCCGTCAGAGAAGTAAAAAATATCAGAGGCACAACCTTAAAGAAACTTGAGGACTGATGATGAGTTGAGCAACTCGTCTGCATCAGTAAGTGATATTTTTACTGCTTTATATGACACTTGCATCCGCATGTGAGCATAAAACAGTTCAGTGGGTGTGTTTTATTATAACATAATGTAATAACAATAACTTTTTTCTTTTTCTTTTTCTTTTTTTTTTACTGTTTACCGAATGAGTTTCATTATAGAGTGAGTAAGCGAAAATCAGCTGATGATGTTCATTATCGTTGTAATTTATCTTTAATTACAGATGCTATATTAGTACACAGTGATAGATCTAAAACTGGCATATACTTCTGTTGTGAGCCGGAATTATCTCTTCATTTATTGGCCATGAGGGGTTTAAAGTCTGTGCCATAAACAAACACCTTTCATGTTTCAAGTCAGACTTGCTGAGAGGGATTCATGTACACAAATATTTTATCAGAGAATTACTTGATGGAGTGTTTAATCTGATGGTTTCTCTGACGGTATTCAAGGTCAATTCCGGCTTTTGTGCTTTTCATTATCTGGGTATTTATACTGTGATTCTGTCATCTTTTCCACATTTATTTAAATGATCCTATATGTGTGATTGAACTACCTATGCTCCTGCAAGAGGTGATAACAATGCTCCAATGTACAATGGAGCAATAAGTCATAAATCAAATGTGAGTATGTTTTACAGCATCCTTTAATGTCTTGTGTTGTTCCACATGACCCTTATCTTAAATTATATCTACTGTTCAGTACTATCAGAGAAGATACAATGTGGCTACTTAGCAGAAACGTGTTCATAGTCCTTTTTTGCAGCAGACATGTTGACATGTTAGATCAAGATAAGCAAAGTTGTAATAACTGAAATAAATGATGGCTAAATTCCATTTGGCTGTTTTGAAAGGGCAGGCTGGCAGGCTCATCCTCACACTGTCATGGCTTACTGGGACACTTGAACAGCACAGAGCCATTACATTTGGGGGCGGGGGGTTGTTCGTTGTGTTAAATCTGTACATCAAAATCTGCACTTTAGGTGGGACTCCCATTATGTCAAATCAGATCCAGTTTTAGTTCCTTAACAAGTTTCAGTTGACTAGCTTTCCTATATTATGTACTCTATGATATTATGAATACATATTGACTGTCATGTGGTGAACTGAGTTGTCTCAGATGTTGCCTGATAAGTATTACTTAAGTTTTTGGTCTGACTCATTGTAAAGGGGAAAGTACTAATGAGAAAGAGAAAGTACAAATAACACATAAGATGTATGCTGCATGAATAAAACACACTTTGTCTTATAGTTCGAATAAGTTGTTGTATAACGAGAATACATTTGAACTTTACAAGAGTACTGTACATTTCTTTAGATTTACTCTGCCTGGTAAAAAAAAACTTTAGTCTTCGTAGGTTTTTTAAAACTTCTTTCTATTGATTTGAATTTTCAGAAAGAAAATAACAGTTCTGTGTAATGTACAAAATACTCTCATAATGGGTCCAGGATACCACATGCAGCACTCAACTGAAAACACATGAGAACACAAAGTTATCAAGCGGTGTTGTTGCACAGGAACAAATCAATCTCTTAACCCAGTCACTTAACTTTTTGTGGCCTTTTTTATGTTAGAAATGTTTAAAATACAAGCCCAGACAAGCCAGAACCTAATGACATCATTAGAGTTATTTTCCCAGAGTCTAGACAGCTGGACAGACTGAACATGAACCTAAAGATTGTTTAAACTTTTTGTCACTTTCCTTTTCCCTGTGTTTCCTGTTTAATTATATTTATTGTTGGACTACAATTCCCAAATGCCTTGGCTTCACTCCTGCACAGTAGTAACGGATAGACAGATAGTGTGTGTTTTTCTCAGGGGTGTGTAAATAGAACAGTCATGACTGTCAGGCTGAGACTGGACAGTGTTGCAACATCAAGCAGATTACTCCAACCTTTCTTTCCTGTCTACATGTCCTCTCCTCTGCCTGTCCCATTACATCCTGTTCAAAGTAGCAGAACAAACCAGGGCATTTTGTGTGCTGAGGTTGCAGGTTGTTCTGTTCCTGTTCTGTTGAATTTGCTGATTTGTTTTGTGGGTTTCTTTGTTTGGTTTCATTTGCTTTTTTGTTTGTTTTGTGGGATTCTTTTCTGTCCTCTTAGAGTTAGATAGACACAGACATAACACCTAAAAAATTCATCTTGGCTGGCTGTCATGCTGTTTTTAACTGCTTGATGTTTTCCACTAAAGAAATAAAACCAAAAAGATAACTTGTCTACTAGTAATGATAAAAGATATAATTTCTTATTTATCTTATTTTGTCAAGTTTTCCTGGGTTAAAAAATTGCATACACATTCTAATTTTAATGCAAAAACTGTGTAAGTTGATCAAGACAGCTAAGAGGGGTTGCCTTTCCAAAATAATCCTTTTGGTCACTATTATAGGCTAAGAGTCATTTAAGACTAAACCAGGTGCTGCACCAAAAACCTCAGGTTTCTCTATTCAATTTAAATGTGAATGATCAGATTAGGCTACAGTGGTGTTTACCAAGGAAGTTTGTGAAAAAAAACTGATCCTCTTTGGGAGCAAAATTGAAGCCAATAGTTTGAGATGGCAATCAGTTGATCTGCCAAACAATGAAAACACACACAAAACAATGAAATTCTTATTCTGCAAATCCTCAGCAACATAAGGCATGATTTTGGAAGAATATTGGAAGTGCTAGTGCAATTAAGTTAGTTTTGATAAATAAGTAAGTTAATAAATTTAAAGTTAGTTTTTCGAGATAGTTGCAGGACGAGTACGCAGAAACACCAGCCACGATGGGTGCCATTATGAGAAACATCCAGTCTGAGCAAGCAGAGTTAAACAATTCTGTCATGAGGGGATACTATGACTCAATTTTCATTTGAAAACCCACACCTCTGCACAAACCCGATCATCCCAATGCCTTATTTACATCTGGAAGTACAAATGCACAGGGAGAATCATACCCAATGATGTACAGATACATATATTTGTAAAGTCAAAAAACGAATAAAAAGGATATTTAGGGCTAAAGAAATGTAATTGCTTGCTGTTGCAGCTGTGTTATGTCACTCCAGAGTAGCTGCAGAGCTGCCATCTCAGCTACAACCAAGGTACCTACACAGTGTCTTTCTCTAAAGGCCATAAATGTGCTTGTAAAACTTCTTCAGACTGTCTGAGTTGTGGAGACAAGAAGAGTCTGACTGTAGCAGTTTTAGAGTATTAAGCTCTGATTATCAGACCTGTATGTCTGCACACTGTCTGTGGTACCGACTCTGAGTGGAGTCAATCTGTTTCTGCTTCACAGTCAACATGGTTTCGCCTCCTGCTGTTATTATCTCTCACTCTAATGTTGCATTTTTCAAACATGCTGGGAGGGAGAGTTTGAGCAGAATTTGAGGTTGAAGTTATCAGTTACATTTAGAGTTTCATCACAAACACAAGGTCAAGCAGGGTCCTGCCCAGGTGGAGTGCCACAGAAAATTACTGTATGTACTGTGGGTTTGAAAGAGTCTGCCTTTTTGGATTTCAGTTTTCATTGTTTTTCATTAGAAAAATTTTGACAATGAGGATGCCTTGGTACATTTCAAGGCATCACTTGGCTCTTGGCAGCGTTGCTTGGTTAGTCAGTCTGTCCATCACTTTCATCCAAATTGGAACATCTCAACAAGTATTGAATGATTACCATGAAGGTTGATACAGACGTCAAAGGTCTAAAAGGATGAATATTTGTGACTTTTGTGATTGCTGGAACAAATTAAACAGGTTTACTTGGAAAAATGCACCTGTAACCTCTCAAATTAATGTAGTTGGTTCAGAACATATGAAGTAATTCCAAGACACTCCTGAGGGTGGTGTGCCATTTGGCAGATTTTGCTAGCAATTGCTTTATTAATAGATAAAATGCATACCGAGTGGAAAGTGGTTGACCTTGGTGTTATTAACAGAAAATCATTGTTTCGTCATTCATCAGCTATAAATCAATGTACATTCATTTATAACAGAACATCGCGTGACAGAACAAAGTCTTGCCGGAACACAGGCACAGTCTGATCAGATCACATGTTTTTTTATAGAGTTATTGTGCCAAAGACAAATAATGCCCCCCCCCGTACGCATACAGGCAAACTGACACACACACACATACACACACAAACATTTACCATAAACCTAAAACAACAGTTGGGGTTGGCATGACCTCCATTTAATTCAGAGAAAACACTTGATAAGATTGCACTAAACCGGTGAGCAACAGATTCCTTGACAGACTCAAGTACACGCACACGCACACACACACAAACAAACAAACACACAAACACGCACACACCCTGTGCTCCGACAGTTATTGCTCTTTCTTATCAGTTTGGTTGGTATTGCTTTAAATGTGCAGGAGGACTTCCTCGCCCATTAACTTTGTGATGTCAACTCTGTCCAGGAAAACTATTAAAGGTCGTTAGGTTTTAAGATGACTCCGGAATCAGAACCAGCAGTGTCTTTAACTTTAATATCCCATTTCAGAAATATGATAATTAATCTATTGCTGTGTTTTATCCCATTCTGAATAAATATATTTTATCAATACAGCTCTTGCATATAGCAGCTTACAGACACTCTTGGTTATGGCTATTTTTACTCTTAAGGTACACGGCAAAGCACTGCAGTCGACCTTAAGCCACATTTCCTATCTTTAAAAGCTACTTGATTTCCACTTCATAACAATGACCCGTCCTGTCCAGTCCACATCCTCCTTATCCTGCCCATTGGTACAAAATCTTCCAAACGCTCTGTGGAGGAGGAAAGCCTCCACTAAAAGTTGCAGGGTACAGATAAGAACAATGGTCAAGGATACGGAGGCGTCCAACAGTTGTGCGAAACAGGGACTTCATTATAATTGCTGTTAATAATTACAGTTGTGATAAGCCAGAGAGTTGGCATTTATTGATGGCAAAGCCATCTGAGGTCTCAGTTCATCTCCAGGAGCTGGAGCAGAAGGAAGACAGAGAGAGGAGTGGAGCATTTGGATTTAAAACAGATAAGATCTTTGTCAGGTATGTGGAACCAGCTGTTTTATGTTATGCAAGGATAAGACGTCAAGGCAAAGAGAAAGTATTACTTTTCTTTTAAGTTTTTGATTGTAGAGTCTTTATTGAAAGACAGAGGTGCTCTTAAATCTTGGATGTTTCAGAGTTTAAATTCAAATCAAGTATCTTTGGTTTTAGTCCCTGTCTAACACTTAAATACAACTAGATAATCCTGCTGCCCTGCAGGTCCTGACCTGGCTCATGTGCTCTGCCTGTATTTGAGAGTCTGGACCTTTGTTGTTTGCTGTTAATGTTCTTTGATAAGTCATTTTCAAAGGCAAGACAAGACCATCTTCCTAACCTAATATAATTAATGGATCTCAGAGCCACATAGAGTGGAAGCAGCAGTCCTCCAGGCAGCAAAGGCAAGATGATGCGACCAGGAGCTCAGCAGTATGTGGTCACCAGGCCTCTGTACTCGGAGGACTCTTTTGCAGAGGAGCATGAGAAGGTCTACCGGCACCGCAAGACCATGCTGGATCATGTCAAGCAGTACTTAACGTAAGGAACAAATAAGCTTTTCTGCTTTTGTTTTGAAATTTAACTTGTGATTACTGCCAAATTAACATTAAAATGAACCAAGAGGGGACATGTGGAAAAGTTAAGCATCTGGGTAAATTAATTCTCTTCTTTTCATTCTAAAATTCTAAAGTTATGATCATTTAAAATGTCACATACTTAAATCTATATCTATTTATCCATCAATCTGTATAACTATCTCTTCTCTCTATTTAAACAAAAACTCAGACAAATTTTATTTTTTTATTTGTTTAAGTTGTGCTCAGATTTTTTTATGTTAAGTAAGTAAAGATTTACTTGTAACTCCTACTTAATTCTGAAAAATAACAATAGGGGTCAATCCTGTATATAACACATAAAATATCATTTAAGGAATCAAAGAAATCCAGCATACTGTCAATCACTTGTACTCACTTTTTATAACATCTCCAGTCACATTCATATAGTAATTCCATATGGATGAGTGTGGCATTTTTTGGTTGCTCTCCAGCTTTTGTTCAACACAGTTGTAGCTTTTTAGATAAGTGTCTGCCAAAGTCAGCATTCTTGGCAATGCTGAGTCTCTGTAAATTATATGGTGGGGTTAAGACCTATGCTATATGAAATGTGCCTTGAGACATCTCTTTCTGTGATTTGGTGCTATATAAGGAAAACTGACTTGACATGACACAAAATTATATGTAGAAAGTATATATTACTTGTGAGATTCTTGAAAGAAGTTGTCTGTTTAACTCACAACATGCAACATTTCTGCATAAAACTGTACGACTTTATGATTTTTTGGTGGCTGTTCAACAATGAAGTTAACAGATTCCGAGCTTCCCACGCTACCTTACAAAATCACTTAATCATGTCTTTAGTTTTCATTGTTTTAAGTCAAGGAACTTTAGAGAAAAACTACATATTATCTGCTAAATGTTGAGCAGGTATAAATATGACAAACAATTTATTGTTCTCAATATTATAG
Source organism: Ctenochaetus hawaiiensis (assembly GCA_029783645.1). NCBI lineage: Eukaryota > Metazoa > Chordata > Actinopteri > Acanthuriformes > Acanthuridae > Ctenochaetus > Ctenochaetus hawaiiensis. Next base: position 2,248,385 of record JAPZDY010000015.1, on the reverse strand, counting down.
AAATTATAGAAAATAAACAATAAAGGCAGAAAAGAGGTCTGATTTTACTTTTCAGTCTCCCTTACTAAGTGATGCTTTACTTTCACCTAATTCTTTCTCTTCATTTCTTTTTTATCTCTTTTTATCTCTTTTTTCACACTCACCAATCTTCAGCCTTTGATTTGTGTCACATGGCTTTGGTGGTTTTAGTTCTCTGTGCACTTTAGCTATTTATCTAAGTACATAGTGCCTAAAGATACTTTAAGTGAGATATCGTCCCTTCACCTTGTCTTCGACACATGGAAAAACTGAAATAACGAATAGGCTGCAATCGTGTCAAACTGTTAAGATCTTTTAAGAGTCTTATTTTTAAAGCCTTCATCAGATGAATCCTTACCTACAGTAGAGCTGCAATGTGACTATTCTTTTCATCTTTTGTCTATTTAACATAGTCTTTGTACTTCTTTGTGCCACTGCTCCATTACAGATGTGATGCCAAACGAGCCAAAAATGCAGCTCTCTCTCTTCTGCCAATCATTGGTTGGCTGAAAGAGTACCGAATCAAAGAGTGGCTGCTTAATGACATCGTGTCTGGTGTCAGCACTGGACTGGTAGCTGTCCTGCAAGGTACAATGTGTTACACTTTATAATATTTGAACAATAGATGCATACAAGCAATTGAAAGCAATTCTTTATTTCCTAATGTCGGTGGCAAATAAGAAAAACAAAGGGTATAAGTTCATGAGGCTTGAGGTAATATTTCAAATATGAGTCTTCTGCTCTGTAAGTCTATCAAGTATAATATCTCCGACAACAAAATCAAATTTTGACAAAATCTGTACAGATGTTGCTTTTACTATTATATGCTATAACTATTGCGACAATATCAGAAAATTCCAATTGTTGGGACATTGAAGGTGTTTTTATTAAAGAACAAATGTTTACTTATATGTTAACAATCTAAGGGCTATTTGTCTAATCCTGATTATCACTAACAGATTTCAACAAAATATCACAAAGAAATTATTCATTTTGACACTGTTAAGCTGTATAAAACACACTCACTAGCCAGAGTGTGAAATTAACAATAAACTTAGCCTCATTTCCACTGGCTGACCTAACTGAGGGAAGAGGGCAAATGCATCTTTAACCACCGTGTTGGTATCAGTAGAGAATTATCCAGTATTGATCATTACTGTGAGGGGGAGAGTCTTGTCATTTATTTACCTGAAAGGTTCTTACTGTGTTTTAATAGTAAAGGAGTGGTTTACTTCTACCACCAGCAAAATTAGCTCCTTTAATTCTATCCTTTGATGCTCTCCTGTGCCTGTTTACAAAAAATCATGAGAAAAATGCAAGTCAGAGGTAGACATGCTTAAGAATCTTAACTCAAAACTGATAATAGACAATAGCCTTTAAGTCAGTGTATCCTCTGCTATCTGAGTTGTTTAGTACGATAATATGGCTATCTTTAGCAGCCAGCAGTCACTCATTTGACCAGCGTCTGAGTTTGAGTTTCTTATATGATAGTTTTTTTAGTCCTTTGTAGTAAATAGACTGCATTTATATAATGCTTCTCTGGTCTTTCAACCACTCAAAGCACTTTTACAATACAAGTTAGGATTTACAAATTTACAGGCGTAGATTCATACATTGATGGACAACCTGCTCTATCTCCTGAGTTACAACTGCCCTGTAAATACAATGTACAGTTATACTATTATTAGTTTTTTACTCTCTAGTTCTTCATAAAGGTTAGTTTTCAGCTTTCATGGGGCCAACAGCATTTTTTTACTTTCTGTAATTTGATGTCAAGAAAGGGTCCATAACTTATTTTTACAAATTCTGATAATAATACTAAGAAAAAGCATCATCCTTAATGCTTTTATAAATGTTCAATATGTATTTTTATTTACACCCTCCAGCTTAGATTTTAAGTGATTTCTTTTTCACCTTGCACATAAATGCATTTTAAAAATGTGGCACTTTATATTTTTACTGCTTAAAATTTATTTTAATGAAATGTGGTTTCTATGTTTGTTTTGGAAAAATATTTTCAAAAGTGTATAAAATGAATTTTGCCCAATCGAAGAAGTGAAGTGAAAGAAACAATAGTGTCATACTGTAGGTTTGTTAATGCTTTATTCATACTTAAGTGCATGGTTTTGTTTCAGGTCTAGCCTACAGTCTGCTGGCCTCTCTGCCAGCCTGGTACGGACTTTTTGCCTCCTTCTTCCCTATTCTCACTTACTTTTTCCTGGGTACCTCTAGACACATCTCAGTGGGTAAGGCCAGTGTATGCGTGTGTGTATGTGTGCTATGTTGGTGTGGAATTTCAATTCCTGTCTTTAGCTGCTCTTTAAAAATCCACAACATAAATAACCTTCTGTTTCTTTCTCTCTGCAGGTCCATTTCCAGTTTTGGCAATGATGATTGGTTCAGTGGCCACCAGGCTGGTCCCGGATGGGGGTCCACCTGTCAACATCACAGGGTTTGAAGGCCTGGACATAGACCAACAGAGAGTTTTGGTGGCTTCTACTATGACTTTCCTTACTGGGCTCATACAGGTGAATCTCTTAACACTACATCAGTTAAATTAACACAACAACTTTTATCTCCTCAACACAATAACTAATACATAGTAAAACATTTGAGTGAAGGAGGCAGAGAAACACTGTGGCTTCAATATTCTTCCATATTTAAGTCCTCAAGTAAGGCAATGGTGATCTGAGTGGCTTTAACAGTCAGTGTTGGTCAGGTTTTCACAACCCATTTAACAACAACAACAACAACAACAACAACAACAACAACAACAACAACAACAACAATAACAATAATAATAATAATAATAATAATAATAATAATTATTATTATTGTTATTATTATTATTATTATTATTATTATTATTATTATTATTATCATCATCATCATCATCATCATCATCATCATCATTATTATTATTATTAT
>JAPZDY010000015.1:2217364-2228223 GCA_029783645.1 Ctenochaetus hawaiiensis | reverse complement strand
CTTATACCTTGTTTTTACGTTACCATCTGTAATTTTGGACCCACACATTTTGCACAATGCAGTTTTGTTTGTTTGTTTTGTTTCCCTAAGCAAACAAAACAAACAAACAAACAAACAAAACTGCATTGTGCGACTCAAACTCACTGATGTAAAGTTAATTTTTTGTAGTTTTCCCTTGCAACTCTTTGGATGCTGTTGATTTGTTTCAAACAAACTGGATCTGAAGAATTAAGTGTCGGCTTGTTAGAAATAATGTTAACATTAGATGAAATAGCATGCTTTTTACATGGGTTTGGTAAAAAATGACTTAAGTATTTCAAATTTACAAAGCTAATTTGCATAAGATCCTTTAAATACACAAATGCACATAATCATCTTTCAGGTATGAGACTCCCATTGCTCCCAGTGTGGAAGTCTTCCAGCAGAGTGCCGCGGAGGCTTTTCCTGTGGCAATAGTGGGATTTGCTGTTGCTTTCTCTGTGGCCAAAGTCTACTCAATCAAACATGATAACACTATTGATGGCAACCAGGTGAGATACATAAACACTGCCCATCCTTGTCTCAGTCTAAGTGAAAAGAGTTAATTAGTTACTGGTACAAAGTGAATATGTGAACAAAATACCCCATAATTTTGGTTATGAGGGCATAAGGTTTCAATTCCTATCACTTTTATCTCAAGGTGAAACGTGTAAAGACGAAGGTCAGACAGAAGTCAAGACACAAGAAAATCTTTGATAACAAGATAGATAAATGATCTAAAATGATTTCTACCACAGGAGCTCATAGCACAGGGAGTTAGCAACATGTTTGGTGCAAGCTTCAAGTCGTTTGCAGCCAGCACGGCACTTTCCAGGACGGCTGTGCAGGAGAGCTCAGGAGGCAAAACGCAGGTGAGAACACAAATCTTTCCATTTGCAGCAATTATTGCCAGGGTCACAGACTTTTACTAGCTCATTACAAGAGGATATTTCTGTCTTTAAAGATGTATTGTTATGTAATTTTACAGTCTGTTTTATATTACATTTATTTCCTTTATGGGAATGTTAAAATTAATTATTAACTTTTTTTTATAAATGCAGGTCGCTGGCCTGATCTCAGCCTTGATGGCGATGATTGTAACTGTGGCAATTGGCTTCCTTCTGGAACCTCTTCCCACGGTATGACTCATCTCTTTCGAGTAACAAATAATGTGTGCTTGTTCCTCATATGAAAAAAAGAATTTGAGATATGATTGCTACGCCAATTCATATATGAGATAAAACTCAGCTGTGATTGTACATCTAAATGTTTAAAAGTATGTTTTTTTTTCTGACACATATTCTCAATATTTGACTCCCCTGTAGTCTGTCCTGGGTGCCCTGGTCATCGTCAACTTGAAAGGCATGCTGATGCAGTTCAGAGAAATCCCTTACTTGTGGAGAAAAGACAAAATAGAATTAGTAGGTGTATAAAGTTGATGCACTGGCTTTATGTGCTTTTTTAAAATCTTGGCCCAGTCTCTCCATCAGTGTTTGACCTCAGGTGTTTGTCTGCAGGTGGTGTGGGTGGTTACATGTGTGGCTGCCATCTTACTGGGACTGGATCTTGGTCTGGCAGTGGGCTTGGGAGTGGAGCTGCTCACTGTGGTCTTCAGGACTCAATTGTAATTAAACTAATAATTTATGAAATCTGATAGAAGTTTCTTTACATACAAATTTCTGCAAGGACCAATAACTAATAAATAATGGATTTAAAACCCTATCAACACTGCAAATTAAAGGGTGATTGTGCAACATGAGGCAGTAAAAATCACAAGTTCAGGCCTCAGTAAAGATCAGAGAGACCAAAAAGTAATTTTTTTAAAAGCTCATTTTTTAAATTTATTCTGTATTAGGACTTATATCTACCTGATAAGGAGATTTTTTAAAATAAAAAATTACTACACTTTTTTTTTTGAGTTCCTAATGGGAACCAACTTTTTGGGGTCCAAACTGATTTATGTTTGGTCAGAATGTGAATTAGGTGTGCAAACCAACACGTTTTGTTGGTGGAAAAGGCCTAGTTGTGTAGATCATGGAGCAAGACATATTGACGCAGGTGTGGACAATTTTTACAATTTTAGAGTGTGACGACACGATTGTAAGTTGCAATAGTACATGTTTCACAAGGGCTCAAGAGAGAGGAAAAGTCCACAAGTTTGAACAAAACAAATATTATGTGTCTTAAAAAAAAGAGAAGATGTCAAATTATTCTTGCTGTTTTTTGCTTTGATAAGCAGGTATCAGTTGAAAAAGATCCACACTGAGAATATCTGGTTTTATTATCATAAGGTTTGACCTACATTTGTGTAAGACCCTGTCCGTGTCTTTCCAGCCCCCGTTGTTCTGTCTTGGCAAACATCCCAGGGACTGACCTCTACAAAGATAGAAAGGATTATTTTAATGTAAGTATGTTTAATAAAATCAAATTAAATCAAAATTGCACAGTTGAATGGTGTCACTCCATGTTTTGATATCCTTCTTGATCACCTTTTTATTATGCTCCCTTTCTCTCTCAGATGTTAGAACCAGAGGGAGTAAAAATCTTCAGGATACCTTCGCCTATCTTCTTCGCCAACATTGAGTTCTTTAAGGACAAGCTTGTACAGGCTGTATGTATGACACATCCGATCTTTTCTCTGCTTCACTGTGCTTTTTCTATACAAGAAAAATGTGCATTAATGTGGTGCAAACACTTGGTTGTTCCAGGTTGGGTTTAAGCCCTTGAGAGTTTTGAGAAAGAGGAATAAGGCACTTGGGAAAATCCACAAATTGCTGCAGAGCAATACTGATGACATTACAGAGGTGAGACATCAAATATATTAGAAACCTCTGCAAAAGTGAGTGCTTCCACTTTTTCTGCCAAAAAGCCTAAAACCTGCTTTCCAACATCTGTCAATCAGAGAGGCTTGAGAGAATTATTCAGCCAGGGGTCTGAAGAGAAAAAGGAGGAGCTGTATCTGCCCACTGACCTCAAGGACCTTTCTATGCGGATCAACTGGAATGCCGAGCTTCCACCTGGCATCAACGTTCCCAGAGTGGACATCCACAGCCTGATCCTGGACTTTGCTGCTGTCTCCTTCCTGGACATCTCTGCTTTGAAGGGACTCAAAATGGTACATAGTCTTTTAGGGGGCTTCCACATACTGTAGTTTAACAAATGCAAGGAGCAGTAGGGCTGAGAGAGTGACATTTTCTGTAAAAGATATTACCCAGTGGCAAATCTATCTAATAGTGATCTTTCATAGCCTATCATTTTAAAATTGCTTGACCAGCAGTCCAAGACCCAGCAAATATTCCCATCCAGAAAGCTAAAACCGGACCAAATCTTGTTGCTAAATAATTTTCTTTCAACTACTTTATTAATCATTTCAAGAATTATTCCAGCTCTGACTACGATTGTTTTTCCTGGTGCTGTTTCACACCAGTGGTTTCTCCATCAGAATGCTTTTAATTTGAGGCAGCCTCAGCACAAAATGTTTACAAAACCGAACACAGCAAAGAACAAAAACTTGAAGGAATACGTTTAATTACAGTCAGTGTCTCTACAGAAAATGTTTTACCCTCTCTGCTGTTACACTTGCTCTTGGGTATAATAGTTGTTTGCAACATGGCTCCCTCACAGTTCTTTATGTTTCCTAAAATGAATTTTGGACTCTGGACAGTTTATTTTACAACCCAATAGTGGCAGCAAGACTAAAACAATCCTTGAATTAGCTGGCCAGGTTAGGTGACTGAAGACAGGAAATGTTTTTCATGATTTAAAGCTCCTTACTGTAAACACATTGTTTCCTCTGCAGCAGTTTTTCTTTGGGAAAGGCCTTGATGACAGTGAATAGATGAAACAGGAAAACAGAAAATAATAGAAATTTTTTGATAATAAGAAAATGTCAAATACTCTACTGCCATTATGCTTATTACTATACCCTTTTTGCAACGACCTTAATGCAGACTTCACCGTCCTGCCACTTTAAGGTGGTCAAGTAAATTGAAAATTCACCATATGCAAAGAGCTCATATATAATTAGATATTCAATTTGCAATAAGGTAGTCGATGTTCATATCATTTATTTGCCGCATGTTTAATTCTATACCTAAATATCCAGTTTATTACAAATGTGGTAAATTTCTAATGTAAGAACTCACTGTGTTCTCTCCAGACCCTCAGAGAGTTCATCCGTGTTGGTGTGAACGTTTACATTGTTTCCTGTGATGGTGAGTTTCATAAGTAGATCTTAGAAGGAAAACATTCTTGAATCGGTGAAGACACACACACTGAACACAATATGAATATGTCCTGCATTCCCCTCATGTTTTGACAGTGTACATCCAGATGAAACTACACAGCTGTAGGTTCTTTGATGATGAGATACAGAGCTCCATGTTCTTCCCAACCCTCCATGACGCCATACTGCATGTGCTTGAAAACAACAAGGGATACGTAGTGAAAAAAGGCACAATGGTAAGAGAATCTATTTAATATCTCTATCTCTCATTATTTCTTTATAGGGTTTCTCTAAGGACGCTTGTTATTTCTGGGTCTTCATGAAAAAAAAGTAACAGGTTTAGCCTCCGGGTGGCACTAGAGGCCCCATGACCACATTATAACCAGTTTCTTTCCTTGATGTATTTAGAAGAGCAGTATGGAACATTTAAAAGACCTTGATGGCAAGAAAATTAGAGAAATAAAGTGAAATGAAGTCCAAACCTAAATATATGTTTCCTTTTTATGTGTGCCCTTACTGTGTGAGTGTGTGTATGAGCGAAGTTCAAAGGAAAATGATTTGGCTTTTTGTCTTACGTAACTGGATATATTGATTTTGTCACAAAATTTTCTATCAAAAAATCAAATCACTCCAAAACAAACTCAAAACATGAAAGTGGTTTGTGTGTTGCATATCAGTGTACTTCAGAGGAGTGCAGTGGGGACGGGCCAATGCTAAATGGTTTGGCATTTCCTGTCTTTCATAAAGAAGTTTTACCCTGTGGGAAGCAATATGGCGATACCAAAAGAAGGCTCAGAAAGTCCAGATAATTGTTATGATACTTCTGCTGTGGACCATAAATTTATGCAGCCAATTCCATGGCAACATTGCAGTTTCTGTGTTAATATCATGCTCTGCACCAGGTGTAAATGCACCCATGGTCTGAGCACAGCCATCTTTCAACCACATGGTGAACAGAACAGAAGCATCTCTTTTTGCTTATAATGCTAAAACTATAATAAAAACTGGTTGTCTCACAAACAACACAATTCTTCTGAGACTAAAAGCAGAACTCTGATCAAAGTTGCTTCAGAGTTCCTCTTCACAGTAACTAACTGTGAAAAGTAATTTAAATAAAACATACATCATACCACATTAATACATAAGTATGAGTTAAGATCAGAATGTGTTAAGTGTATGGGAACAATTATGTACTCAAAAAAAAACAAGGCAAATCAAGTACCGGTAATGAAAGACTCATTGGAATGCATACAAATCCATAACAATGCTGTTTTTGTTTTTTTTACCTTTCTAGCTTGTAAATTTCTTATTCGTTTCTTTTGCAGATGATGGGTACCAGGCTTTAGAAAAGCAGCTGTCTTCAAGATCAAGTCACAAAGACAATTCAACTACATACCACACAGAATGTAAAATAACTTGTACAACTTTAATCTACTGTACTCACAATTCTACCACAAAACATTTTGTATGTTTGGTTTTTCTTTGCACATTTAGATTTTCTGAATAACTTTGGTTTTAGTTTTAGTGCTGTTTTTGAAAAAGTATATTTAAGCTCATTGTTGTCTGAGGTCACAGGACAGTCTATTGTATAGTCCTTTTTCACACTGTTTCTTTAATAAACACTATATATTATTCAAGATTACACAATACAAAAGCATTTGGTGATGTTTTCATTTTGTTGATCAAATACATCCAGGATACTCTGCCATTGTGTCCCACCTAGATTGACAAATCCAGCCCTCGCTCAAGACTATATGCAGGGTTTGAAGTCAGGAGTGGGTGAACGGCTAATATTCAGATACTGTGAAATGTTTAAAGAAAACATTTTTTTCCAAACATTGACAGTGTATATGTGACAAAACACAAAGACAAGCAGCTGTCATAGTGTCAGATCATTCCTGATAAACAGGAAACATAATGTCCTCTGATGTTTACTATACCAGACAGCGTGAACACTGGGTAGTTTTTTTTTTTTGTTCCAACCATGTTATTAAGTTTCTGACTTTCATTTAAGAGCAACTGACAAAGACACAGGGGAGGAATTCCTGACTCAACTTGAGGGATGTTAACTTTAAAGATCAACACAAAGCCAAGGGACAGACAAAAGGTCTTAAAAAAACATTAAAATCACACATTTAGTAACTGCCAAGTGTCTTCTTGGATTAAAAATAAAATCTTTTAATCAGCAAAATAAAACGTCTTTTAGAAAGCTTAAGATCTAAAAATTGCTCTTTGTAATGTGTGAAGCCACAAAACGGCTGGTGATTCTTCCGATTTCTTATCAAACAAAGATGAGATGCAAATCTGCTGTTAAAAATTTATTGAGACATAGCTGGCGTCTTTCAATGTACAGTACATATGCATGAAATCAACAGACATATATACAGAAATATTTACCATACGCTATTTAAAAAAAGGGGACATTCCTGCTCTTCTCCAAGTCTATTGTATGTTCAGCAGGAAGTTCAGTACACTTAACTAGAATGTGCAGCACATACACATTTGCTTTGGGGCAGTTTTATCAAAATGAAAGTCCTATATCCTGCAACCCTGAGGTTTACTATCACATTATCAGACAAGTGGTATTGAACAGAATGACACAGACTGTTGCCCATTCATTCAGTTGGCAGTTTACTGATAATAAGGCCGATATCGGCCCTGATCTGGGTGGTGAGGTCCCGGCATCTGGCCCTGGGGAGGAGGACCCTGCATACGAGGAGGTGGGGGCCCTCTTGGTGCAGGCCACATTCCAGGACTGAGCCCTCCTGGCTGGCTAAATGGGGGGCTGAGAGTGCCCTGGTCTTCAGGAAACTGCTGCATGGAGTTGGGGTTGTAATGATGAGGTGGAGGGGCATTGACAGGTGGGCCACTGTGTTGTGGTGGAGGTCCTGGGGGTGGGTGGTTCATATACGGGGGCAACTGGCCCATGATATGCCCTGGTGGTGGAGTGATTGGTGGGGGAGCTGTGGACATGGGGGGAGGAGGGGCCTGGTTGTATACCATGTGTGGTGTCCCGGAGGCCTGGGGAGGATGCTGCATGGGGTGGCTGATTGGAGGAGGCGGGGGTGGAGGGGGACCGAAGTGCTGCTGAGGTGGTGCCATCATGTGGTGAGAGTGGGAAACTACAGGGGGTTGGCCAGGATAGTCCCCTGGGTGGTGGTGTGGGGGCTGAGCAGGGCCTGGCCCAGAGTGGGGCTCCCGAGAGGATGAGGAGTCATCTTGAATGGGGACAGTTATGAGATTGCTGTGTTTACGAGTTGTAACTGTGGCAATGCGGAATGTTTCAGGGCCAAGAGCGGATGTAGGGGGTGGGGCTTCGTGTGAGGTGGGTGGGGGTGGCTGACTGTAGGGGTCATGACTGCTGTGCTGGAGTGGGTTGGGAAGGTGAACATGGTTCTTGGGTAGGTGAGGTGGAGGCACGCGGAACCGCTCAGGGACCTCGGCTGCAGGGGGCATGTGTACAGGTTCCTGGCGGCCAGTGGAAGACTTGGCTGCCCTCATGTGGCGGTGGTTGACATGGGCCTGCAGGTCACGCTGGGACAGGTAGGTGCGCTTGCATCCTGGCACAACACTGCACATGTAAAGGGAACCACGCTGGCACTGCTCAATGCGCTGCACTGGGTCTGTGCAGTTGTACAAGGTGAGGCTGAAAACACAAAGTTAAAAATTCAGTGTCACATATCTGAGAAGCTACATTCCAAATAGCTACATATCCCTGTATGCAAAAATCATTATTCATTTCCACTAAGCACCTTTGATCCAGTATTAAAACTGTAAGGGGTACTAATATCTGCAACAGCATTCTAAAAAAAAATAATAATTTGTGCAGAAAAGCTCACCCAGGGCACATTTTTTCTCCTTTCTTCTCATGAAGCAAAGCACAGTCATAGCAGAAAACATGTTTACATGGGATCTAAACAGATGAAAAAAGAACAGGGGTTAGAATCACAAATGACTATTTCTCTGAGGGCGTGCAGACAAAGTTTAGGTAGAAAATGAGTATAAAATACAAATGCATACCATCCGTCCATATAGCTGGATAGGAAGACCACATTTATCACAGAAGTGAATTGGTACTTCATCCCTTTCTCCAATCAAATGTAACTGTTGGCAAAAAAAAAAACAATTATAGTTTAATACCATAAAAACCCACTCAAATACAGTCACAGGGACGTAATTAGCACTGAGAATGTGCTTTTGTTCCCTCTATTCTGTTGGATTGAATTTGAGAGTTCCCCACAAATGATTAAGCAAGGAGACAAATGTTAAAACCAGTCTGAGATCAGATTTTGATCAAATGGTTGGGAGACATCATATACAGAGTGCCAAACATTTGTAAAAAAGTGCTTATCATTAATAATTATCTGAAAATAAAGTGGCCTGTTAAGTTGTTTCACTCTGCACAGGTATGTACCTTATAGTCCCAGAACAGTGGTTGGGGGAACCTCCTCTGACTTGCAAAAACATCACCAGCTTTAGCTCCACAATCAAACCTCTCTTCTGGCTTGAAGCCAAAGTTATCTGTAACAGATGAGAGAGAAATATTAATGTGGAATGCAGAAAAATTAAGACTGCCTAAAACCAAAATTAGTGAAGAATAAGCATCTATTTCAATTTCCCAAAAAAAGTAATATTTCATTCAAAGATTGGAAGTCTAACAGTTGTTTTGACATGATTAACTTGTTATAGAAAAAGTCTCTTTAATTTATTAAAAATAAATATCAATGCTTACATAATACTTTTTGATATAACAACTGAAAATAGTATTGTGCTGTGTAAGACCCATAGTAGATCATCTGAAATGCTGTCTTTTGCCAATTGAAGTCACCAGGGGCATTGGTACCCTCTGGTGGGGCAGATGTGAACTGCATGATATGGCCACAGGTTTTCAACTGAAAAAATGTTAAAATATCAGATATTATTAATACATTGATACCAATTTGCTTTCAGTGTTACACATTACACATAATTCAAGTTAGGGATATACTTTATAATACTGTTGACAGTTATTTATAATTTTAATATGATAAATATCTTTGGAGGTTTGTTGAAAACACAAAATATACACTGTAGCAACAAGGAGGGTGTTGGGACACAGTTATTTCACAACCTCGAGAAGCAGCCAGTTGAGCTGGAGAATAAGAGAAGCTCAACAGTTATTGTAAGTTTTGAACTAAGCAAATAAACTACACTGGCCCAGCATAGCATTGCTGAGTCTACTGTGCGTTGTCCTTTGTATCAGGGCTTAAAGCAAGGACCAGAAATGTGTTCAGGGGTTATGAGAAGGAATGAAGGGGAGAGGTTTCAAAAAATTAAGTGATTAAACGGCAGGGAATAAAAGATCCAGCTGCAGTGGACTATGTTACTGTCTGATGCTTGAAGCCTGTGCTTCGGCTGTTTAACAGTGACATTGGACAAGTGAAGGAGAGAAACAAAGACCTCATCAAGACAAAATGTTCAATAATAGAGTACTTGAACACTAAAAATAAAGAACCAGAGGTTAAGCAAAGTATAAGTCTGGCAACAATGCAAGACCCACACTAAGTGCATGAATCTTGAAGAGACTTGATGGTGATGACATTTAGAACATATTAAGGGACTGAATGCTTCTGTCTGAACAGAGTTGCCTTAGATACAACTTTAAAAGTTTCAGATTTAGCAGTGGACACAGAAAGTAATATGATAAGCAAAGACACTAGAAGGCTTCATCAAGAGGGGAGTGACTGACAAGACAGAACTGTCTTAAAGACAGACAATTCTGAGCTAGACAGCTACTTATAGTGTCGAACAGCAGACAGTACAAGTGATCCTCTCACAAGGTGAAAGCTGCAAAGGCTTAGCTTTCCTCAGGTCAGGCATAAGCAAAGGAATACCCGTGCATCCAAGCCACCAGTGCAGCCTCTGAAAGGCAGATTAGCACCAGAGGCAATATAAGCACCTACAAAAGGTCAACACCAAGGCCTGCTTAATTAATATAGCTGGTATTCCTGACAAAGAATTTAAGACTATGGTGTTTGTGCAAAACCAGCTGGATAGCTACTTGTACCTCTAACTGACCCTTTGTTAAGTCCCAGACAGGCCAATCACAAGTGTAGCATCAGCCAGCTCTGATCAGGGTCTGACAACTGTCTGACCTTTGATCCCTTCATTTTTAGGCTGGTTTTGTGGATTTTGAGCAAGTAATGATCAAACATTACCTCTCCGGATAACAAGTGTAAGAAATATGTTTCTTTCCCTTTCCAAAGCTAAAATCAAGCACTGAGAAGTGCAGGCAGATAAGACTGTGTGGTCATCCTCATTCCCAATCAAACCCCTTAAAGATCAACAAGAACAGTGTCTGTTAAAATAAACAATTAACGTGTTATTAGCAGATATTAGCTAGTTAACCAAAGTTACTAGAAGCTGTCCAGGGAATTAGCAAGCCTGACCATTTATGCTAAAATCTATGGCTAGAGTTAGGAGTTATCACTTCTGGGTCAACAATTTGCAACACTGCTAAATAACCCAAACCTATCAACAAAACCTAACATTACTTTTAATTAGGGCTGCACGATATGGCCTAAAAGCAATATCTCGATATTTTTAGGCTATATCGCGATACACGATATATATCTCG
>JAPZDY010000015.1:2204774-2217264 GCA_029783645.1 Ctenochaetus hawaiiensis | reverse complement strand
AGTGATTTACAGGAGAAATCAAAAAATCGAGATATATATCGTGTATCGCGATATAGCCTAAAAATATCGAGATATTGCTTTTAGGCCATATCGTGCAGCCCTAACTGGCAGCATTTCAAAACTGACATAATCACAGGTCAGTGTTTAGCAAATTATTCTTCAGTTAAAGGTAATGAATCTTGAATCACTGCTGATATTTGCAATATACATTTAAGGCTAATTTTTAGGCACTGTTTATATTTGCGATATTATTTGTACTTGAATTCATGCACTTAAGATCAAGGGGTAATTTTTTTTGTTTTTAGCAACTTTTTAGATGAGCACATAGCTTCTGTGATTGATTTAATTTTGTGGAACTATACAGAATCTGAATCTCACTCTGAATTACAGTTGCTGGGAGAATATTTGTTTACTTTTTGCTGAAAATCTGAAAGAAGCAGTTATGTTTATGATGACATACAAAACTAACTTTTTAAAGTAATTTATTGCAATGTTATGTTCTTAAAACTATATTACATTTGTTTTAATATTTTGACACCTTTAAAAAATAAAATAAAAAAAAAAAAAAATCAAGATCACAGATATACTCTGCAATACTGTGATGTTATTTTAAGGCTATATATCGCACACCTAATTGCAATAAATGTCCTTGAGAGTACAACAAGGACATTTGAAACTTCTGTTGTTGCACTAATGGTGCAAACACAAATCAAACATTGAGAACCATTTATGATGTTTTGTGATCCTTTTACAGCTATTCTGGTCAGTGTCACATGATTGTATTTACCTTACTAAACTACATTTCACAATTCAAGCATACCAAAAAAAGGCATCAATATACACATACATTGTGTATATTAGCTATCTGCATAAAAATAATATGCACATTGTCTGAGTGTAACTAAGAACGCTGTTTTTAAGGTCCTTAAAACACAGTGATGGGTAGCATGGTGTACTGCAGACTGTCCCTACCATCTTCTCCAGCCTCACTTTTGATTGGCCGGCTTGGTCTCTGGCTGCGAGGCTGAGGTTTGCTTCTTAAGGGCTGCTTGGATATAAGTTTAATGGGGATTCGTCTGCGAACATCTGGGCCACCCAAACTCCCAGAGCCATCACTTCCTTGAAGATCATTGTCTGTGAGGGAAAAAGGTAGAGAAGAAAAACTCATTAAACTCTGAAAGACTAATGCTGCACTTAGTCTAAAACCTCTAAATGCATTTCAGTATATCAAAAAATTAAATTATGTGCTCTTGAGTATGTGCCAACATTCTTTTCAGGGTTACACTTTAAATATCACTGAGTAAATTTTTCAGAAGTTACATGAGCAGTAGGAATGATGAAATCTGAGAATATGTGAGGTTTCTGTTAAGTCTGTTGTATAATGAACAAAATGAAACATTGAACATGGAAACATTATAAGTAATGCCTTTCAGGAAAAGACACTCCAAGTCAGGAGATGCAAACACACTGTGATCGAGCCTGTGATATAAACCCTTGCCTATGAACAAGGCTTCAACTTAAAATTAGAAGTAATTTCTCAACATTATCTTATGGTGCTAGGAATATTTCTGACAGGTTTAGCAGAAAATCCTAACTGCTACAGCCGTCGACGTTGGTATCAGACCAAAATGATACAGACTAACTGGGTAACGTCATACGATGTTATCAAATAGAAGTACCGTATGACTCCAGAGGTCAGGCTTTAACGGCGAGAGTCAGAAGGCTAAGAATAAAGACTCATACATGTTTGACAAATATTCTGAAGGGATGTAACTAGTTATACAAGCTCTGACAACATTTTAACTAGCTTGGTTAGCATTACGTTAACGTTATGCTAATGTTGGTCAGGTAGCATTCGCGCCCCAACTCAACCGCAGTAAACGGTTACGCCTACAAACATGTTGAAATACGAGGTTTACCGTTTAATATCATATCTGTATAAACTCGGCTGCAACACTGCATATGGCCTGAAAGATTCTTTGGAATTAAACCTTTTGGTTAACTTTTAGTGAACCCAAGTGCTCTTGCGTCGCTAGCCGGTTTTAGCTAACTTAATGTTAGCCTGGACCATGCTAGCTTTAAAGCTGCTTTGGAAGATAAATAAATTGCCATAGCAAACCAGTCTACTGAAAAAAATATGTGATGTTATCTGAAGAGCTGGTAAAACAACAACTGCAACTGCAAAATGAAAGATATTTCAAATTATAGAAGTTTGCTAATGTCGGCCCTGATAGGCATTTTGCTTACCGCTTTGGTCCATGATCCAACGAGTGAACTCAATGCATTGTGGGATAGACGAGGAGAGGAGGTGAAGAGAGAGGAAAGGAAAGAAGAGCGGAAGGAAGGAAGGAAAGAACGTGTAGAAAAGACGAGCAGAGTGTAAGATGTAAAACGAGAACAGAAAATAAGACAGGGAAAGATAGAGCAAAAGATTTCCAGGACATACAGGATAAGAAATAAAATTATCGAATAGCTTTAGATCAGTCAGATGCAGAATGAACAGATTAAGGGTTTTAAAACTTCATATTGCGAAAAATCGCATTTTACACAATTTTATATATATATATAAAGGCTTGTCTGCATAATACCAGGCTTCATGGTTTTACTCATCTGTGGGTCAAAACAATCAGTCACTTTGCGTTCTGATAGGTCGAGCCATGTAAGCAAAGCAAGGCCATGAGGAATTTGAATCCTGTACGCAACTGAATACCATTTTAAATGTGAAATTTCTGCACATTTGAATAAAAGATGTTGCAATATAGATAGATGTAACTTTATATTAATTGCTCAGAAATATTTCGTTTTGACAACCATTTATCTGAATGAAACTGGCTTGAATTTAAGTTCACGAATTGAAAAATTCATCTGATTAATTTCAATTGATCTGATCTCGCCTTTTAATCCACCTTATAATAGTTTGTTTGTAAATTTTTGAATTTTTAGATCTCATTATTGTCTCACTCCGCAAAATTTAGTTAAGTCCACTGAACTTTACTACTTGCCACACAACCGGAGTCTGTGGACATATATATTGACAATGTGACCTTGTAGATTTCTAAAACATATGCAGCATTGTGCAACAGCCTGTAGCCTACTTTAATATCGTTTTAGATTAGAGGTCATTCTCAGCTACAAAAAACACCCTAGTTTATACACCCTCCTTAGCCAGTACACTACTTTTAAAGAACATTTATTATGACGATAACTATAGAATAAATAAAAAAGGAAAGAAAATAAAGTTAAATTTCGGCTAAATTTGAACTTCCTACATTTAGATAAAATACACAGGCCTACATTTTAGTATTAGGGCACCTTTTAAAATTGTACCCGAATAACTTACGACAGTATAATAGTAGTACCTTATGGTGCATTTAGAGTTAATATTTACTTTATGTTAAGATCCTTAAAATTTAACAGTAGTTTAAGTGCATATCTGGAGATTGCAATCGCATCAGTTAGTACTCTAAAACGCTTTGCAGAGCTCAATGCACTTCCCAAAGTCAATGCACGTCCCCTGTGTAGGTCTATTGCGCGCTCTCGTAACCATGTCGCCATTTTGATTCGAAAAATATGAGTGAGTTTTTCCTGCTTTGTATGCTAAACTTATCCCCGCGTTTGAATTACTTTGTGCGTGAGTACGAACCGTACACTCTATATCTATAATTACAGGTATTGCTTAATGTAAAATAACCATTTATGTTGGGGAACAGTTTATTTGATAGACTTCAAAGCCACATTTGACTAACGTTAGCTAAGTTGAGCTAGCTAACAGTAGCCTGTGCTGTCGCAGACTGATCCCCCTTCTAAACAAATCACTATTCGCTCACAGGCTAATGTAGGTTAGCCAACAAAGCTAGCTAGTAGTTAGCTGAATAGCTAGTGACTTAGTAGCTGGCTGCTTGACGAAAAACTCCACCAACAATCGAATATAGACGGAAGGAATAACAGCGGACTTTCAATCAAAGGGTAAGTTTTCGATGGAAAGATCGTCATGAGAAAAAGCGACTAGCTAACGTTAATTGTAATGCTGCATCGCCAAAGTTGAATCTAAGTTGGAGAGCTATTTAAGTTGGCTAACTCAGCTCAGCACACGTTAACTGTTGGAAGCTAATTAGCTTACGTGCTAATCAGAGGAAAGGAGGAACTAACGTTAACATTAGCTAACGTTAAAATGTTTGGTAACTTAATAACTTAGTGCCTTAAACATCGCAAAATAACGTTGATTAAGACAGTTATGTTGGGCAATCGGCTGACTTTGCCAAAGGAATCAGTTTAGCTGTGGGACACTTAGTTAACGTAACATAACGTCAGTCGTTAAGTTGTTGGGTGCCATCGAGACAACCGTAACTTATTTTCCCACTTATTTGTCCCATATTGTCTGTTTTAAGTATATGATTTTATTATGTAATGAACATTAACGTTCTAGTACCTAACCAAATAATGTTTTTCACTGCAGCCAGTCGGAGTTGACTAAGGCCAGCAGAAACGAAGCCTCAGTGAGTTAATGGAATTGAGCAACGTTACACACCATCTAGGTTAATTTGTAATGTAACATATAATTCATTCAATTAACCGCGAGAACTGTAATTGATGTCAAGTAAATTTGCGTTGTTTATTTGTCTTGTATTATTTGGTAATGGTGCCTCCGCCGGTGTTGAAGTAAACAGAAATCTGAGCTCCTACGCAAGTCAGTTGATGTGCACTTAGTGCCAAGGCTATGGCAACTCTGTTTAAATTTCTTAGGCTACACACCAGTGTGTTTTTCATTGTTAGACACTCTTAACAAAAGAGGACCCGCTAAAGGAAGAAACATTTCAAGATAGGGATGCAGCAACATAATTTTATTGTTATTCGTCGATCTGTCATTTTAAAATGCAGCAGTGCATTACGAGCTATCATATGCTCTCACATTTCAATTTATCAGAGTCTAAAGCAATGCCTTATTCGTGACTGACAACAAACCAATTGAAATTGAATTGAAGTAATGGGCATCATGAACTATATTCATTTGTGTGATAGTGTTATGAAGCATGGGTAAAATCACTGGCCTGCATCTCATAACTCTTACAATATTTTAGGACCTTCGTCTTGTCCCTCAAACAATAGAGACTGATTTGTTCACCTGATTTTCCAACTTTAGTTCATCCAAGTGCAAGTAAGCAGCAAAAGGATGAGTAAAACTAGGTTCTACTTGTCCTCTGAAGTGCAGCATTGCAGTTTAATGGACCATTTGTAGTATGTGTTGTACACTATAAAATGCTTTTTCTGCACCACCAACCAGTGCTGATGCACTAGGTATCTCATGCAAAAAATTCAGTGGCCACAAGTATTATGTCTGTCTGTCTGTCTGTCTGTTTGTCTGTGCGCGGGGCGTGTGTATGTATCATTATAAATATACATACATTTATAGATATAGATATAGCAATATGCACACAGATTGAATTTCTTTCTCTTGATTTCTCTTTTTAACTTGCCTAATTACAGACTACTGTTGACTCACAACATCCACACATATGCCCTTTACGTTTATCATTGTTCCTCTTTTCATCTTCTGTAATATGTGCCAGTAGACTGTTTTTTGTTGAGGTTGCCTCTGGTGGGTTCTATTTTGGATGTAAAGTCAGGCATTTGCTTTCCTGCTCAGTGTCCACAGGGAGCGTTCAGCGGGTTATTATTGCACTTGTGTACTCTGTAAATGTATGCCAGATGGACGCCGCCACTGCTGCTGCATGTGCAGTGAAGGGTCCTCCCCAGGAAAAAAGAAAAAGAAAAAGGAGGAAGCCCTTTAATTTCCTCTTTCAATTTTACTTCCATGATCAACAGTTGATAGCATGTTGCTGAGAGGGACAGGTTAACTTTGACACAGTGAGAACATGTAATTGGTTTTTATCACGGCCTGTGTTTTAGATGTCTAGATGACCTGCCACAGTAACCACGTGATGAAAAACAAACTAAACATAGTTGTGCAGTAACAAAAGCATGAAATACCTGTTCTCCATTGTTTAAGATGTGTTCTCTTTTACTACCATCTGAAAGTGGACCTTGAAAAACCTCTGTTGCAGTGCAACTTTAAAATGAAATGTAGATATTGACCAAATCTGGTTTGGCAGTGGTCTAAGTATAGCATGATGAGCATACAAATTGCAGTTGTATAAAACAAAACGTTTAAAATTAGCTAGTGTAAAAAAGATGAAAAAAGCTTTTTCTGTCTCTTAGCATATTTTTACTTTTACTTTAACAGCCTTCTCACAGGTTGGTAAATATTCCCATTGAGTTGAGTTAATACCTCATTGATGCAGGCATGCACATCACAATTACATTTGTTGGTTTAACTCTCCAGGTTGTGCGATAACATAACAGAAAACACCACATTTAAAAATGTGTGGGTCTTCTACTCTTAAGTTAAATGTTTGGCTACACTATAACTGTGGAATGTTTATGTTTTTTAAATGATGGTCAAGCAACTTAAGTTAGTAGTTAAGTTAGATTCTTTTTCTGCATTATATTTAAAATAATAATTAAATGGTATAAAACCAATTATTCACCCCAACACTGTTTGTATGTTTAACCAAAACATATTATAAAAATAGAAATTATATTTATGTCACCCTCTGTTTTATTTATTATTATCTATACCTTATCTTGAAATTTGTTTGACTGCGTTTGGTTAAAAAAAAAAAAACTTTTAACAAATTTAACCTGTGTTTACATTCACAACATAATTGTGCTTTTTAGACTCACCAATATTTGTGAATTAAAAATGTTTTTGCCTTTATTGTTAAAGCTGCAAAGAGTAGATCTTTTTGTTTTTTAAATGAATATAAGCATATTTGACAGCTGAAAATGAGCATTAAGAAAATCCAACTTGCATTGCAACTCTCTTTTGATGCATTCAGCAGTGGGTCATAAGACGAAAAAAACATAATGTACTCAAATGCTGGCATATTGTCAGGAAGAAAAAAATAAATAGCACAAAGGACAGTGATGCTCTTGACTCTAAACTGTTGATAATTTACATCTCTATTTCTATGCCTGATTTATTTCATGTGTAGAATGTATATATTTTTAAGTTCAATAAATTAATTAATGCATCTTTTAGTTTAATGGCATCCTAACAGTGTCCTGCCTGTATAAGAATAACAGAAAAAGTGGAGGCGAAGTGCTCTGCTGTCGTGTTGTTAATGTTTTTGCAAAGAGCAGCCTCTTTGCTGTACCTAATGCTCCTGGGAAAGTCATTGTTGTACAAGATGCTAAATGCATCCAGAGTCAGAGAATTATTGTTAATACTATTCTATAATTACTAAATAAGGGAAGATCAGCTGGGTATGGTAAATATAAGGTGCTAACTTCACTTACTATTATGATTTGTATGCTGTATTGATTTTGGTGTACAACAGACTCATTATCAGAGTCTGGCCTGACAGAGGTTCAAAATTGTATGACTGATTCTCTCCAGTATTTCCTCTAACACTAATGATGCTGTTTTTAGTGGTCAGCTTGGTGCAAGCATCTGTTCTGCTAGGACTTGATGTCTGTAATATTAAATCTAGAATGTATCAGTGAGGGAAAGAAAGTAGATATGCCTTAAGTTACTTTTTTGACTTTTTCCTAATTATGCACTTAAACCATGTTAAACAAAATATTAATCATAGAGTAAAAATGTCTTAATTAACTTTTTTTTTTAAAGAAACTTTTAAGAATAGTCAGAGCTTGTAGATAAAGAAATTGCAGTGACTGCCACATTGGCAGATAAGTAAATAAATGTAGTTTCCTTTATGTTCTGTGCAAAATGGTTCAAACAAATACATATAATGTTACGCAGGTTATATAATTAAGTCTGAGCTGACCCATGATGGGGACATAACAACACCGCAATGATGCAAAACCAACATTATAATTTGTTAGTATACATTTAGAGAACGTATTTGAGCTTATGTAAAAATTAGTCTAAAATCTTGCTGCACAAAGGATTAATACTCTCTGCTGTTTATATTGTTGTGCAGGTTATGGTGAGCCTCTCAGTGTCTCATCTCCTAAAGAGGCCTGCGTTTTAAGAGGAGACCCATGCTGATAAATGCCAGGCCTCACCACACTCTCTGTCGTCTGCACAAACACAAATGCCTGCCTGCCCGTGGGGAAGGTCTGATTAAAGAAATCCACATTTCATCCACTGGTAGGTGTGAGCACTTTGCTGCGTTTAAAGTTCCACTTAAGTAATTTTTGTAATTGTATTATGATGTAGTGATACATTTACATGTATCACAATAGTCCAACAATTGACCTTACTGAGGCTTCATGAGAGACTAAAGACAACACCTTCATATTATGCCACAACATCAGTTTTACTGATTATGTTGTTGCCTTTGTGGGCAACAACTTGCAAATTTTACTAAAGCATGGCTGTTATTTTATGGCTTTACATGAAAGATTCAAGCTGTTGCTCTCATTTTATTGTTTCTATTGAAAAATCTTATGAAATTTAAATGATGTCATATTTCATTAATATCTATACATGGATAAATGCCCTACATTATTGCAGTATAAATTGGAAAAAATAATTTGACCAATTTTGATGGAAAAATACTGCAAAGAGTGTTATTCAAGTGATAATGCTGAGTTTGTTTGTTTTTTACCAGCTATTATTAGTTTAATCCTCTAGTTTACATCTTTATTTACATCAATCCCCTGCTTCCTTCCCTACCCACGCATCCACTCTTTCCTTCCCTTTCCTACCCATTTCTTTCATTGTTCTGGTTACTGCTGTGCCTCTCTGTGTTTCTACATCTTCCTTTATTCTGTTTGTTATTTTTCCCCTTTACTTTCCCTCCTTCATCACTGTGCTGTCCAACGGCCCAGGGCTGTGTCCCCTGTCCCAGCGGCCACCATGTTTTGGAAGTTTGACCTGCACACCACCTCCCACATTGACCAGCTGCTGGACAGGGAGGACGTGACGCTGAGAGAGCTGATGGAGGAGGATGACGTCCTGCAGGAGTGCAAGGCTCAAAACCGTCGGCTACTCCTCTTCCTCTCCCAGGACCACTGTATGCAGGAGCTGGTCAGCCTCATCACCACAGAGCCATCTGCTGACCTAGAAGAGAGGAGCCGCTTTAAGTGAGTCCTTACAGTAGTAACTAACACGGAAGACCACGACAGAGACTAACATTGGGTTTCAGGTTAACATGAGATTCAATCAGAAAATTTCCTCAATTTTTTTCCGTTGAGCATGAACAAAGCACTGTGCATAAAGATGCATGCTGCAGATGCAGGTGATAACTCTTGTTAGTAAGTAGTCTTAAGTTGAATTGCTAAGTTGCGATTGCCTGACTCACAAGCACAAACAGCACCATGTTGGAGTTTGTGAGGATCTCCAACATCAGACCCAACATGACCAAAACTTTTTAAGTAAAGAGTTTTGTTACGCCTCCGTACCAGAGACTGGACGGCAGTTTTCGTCATGGTAAAGCCTGCAGTCTCCAACACTAAAAAGGGCCCATCAGTTGTACAGCCAAGAGCATGCTGGTAGTTCTTTAACGGCCTCTGAGTCGTGCACCTTGAAGTCATCTCAGAGGGTCAGACTAACACCTAAAACTCTGTACTGCTGTGATGTTCTGAGGTGTCTGAGAAAAAACATTTGGCACAGATGTCTAGTAATTTGGCATCGGAAACAAGTGAGTTTCTTGCCCACAGCAACACAGCCATCTCTCCCCACCACCCTGCTTTCTGAATTTTGCTCTCTGCGACTTCTTTCTATTTCCAAAAATTAAGTTGTCATCTGGGTTGTAACTGTAGGCCTAAGTGACATGTCAGTGGTTAATGGTGAAATGGTGATTTTTATTATACTGGTGCTGATGATTAAATGATGAAACATTATTTTTATTATAATTATTAACCTTGTTAATTATTATTAGTCACAAAAGCTACATGAACATTTAGTGTGCAGTTCTCCATTCGTGTGTAACAGAAACGGTCTGGAAAGTGTTTTTTGAACCTCATATGGTTACAGTTAGTACAAACACTATGTTAAACTGTTTGGACAAATCGTATGGTTATCTTTTATGTCAGACAACTCAGAGTTCTCCCGAAAGAAATCTATTCTTATTTATTTTTAGAATCTTTTTTTCTAAAACTACTGCATTTGGTCTCTGTAATATTGTCATATCTGGTACGATAAGTTAGATTAATTGCATTGAAAAATTTAATTTTATGAAAACTAAACTTTATCTAAAGGGTTTAGCCTAACCTTTAATAGATGTTTCTTAAAAAGAGGAGCAAACACAATGGTCAATATTTATTTGTTGCTGCTGGTGAAATTTTGTAGCCCTTTCTGCTCTGTCTTCTGCTGCTGTCACTGAAATATTTAATTTGATCTAATATGATCTAACTTTTTTTAAACCTCTGAGCAATATATCAAGGTTCTGATTATCAGAAATAAGAATTAGAAATGTCTCTCTAGTATCTGTACTATAAGTCTTTCTCGTTGTCGTTCTGTGTTTTTTTTTTCCTTTTACAAGGTTTCCAAACATCGCTTGTGAGCTCCTGACATCAGATGTGTCCATTATAAACGATAAGCTGGGAGCAGACGAGTCTCTCCTTGAGATGCTCTATCATTTCTTGGAGCAGGACCCACCCCTCAACCCGTTGCTTGCCAGCTTCTTTAGTAAAACCATTGGCAATCTCATTGCCCGGAAAACTGAACAGGTACAATGAAAGAGATCGGAAAAGCAAATTTACAATTAATAGCACTGTTGACATGCAAAACTAAAAAACTGAAGTGCGGTACTTTGGAAGATAAAGATGTCAAAGATCCCGTTTTCACCCAGCTTTCATCTGATATTTGAAAACAAATGTATAAAGCACTTGGTTTTGTGTTCCAGGTGATCACCTTTCTAAAGAAAAAGGAAGGCTTCATTGGTCTGGTGCTGAAACATATTGACGCCTCTGCCATGATGGACCTGCTGCTTCGCCTCATCAGTTGTGTGGAGCCTGCCCCCTTGAGGCAGGAGGTCCTCCATGTAAGCTCTCTAAATACTGTATGTCTTTGTGTACTTCCCATGAGTAAACACCATTTACTCATGGTCAAACACCTTTGATGTGTTTAACGCCATTCATGTTCTTTTCCCTCAAGTGGCTAAATGAGGAGAAGTTGGTACAAAGACTCACAGAGCTCATCCATACCGGCAAAGATGAGGAGGTATGTGTCAGGCCTTCTTAGAAATGACCTGTCATTTTAATGTCACTTTGCTGTCATGATGCTCTCTTTTTCAGAAGAGACAGCTATAATTCTGTACATGCAACTTGATGAAGTCATCTATTTGTTCTGATCTTCTAATTCAGTCATTTACTTTTCAGAGACAATCAAATGCATCCCAAACGCTTTGTGACATCATCCGCCTTAGTCGAGACCAGGCCAATCAGATGCAGGAGAATATGGAGGCTGACCCACTGTTGGCTGTACTAGAGTCGTAAGTTTACAATGACTTTTGATTTTTTAGGAGGAAAAGTAAATCTCACCGTGTCTGGTGCGGTATTTTTAGTGAGTATTAAGTGAGCTTAATGGTCAGAAAGCCAAACTTCTGATCTGTTTAGGTTCTTTTCTTCTTCTTCTTCTTCTTGTTATTTTTGTTAATAATAATAATAACAATAATAATAATAATAACAGTATTGCTGTTATTGTTATCTTACAGGGTTAGAATTCAATTTTCATTTCATTTTGACTTAAAGAGGAAATTGGCATGCTATTATCTGTTGTTTGTTTCTTATATTTGTCATTATATTCATGTTTGTCCTTCAGGCAGGAGAGTGTAGCAGGACTCCTCAAGAACATGTTTGAGGGGGAGAGGAGTGAGGCCTCCATTGTTAACGGAACTCAAGTGCTACTTACCTTACTGGAGACCAGGAGGTCTGGGTGAGTCCAAGTTTCTCCCGAAAAGCTTTCAACTTAAAATGTTGCAAAAATGTTTTTTTTTTTGTCTCTCTAGGTTCTAGTCCCTCACTTGCCAAGTTTTTGTTGAATTTGCCCCTTTAAAAAATGTAAAAAAAAAATTCTTTCCTCTGTTTTTATTAGAAATGACTCAGTGACTGAGTTAGCATTTTCATGAATATTTCATATTACAAGCGACTTTTAGGAAGTAATCTCATAAAGAACATGTTTCAAAAGTTTAATGTTAAAAAGTGCTTCTCAAACAAAATTAGGGAACTAATATAAGTACAGAAAATAAAAGAATAATACAAAAGAATAATACACAAGCAAATGGAACTGAATGTAAATGAGACTGAAGAGAAAGTAGAAAATTGCTCAAACAGCTTGACCCAGGTGGGTCTCCTAAGCTTATGTTTTTGTCTGCCTTGTTTCTCAGGTTGGAAGGGCTGATGGATCTGTATTCTCAGGGTTATGAAAGGTCTTACACTGTCAACAGCAGTATTTTAAATGCCATTGAGCCCCATTTAAAGGACTTCCAGCAGCTTCTTCTGGATCCCCCCAAGGTAAAGC
>JAPZDY010000015.1:2183844-2194440 GCA_029783645.1 Ctenochaetus hawaiiensis | reverse complement strand
AGGTCAGAGGTCAGGGTCGTTCACAGAGCAGCAGTCCCTGCCTGTGAGGTATCTCATGATCCAAAGTGCAACTGATGCTAGGAGAATAAAAGTCAGTGTGGTTATGAAAGTAGTACGAAGTCTCTATAGTTTGATATAAGTTTTTAAATTCAGCTCAGCCAGTGGCTTCAAATTTTAGAATATGGAAATCAAACTGCACAGACTCGAAACTCCCTTGAAATAGAAAATCCATCAACAAGTAACTGCTTTAAAGGTGCACTATGTAATAATTTTTAGGTAGAGTTTTGGTCATATAGTCTAAATGGGATTTTTTTCTCTTTTGTTACTGTGTGCTATTAATAAATATAAAAATAAAAACATGTTGATTTAAAGTTCATCCAAACACACAAGCTTTGAGAACTCAGTTCCTTTGTTTTAAGAGCTCTGCTCATTTGTTTATAGGCCTTCATACATGGTCTGACAGAATACTTGATTCTGATTGGCTGCAAAGTGTCCATTAATGTTTGTTAGAGGACAGCAACTAATTAGTATCACTCACACTGTTAAAACATTCTAAATGAATGCACTGGCTCAGCCTGTATATCTGTATCCGGTCAACTTATTTTATATTACAATTAAAGGAATAAAGAAAGTGTTATTACAACACTGTAGTCCTTCAGTGCATCATCCTCTGAACACCACAGGATGGCGACTGTAGCGCACAGGCAGTAAGAAGTTCACTGCCCCTCTAAACTAACTGATTCTTACTCATAAGTGATTATCTCACATTATATTTACTATGCAGCTCACTACTTCAGCCTTAAGCCAACAGGACACAAGCCTGTCGTTAGTTTGAAGAAAATTTTGTATTCATATGGGAAAACGTGGCTGGATAGCTAACTTGTCTTGTTGGTAAAGAGTGGGCTGAGCAAACTATTTAACGTCTCTGGTCGTCAAAGCGTATTCAAGGTTCATCCTGTGTGCTGGAGTCCTGAACACCGTTTCTGTTCATTTAAGACTGAATGGGATGGAAAGAACTTTTCCAGGTATCGGTCAAAACCGAAAGCATATCAAGGAAACAGTGCTAAGGCTTGTGAAAAACTTAAAGATTTTAATTACAAAAATGCATGAAAATATAAGATTATGGTCTTAATTTTATTTCTTTGGCAAGTGATAGTGATAAAAGCAGAGTGATGCCCTTAGAGCTTCGCCCTCCAGTTTTGGCCTCCACATTGCTCATTATTTCCTGATAATGAACAGCTCATTAGGCATCATTGTTGGCGAGAAAAAGTTGCATAATGCACCTTTAAATCCTATTTCTAGCAGTGTTAAGTGTCATATTGTCCTTAAATGCACCTCTGATGAGAATCCCTTGAGAATTCCACACAGAGTTGACAGTGAGCAACTAGTTGGTGAACACAGTGGAGCTTTTGAGCAGCAAATGAGTGAAAACTGGATTATATCATCAGTTGGTTAGAAAGTTGTAAATTTCACTGTTTGCTGTATGTGTAGACATGCAAAAGTTTGCTTACACATATCTGTGAATGTTCTCATTCATCCAGGTCATAGTTATTCTGTTGTAGTACTGTTGTAGTTATTCAGAATAATTTGCTTACACATATATTCTATCAGCCTATCAGGAAGTTAAAATATGCTATAGTTGCTCTTGTAGTTTTGTTCTTCTCCCTTCAAGTGGTAAAAAGGTAATACCTGCAGGTTTAAGTTTGTATGGTGATTGTTAGTAGCATTTCAAAAGAAAAGGAAACATTTGACAGTAGAAGTTACAGTGGCTACAACCTAGAGACATTATATGCAAAAAAGACTTTTTAAATTCTACCTCTGATTTTTGGAAAAAAAATGTCCTAAAATACACATTTCACTCTAAACTAGCTGATACTTAATAATCTATATAAATAAAATGTATGTGTGTTATCTGAGGTGAAACCTGGTGTGTAACATACACACAAACAATACAGATGTACATTTAAACCCACAGTTTTTATTTGGATTCTAAAAACTATATTGACATGATTGACAACATAACCCGGCTCAGAAAGTCATTTCTAATAAAAAAAAAACAAAGAACAAAAATAAATAAAAAGGATTATGTCATATTGTTGTGGTTAATGTGGCTGTTGCGTGTTGTAGAGCGTTACCACGGTGAGATGAGTAAACTAGAACGAATAGGTGAGCGGGGTCTGACTGGATGTGGACTGCAGTCACAACACAAGGACACACTGAGTCTTTCCACAGGCTGGGTTTGGCTGCTGCAGCGATTCCTGCTGTCACTTTGCTCCATCTGCTCCTGGAGGGCAGATTATTTGAAGATGCTCAAGGTCTCCTAAGACTTGACGATGTCTGACTATGATATTTGCTGTGAACTGCAGTTGTTGATGGTCACCAAACCTCCAGCAAACTTTTAGTGGAAGCAGATTTCTCTGGTGAACAGCCCAGCAGTGATTTGGTCTATGTGCCTGTTGCTATGACAGTTTAAGAAAAGCTACAGATGTTTTGGCTTTAGAGCATATTTTCAATTTTATCATGCTTGTTAATGGCTACCATTTTTCTTTTTTTTACAGCATTACAGTAAATAATGTGACCATCACAACAGACTGAAAGGACGCGAAGACATTAAGTCTTTGAAATCTTTCAAAGGAGACCAAACTTGGATAAATGATTCACGGGAACAGTTTTAGTATCACCTTTTTTGTGACTTAACACCAGCTGAAGACCAGCTCTAATCGTTTGTGTCACTTTTCAGCAAAAATTGTCCCAAATCCCATAGTTCCATCTTCTCACATGTTAATATCTGCTGCTTTCATTTACCTTATATGATATTAAACTAAGTCTCACTGAGTTTTGGAGCCCTGGTCAGATAAAACAAGATACTTAAAGACGTAACCGTTTCAGGGGGCTATTCATTGATCAAAAAAAAAAAAAAAGACTAGTTGTTGCAGCTCTACTTCTGACTCTGTTGCAGATGTGATGTACTCCAGTGTACTCCAGGGTGCGTCAGTACACTGTGACTTCACTGTTGGGTGTGGTTACAGGTGTGACACCTGAGCATTCAGCCAGAGACGGCAGTGAACTCCAGCTTGGTTTTTAAACTACCCTGTTAGGTTTGTGAACAAACATCACTCCCAAGTAAAGTATTAAATGTAAATTATATCACTACATCAAATAATACTGGCATCTATGATTATTATCCTGGACTGCAGCATTTTATATAAACTTGCCTTCACACTTCAGTTAAATCTAAAGCTTTCTAGCACTCTACTTTAAAGCCTGACTTGCTTTAATGCCCCGTCTCGTCATTGTTATTGAACCTAAAAAAGGAGTCTTGTGAGCCAGCAGCAGAACTCAGCACCAGGAGGACTTCAGATGTGTCAAATTTATTGTGACTGTAACCTTCATCCAGAACATCCCACCTTTGTGGGTGAGAAACACAGTAAAATCCAACCTTTAAAAAACCAGCCAGACGCTTCCTCTTTCACTGACACACTGCTTCCACTCTTAAATTAATGGTTGGTGTTGAGTAAGGACAACCATGTTTACCAAAAAAAAAAAAAAAAGAAAAAGACATTGAGGGTTTACTTGTACATTAAAAAAAAGCATTAGTCACATTAATACAGAAATAAACAAATGGCACATTGAATTCCTAATTTAAAAATAAAGTGGTGCTTGAGGAACTTTTTACTGAGGAGACAAGTTAAATAAATTACTACCATACACGTTACATACAAATCTGGAGTAGTATATACAAAGAAGTTATTAGACACAAAAAAAAATCTACAATTTCAAATTTTATGTTCAACAAAGACAGCAGTAGAACTGTATTTTACATAGCAGGGTTTTATGTTAACAAGTGTGGGTCAGAGTGGTTTGTGTGTGGAGGAGAGGGGTGAATAGAGTCGGGGGGGGCACTCAGACAAACCACTGACATTAAAAAAAAAGTGACTTGATGTTTGAAACCTTCCAGCTAAACGTTTCTCTGTAACTCGCAGACAGATGTCGACTGGACTCTGTACAAGCTGCAGCACTGAAGGTAAAGGGTGCTGAACTGACACTGTGGTCTGATTCTGAGTCTGAACGGCATCACGTCCACGTCTGACGCACACGAGTGGATGTGATGGACCCTTGTATGTACATGACCAGCTTCCACAGTCTTTTGGCTGACTTTCCCTGTCCCAGCATCATTAAAGGAGAATCCTGGTATTTCTCAACCGCATCTCAGTAACTGTGGCCTTTCTGACTAATGAGTCATACTGAACTTTGGCTTACAACTTCTGATAGTAAAAATATGAGAAACCCAACTCCAGCAAGACAAAGTACTTCTGTTCAAAGAAAAATCATGTATTTCCCAATTTTGTTTTTTTGAAATTTTGTGAAAAACTTAAACTTATGCGTTCCTTTTTCGAGATAGGCTTCATATAACATCCAATGGGACAGAGCTGGAGACATGGTTTTTTTTAGCTCATGAGAAGTTTAAGTTTTGAAGATTCGTGATGGAGACGTTTTTTTTCAAGACAGTTAACACTATATCCAGGTAATCATTGTGAGTCTCCTTAAATTTTCAGAATAAAATTGAACATCACCTAAAATATTTCACATGCTTGTCTTATAGTCCAGCAGAAAGTAAACAGAAAGCAGCCTGCAGGATTAGCTTTCAGGGCTGACTGCACAGAGCTGCCTGTTTGTTTGGATTTACATGTCTGAGACTGTGGGCAGGCTGGGAAGTGATAGCAAAAAAGATGTTTGTTTCTGTTACTGTTTGTTTTTGATAGTTTCAGATTATTTTTGTAGTATTTATTGAGCTCTGTCTTTAGTATGAACTGCTATATTTAGAAAAACAGTAAATGTTCGGTATTTCTCCAGATGGATTGGGCACTAAGCTCACTGGCTAACCATATAGCTAAACTGGTAGAAGAGCTGGTTGTCCTGGTTCACCGAGTAAATTTGCAGAGTGGTGGAGTGAACCTTTAGCATGAACCATGGTGAACCACAGGTGAAACATATTGGCCCTTGGTTGAAAAATACCTCAATTTTCCTTTAACAAACATCCAGTTTCCAACACTTTGAGCACTGTGGCATGTCAATGTCCCTCTCTGAAAACTGCAGTCTCTCCAAAACATCCCATAATATCACTCTGTTCATTAGTATCCCTCCTCTTTATTTCCTACCTTCCAGATCTCCTTCTATAGATTGTTTTTTAAGACATCATTACAAAATAAATCCCTCCTTTTTCCTTCAGCATCCCTTAAAAAATAAAAATCTGCATGTTAATAGTGGTTGTACGGATTCAAAACACACAGGTGAAGAGCAGAGTTTAGCTTAGTGAGGGAAGTTTTATCTACTTTGTAAACACTCAGTGAAAGTTCACTGACACAGTCAATACCTGACGGACTCCACCTCTGACCGGCTCTCCTGGTTTGATCTCTGTGACTGATTCATGGCTTTCACAGTATTTCATCATCACCTGCTGAGGACAGATGACGAGCATTGATCTCTTTCTGGTACAAATTTGAGATTTTGGAAAAAAAAAAAACGAAACAAACAAACAAACAAAAAAAAACAAAATAAAGAAAAAGAAAAGGAAATCCTTCATGAACCGCTGAGGATTGCCCCTCCTCCACAGCTGCAGCGACAAGCTCAACTTCTGTAACGGGCTGCATCAGGCAGTGTGAGGCAAACGGAGAGAGCAGAGACGTCTGAGGACTGGAAAGGAGAGCGTCGGCAGTCAGCGTGTGTTCCTCAGGGTTGTTTTGATCCCTCGATCCACCGGTCCATCTTTTTTTGATCCCTCTCTGGAGCAATCTAACCAGTCTGTAACCAGGCCAACGTGGCAACTGCAGCTCCTCCGTCATTCCTCCCCAGAGTGTTGTAACAGGATGAACAGGGTTAGTAGGAGGGAGGTTTGTGGTTTGCAGGTGGAGGGTCTGGAAAAGATCTTCATGCTGTTTCGAGCTGCAGGAAGCCTCACAGAGATGCAACAACGTGCTTTAATATGCATTGTTTCTGCACACACAGACATCCAGCGCACATAGTGGTCAGACTGTCAGAGGGAGAGGTGAGAGGCTGCAGCTACTCGGTGAAACGACAGTGGTTCTTCCGGAACAATTTAGATTTTTTTTTTTTTTCTTTTTCTCATTTTTATAACAAAAACACTGAAACGTTGTGATGTAAGGTTATTAGTTCATCACTAGCGAACAGAACAGAGCTTAAGTGGTGAAAGGCCCCTTCCCCTCCCTGTTGCGTCGGGATTGGTCGTCAGAGACTGCTCATTCGGTCCTGGTAGCATTTCTCCTCAAAATAGAGTCCCGCCTCCTCTCTAGGCGTCTGACAGGCAGCTCTGAACACTGTCCATCCACAGCTGTGCATTCAGGCTGTCCTGGGCACAGAAGTTGTACACTCGTTTGGTCGTCTTAAGCTGGAAGACCACAGGAAAGAAGTTAATACAACATATCTGATGACATGAACATGCCAGGAAATAAATAGTTGTCCAGAGATTTGGTCAAACTGTATGTGAAGCACATTTGTGTCCTGCTGTATTTGAGCAGGGTATCCAACTTTTTCACATAATTGTGACCTTTATTTTCCCTGAGAAAACATATTTTCATCTCATAGAAGCATTTACATTTCAATTTATGGCACCATGAGGAGATCTGGATCTATTATTTATATTTTCTTCATGTGCATTAATTAACCCTTTCCTATTTCCGCAACAGGGAAGACACAATGAATTAACCACAGACAACACCAGAAGATAACACATCTAAGTGACGGCTTTTAGTCCGAGCTCAGGATTCTCCTTAGTCACTGTCCAGTCTGGGAACTGCAATTTCAAAAGTTATATATTTATCAAACAATTTAATTTAACAAATGGTGTGTTGTTGTTTTTTCTAGTGAAAGGTTAATATCCTGCCACTCTGCTCACAGATGTGAAAGTAGAAATAGCCCCCCAACATCTGAAGAGGGTTTAAACGAAGTAAAGGGGAGGAGAGCTTACATCAAAGAAGGCTTTCTCTTCGATGTTTTTCGGCGCTCCCATGGCAGGTGTTCCTGGTGTGACGGACTCCACGTCAGCCAGCTCAATCACTCCTTTGCACTCCTTATCCTGCCTGCTCTCATAGTATCTCAGCTGGGGACAGAGATTCATTTTTTAATTAGAAAGACTGAAGACTAAAAACAAAAAGTTGGGTTAGTTTTAGCACCCCTAATTTTTACCTGATGTTTGGTCTTGTCCAACACAAACCATCGTGGTTTCCACGGTTTCAACAATGCTCCTTTCTTAAACAGGATGCCTTCAAAACTCCTGAGGAGAGAAGGTCAAAGCAAAAATGAAGAGATGTTTGACATTTTAGGAATCTCTCTAACATTCATATTTACCTGCTGGTTCCTTGCTGTCTCATCTCCCACACAGTCTCACAAATAATGTTGAAAATCAATTTCCAAGTGATTTTTTTAATGTGTATAAATGAAGCCTGTCCTCTGTCAGCTACACTGTTTCTAAGCTCTGTTGCATTCACTGACACGTGGTCTTCATAGAGAAGGGAGCCACTTGGTGTCTGTCAGGGACACTAAGGCTTGTTAATAACATTAAAAATCCTCACACAGACCAGCTCTCCACTCGGTGCCTTAGCAATCAGTCAGTACAGTGATTACAGACCTGTTCTCGCTCTCAGTGCTCTGGAACTGGCTGTAGAGCGTGCTGGTGCTCGGCCGACCAGCCACAGGCGTGGAGGTGGCGCTGGCCTCGCAGTCCAGGGCCAGATTGATGGAGGAGCCCACGCCGCTCTCCTGCAGGTAGACACCCTGGGATCGGCGTTGGTGGCTGAGGTTGGATGCCATCAGCAAGGAGCTGGAGAACGACGGCTGGAGAGGAAGGAGGAAAAGCTTCAGTGGAGCATTAAAAATCAACACAGCGTGGACTCCAGATGCTACAAACAGCCTTGAACTCCCACATTTGAGATGACTTTTCTAAAAACACTCATTCATCCCCATCAACAATAACAGGACACAGTGTCAATGTGATATATTACTCACCTAAAGTGTCTGCAAGTTTCTCTGTATTTCTTTGTGTCAGTGACCAATCATGTAAAAATCTTCCACTCTTTGATACTTTCATAAAGACAATAAATTCAAGACATTTGGTATCTAAACTGGTTAATTTTAAGGAACGCACTGAACACAGATTTCATTATTGAATTTGTATAGAATATATTCATTTGTGTCTTTACTTTGTTCCAGAAGTTATACAATGAATTGCGTCATAGGTGCTGGTTTAAAGTCTTTAAATGGTCCAGAGCTTCTTTACTTGGTCAACATACATGACATGATTTCACCGATGTGTTATTAGTTTGGTCAGGCAGTGCAGAATGAGTTTTTTTAAATGACAAAATTCAAATAAAAAGTTTTTCTTTTTAAAGTTTGAAATTAAATATAAGATTTTAAGAAGAACACCATCTCATTGATATGTGTGCAATATTTTACAAATTCATTTGTTTGAGTTTGATGACCTTTACTAAGCGCACAAAGCTCTGAGTTTGGGTTAAAGCAGCCAAATAGTCTGTAAATATTCCTTTCATGGGGTTCCTGTAGAGAATTACTTTGCTGAGAAATCCAGGGCTTTGGCTTTGTTTACAAACTAATGTCCCATTCACAAACTACTGTTCTGATTCTAGGAACACATTGCACATGAATTCAACACTTAAGTGATTTCCTTCGGGTGTTTTAAATGAAACTGTCTGTCTCACCTTGCTTTCCAGTTTGGCCTCAGTTCTCTGTGTGGTCTTAATTTTGTCCCACGTGTCCTTCCACTTCTCTGACGTCTGGCCCAGCTCGGCCTCCAGATTCTGCAGGTCCTGCAGCAGCTTGGTGATGGCGTCCGGCACCACCTTGTTCAGGCTGTCGTAACACGGCCACACAATGCGTCGCTGGGACTTCGGAGCGCTGGTGTCGGGTTTCTCTTGCGTCTCCTCTGCCAGGCGCTCCTGCCGGCCCCTCAGCTCCCAGTCGTAGGACGGCTCCTCTGACAGCGTCTCCTCCATGTAGAAGTCCCACACCTTCAGGTTGGAGATGTAGGTGTATGGCCGCAGCACCTGAAACACAAAAATATTAATTTTAGTCTCTTTGTTTTAACATGTCTCTGATCATTGCATCAACCTTGACTTGTAGCAGTTGAATGTGTATTAAATGTGCAGAGGTCTCACCTCGTCGTCTTCAGGAGAGAACATGTAGTTGTAGAAGATGGGTGTTTTCTTGTTGAGTCTGTCGATGTAGTCCCACACAGACTTACACACCTGTGGGCTTTTCCTCTCACCTTTCTCCTCATACAGCACTCCTGCACACACAGAGGGCTTGTCAGCAACACACAAACTGAATCTATGAGTATGACTCTGTGTCTCTGAAGCAGTTTTATTACTACGAAAAAATAAACATTTTTTTCCTTTGACAGTGAACAGATTGGGCAGAAAGGACAGTGAGATGTGTGCAGCCTATTAGACTTTAACCATTTTCTTCATATATCTTTCCTGCTTTTGTAATGAGGTCTTGCTTTTGTGCTATCTACTTTTCTGCTCTTAACACTGCAAACTTTCATCTACAGGATTAAGACAGATTTCTCCTATCTCTACAAATGCATTCCAAGCAAGAGCCTGTAGACTCAGACATGATCTTACCCAGCTCTATACGTTCGTAGTCTGAGTCAAGCAGGAATGTGCGGAAGCGGTTGGACACGTAGTGGTAGGCCAAGAACTTCAGGTAGTACTGACTGAACTCAAACTCCATGGGGAACTGGAGGTGGATCTGAGGGTGGAGGAACAGACACACGGGTCAGAGCTGCAGTTCAAACTGGGTGGATACGGTACATATGGGATGCTGACAGCCAGGGCAAACATGGCTGCATTACTACATAGGCATACATACAAGTGTTCAAATAAGCATACAATTTGAGCAGCCCTAAATCTTGGGCTGCTCACTTCCTGTGCCTGCAGTGCAGAACCTCTTACTTTTCATTTTGGTCACAAGTTAACAAATCAGAGAAATCCCACTTTTGATAGTTTATTGTATATCATCTCTTTTTTTTTTTTTGTAAAACCTGCAGTCAACATAATGGCACCCAGACGGCAGCTATGTGTTAGACTGTGTGATTGCAGTTACACTTCCTTCTCCTTACCGAGGTTCTATTTTCATGCAGCACAGAGGCTGAGCAGAGAGAGAGGAAACTGTAAAAACATGCTCATCTGTTATCAATCTCTGATGAGTTTGACAGCAGGATATTTTAAGTGTGACGGACAGGGATAAGTTCAACTTTGAGAGCGCTAAATCTTAATGAATGTGCACTTCCTGCATGTGATAAGAGAGCAGAACGTACGTCACTGATCAGCAAAACAGGAAATACAGTCAGACTCACAGGTAAACACACAGAGCAGTTCATACATACATATATTCATATATATAGTAAGAGGAAAGGGATGCTGACTTTCGGTTAGAACATTTTTATCAAGACACACTGCTACATTCAGCTGATACTAATGTTGCCTTGTGCAGTTAGTGAATGTTCCTTTTGCATTAATGAACTCCAGTGATTTTAAGTGAAGTGATTCAAACCTTTTTGAG
>JAPZDY010000015.1:2165366-2183744 GCA_029783645.1 Ctenochaetus hawaiiensis | reverse complement strand
CAGGTAAACACACAGAGCAGTTCATACATACATATATTCATATATATAGTAAGAGGAAAGGGATGCTGACCTTCAGTTAGAACATTTTTATCAAGACACACTGCTACATTCAGCTGATACTAATGTTGCCTTGTGCAGTTAATGAATGTTCCTTTTGCATTAATGAACTCCAGTGATTTTAAGTGAAGTGATTCAAACCTTTTTGAGAAGTGCCATATTTAAATAAAACACTGCTACTTAGCTAAAATCAGATTATTAGATGTTCAAAAACATCCTTTTTTCACCAGAAAAGTTATTCTATTTTTCTAGATTTGGGGGGAAAAAAGAAAAGCATCCTTTCACTGCACTCCCTTCTGTTGTCTTTTTGTTGTAAATAAAGTCTGAAGCCTCAGTCACGGCTTGCAGACTCACCTGATGTACGCAGTCGAGGAACTGTAGGAAGACGGGTGTGAAGCCGCTGCTCTGGCTGCCCAGCGTCTGTGCCCCACGGTGACTGAATCTGTGGCCGAAAGACAGCCACTCCTTCTCCACCAGCAGCCGGAAGCCGTCAAAGGTTCGGTAGTATGGATCAGACAGCAGCTGCACCAGGGACACCACCTGTACAACCACAGAGTCAGCATGAAGCCTCGGCTCAGAGAACAGCTTTCAGTAAGAAAGATCAAGTCTGTGGGCGACAGTCGAACCTGTGTGGTGACGTCCCAGCCGTCCTCCAGGCTGACCATGACTGATGAGCCAGTATCCAGGAGCTCCACCACCAGGACAGACACCTGCAGCACCCTGTGAAGCTGGACACACACACACACACACACACACACACACACAGGGTTAGTATAATCATCACCCATGGTCACAAAATGCACTGGATCAATGACTGCACTCTTGAGAGCACTAACCAAAGCCATCCACTCAGAATCCTCCAGGCAGCGCTGGAAGCTCATGTTGGGGTCAGTGGTTGGGGAGCTTGGCACACAGGCCTTCATCAGCTTCTTGAAGCTGTTTTTCACCTGCCGCACGTCACACACCTCAATGGGAACCACCTCCCACTGCTGGAACGAGTCCTGCTTTCCTCCCTGAGCACAACAAGAAGTCATACCTTTAGCCTCAAACCAGAAACACATTTTTCCAAAGCAGATTCATACACTTAACTTCTTCCTTTTGTGCTGTTTGTCCTCACTAATCTTTTTAATGTGTTTTTTCTTGCCCTAAATCTCAGTTAACAGTCTTAACATCTGTGGTTACCTTGAGCTGGGCCTTGTCCCCAATGATGTAGAGATAGGCTTTCTGCTGGCGGAGAAACAGCGCCTCGCTCGGCCCTCCGTTGGGCTGTGGAGACTCTTTCCCTGCCAGACGTGTCCCCACTTCTGGGTTGTAGGCACTTAGACGCCCGCTGCCCCGGATACTGCCCCATTTACCTGTGTTAACACACACAAACAAACAAGAGTTTTCAAAGGAACCATGAAAAATGAACTAAATCATCTATCATAAAGTCAAAGACCTTTTTATATAAACCAGCCATTAAAAGATCACTCCAGTTTATTAGACGCCAAATAAACTGGAATGATCCATTAATAAACACTGATGTGTGGAACGTCCACTGCTCCTTACAGCCATGCTGGTAAACAAGGCAGAAAACGATCAAAATTACCCTGATTAATTTGCTACATCTGACTCAATGACAGCTACAATATGATGAGAGAGAGTTGATTCTGATTGCTGCTGACATTCAACAGAGAGAAGAAGAATCAAACAGGAAATGACAAACAGGACGTCAGACTGCAGAGCTGCAGCAGCAGCATGCACAAACAGCAGCTCTCTGATAAACACAAGCAATAATAGACCATTAGTCTGCAGAGACAGCACACTATCAGGAACCACGGCAAGTACACTGATGCTACTGGGAAAGAGATCTGATTGGTTAGACAGGAGTGGAGGAAGGGGAGGGGAGGGGAGCGGGACCTACTGTACCTCTAGGAGAGTTCCTGGCCTTGCCAGACACTTTGGGTTGGGAGAGGGAGATGACTTTCGCCCTTTGACCCAGAGCTGAGGTCAAATGACAGAGACCACCCGTTAAACAACAACAACACTACACAGTGAAGGATGGTTTCACACTTTCTCTATTTTACACCCACACCCACCCACACACACACACACGGTGCACACTCACACACGCTTCATGGGATGAATTAACTCGTTCATCATCTTGCTAGTCCAGTCTCGCTTTCAGTAACAGATGCATTGTATGTATTTTAGGTATTATTTTCGAAACCAGGACTGTAAGATGTTGACTCAAGTTAAAAGGGAAACTACAGGAAGGATCAACATGGCCACACACACATGACTCTCACCTCCTCTACTGAAGGTTCCAGTAACATCCTCCTTGGTTCCCATCACCTGCTTCATCAGAGCACCGATCTTGGGCTGCCTCAGCTTATCTGAGGAATCTGGGGACAAAAGAAAGCATCAGCTTTGTAATCTCACTGTCCCAGTAAGCAGTGGGTTGTTGTAATGTGAGTCCACCCACCAGAGGTGCTCATATGTGTGGAGGTGAAGCCGCTGAGTGTGTTCCTGCCGCTGCTCTCGCTGTAAGAGGGCATTGAGCTGATAATGGCCTGCAGGTATTTCTCCTGTTCCAGACTGGTGGAGTCTGCCTGAGAGGGAACTGCAGAGAGAAGAAAGCACATGAACAGACCGTAATGTTTCATGTATTTTATTTCTTACAGGTAAGTTTTGGTGGCATACAAGCTGCAAAAGACACAGTTCTTCCTTTTTACCTGAAGTAGGGGCATTGGGAGACTTAAAGAAGCCCACCACCCCCTTTGCGTGGAGGCCTGCAGACCGCAGTAGGACGGCCTTGGTTCGGGAATTCCTCCAACAAACTACGGGGAAGCGATTCTGCCTGTAGCAGCGGCAGATTCTCTGGATGGTTGTGTCTGGGATGCTTTGAGGCACGATCAGCAGACCCGGGTAGCTGTGATACACATACACACAAACATTGCACTTAGCAATAAGGAACTACTGTTCATATTTCACCCCTCATCTGTGTGGTTTTCCAGCAGCCTCTCACCTCCTGCAGACGGTGTACATGCGGTTGACTGTTGAAATCCTGAAAGGCTCATTCTTAGAACGTGTCAGGCTGTTACTGAGCGTGCCCAGACCCAGGCGCTGGTAGTCACGGCAACAGGCACGCTCCACAACGTTGCTCATGGTCTGTCTGTCAGATGAGCGTATTGTGGAGGAGAGGGTGAGGGAGCTCTGTTCCACTTCCTCTGAAACTGTGGAGGCACACAGGAGAACTTACTGCATGTGGTTTGAGCTGAGTAACTTCTGTTTTATGTGCTTTCTGCTGCAAATCTCCATGAGGAACATCTGAAAGAGCTGAAGTTTATGTTTTATGAGCAGTTACAACAAAAATACTGAAAAAGATAAAATGGCCTCTAAAACGGAAGAGCTGAAAGTTCTAGTCACATTTTAAGTGTCATCACTGAACGAAGGGTTGAATGTTCTCATTAAAAGGAGTTAAGATGTCAACTTTAGCTTTAGACTACTGCAGCAAAATTCCAGTTGACATATAATAACTTGGCAGATTAACTGTCATTTAAAGTGCCAGACTTAAAAGCAGCTTAAACTTTACAGCAGTTGACATGTCAGTTGATGTGTACGTGCTAAAACTAGTTAAAAAGATCATTTATAGAGGACTGTACAAACATGATGTCAAAATATCCATGCCGTCTTTCGTCTTCTGACTTAAACACAGGCAACGGTTTGCTGTCAATCATGACATTACTCCCCGTCAAGTAACTAATTAAAACTAATCTTATCAAAAAATTAACACCTGAACATACACCAGTGTTATAGGAACCATGAGAGAGGATCTGAAAATAGCTAGAAAATGTGATTACCTGAGATTTCATCCTCGTCTAGCTCTGACTGGAAGCTGCTCCTGTTCTCCCAGGTGGGGGGAGAATACTTCTTCCTGGTCACATACTGCCGGCCGATAGTCCTCTTGGCACTCTTCACCAGGTTTTTGGAAAGCGTCCTGACAAAGGCAGAGAGAGGGGAAGGAAAAAGAGAGTCGAACATTTTAAAAATGCATCACTGTACCGACTGTACAACATACCCCATTCACTTGGTGTGCACTTCCTGTTGGGTCAATTAACACACAGATGTTCATTTAGATTTGAAGCAGTGTCTCACTCCTACTGACAACAAGCTTATTTGACTTGATGTTCGTCTAAGTGTATAATCATCAGCTGTGAATTCATTGGTGTGTTGCTGCTTTAGCATGCCACACAGCCAGAAATGGAGCTGATATGTCTGAATGGAGGTTTTTCAGCACACACACGCAGCACAGAGATGGAAACAACAGGGCTGATAAAATGGCTGACACATTTTCCACTGATGAATTATTCAAAGGGTTCTCTCATGCTCTTTTCATTCTCTGGAAATGAAAGAGGGAAGAACTTTGTGTGTGTGTGTGTATGTGGTCAGGGGGTTGGCAGAAGATTGAGGATTTGTTGCAGAGACTTTGAATAAAGAGGAGACAAATTCACATTGTGGTTTGGTAAGGCACTTACCAATGCTACATAAAGTCACTAAAAGATTAGTCCTGAGGTCACTTTGACTTAAATGATAATGAGAAACATAAAGGACAGATTACAGCAATCTGTTGTCGATGCATCGTATTCATGAACCCTTCCATGTTGTTGCTGTGGGAGCTTCAACCAATCATCCTTCAGCAGTTAAAGCACAGTGGGACACTCACTTCGTGCGGAGCATGCATTTACACTCACACTCAAAGCTTAATGCACTGCGGGGTGAAAGGTGACTATACATGCATGCACATGAAATACATAACATGCAATGCTTTAGAATAAAAGCAACCACTCCTGCAAGAAAACCCTCTTTTCTCCGCACACATTAGGTTCAGTTTATGGAGCCAAAGCACAAAAGAAACATGTTTTGTTTACAGACAGACATGTACTTAAGCAGCTGTGATTGTGCTGGGTTGTATCATTCCAAACCAAAATATATGTTTGTGTTTTGTTTTGTTTTTTTTCCCAAAAAGCTGATCTCAATCTGAAGACACTGACTCATACCAGTTGTAATTTTATGCCACTCATCTTCTGTTGTTGTAGTAATTTCACTCTACTCTCTAGAATGAACTTTACCATCATTCACTTCAAAAAAAACAAGCTGTGCCTCACATTTTAACATGTTCATAATAAAACCAGTTAAAACATATCTATAAACTCCTGATGGAGACGAGGCCTTGGCTTTACCACTCAGGTTATATAATACAAAGTAACTGCTCAGGACCTTTAGCCTGGTGACAAATGGGATAAAAATTCTTGAGCTCTAGGTTTAAACAAATAACAGGCATGAGAGCAAAAGCTGAGAGTTTTGAATTCAGCTGTTAAATATGCAGCCTCGTCTGTTGTCACCTGTTTACTGTCTGTTATTGCTCTGTGCTTGACCCACAGGATGAGGGCGTCAGAGGTTACGAGTGATTTAGAAGCCTGTTTGTTTCCTGACTGATATCATGCTTATGTTGCTAAGAAATGCTTAAATATTGCAAAACTGGAAGTACTTCATGCAGTCTTGCATTTAAAAAAATGCACTTTATGTACTAACAGATTTATTCAATCTACAAAGGTTTTTCCTTACTTGAGCGACTGGTTCTTGTCCTTGCTCTTGTGCTCCACCACCATCTTTCCACTTTGACCCACAGTGAAGGCGAAGGTGCCCTGAACGTGCTGAGGATAGCGGAGCTTGTGCATGTGCTTCCTGAAAACCTCAGCCATCTCTGATGCCACCTCCTCATCAAACGCGATCTTCATTAGCTACAGACAGAGAAACAGTGAAATCAATAAAAAGTTCAGCATGCAAAGACAGAAGTAAGAGAAGGAAGATATTTGAGACAGCAGCTGGGAATGCAGCAGTACCTGGAAGGTGCAGGACCGGAGCTGTAGTCCCTCCTGAACAAACTGGTCCATGGGTATAGTGACTGAGATCCTCTTCTCCTTGGTCAGAGAGGCAATGGGGAATGAGCGTGTCACCACCTGCTCACCCACTGCAGGAGGAAGACACACAGGTAATTAGCAGGGTTTAAAGACTTAAACAGAGTGACTCTCAGGCTTTTTGAGTTGTGTGTGCCTGTTTTATTTCTCACCCAGTGGATCAGTGGGTGTGCCCTTGAAGATGAGCCGGTAGGTGGTGAGGAAGATGGCACCCTCGGCTGGGAGAAGAGGCGGACCTCCCATCAGCCCCGTGGCCTCCTCACGGCCGTCGGGAATCAGGTGGACTCTCATGGCGTCCATCACCAGCTCCTCACCTGGTAACAGCATAGGCCTCAGCAGCTTGGGCTAAAGAGGACAGAAAGGGGGGAGGAAGGTTAATGCAAAGCAGCTGGAAGAAGATGAACTGAGAGATTTCAGTTTTTTTGGTTTTTCTTCCTTGCTTTCAGTTTCATGTGAAAAAGTTTGGACGGTGCTGCTGATGGTACAAACTGTCTTCACTCTATTGATTCAAGCAAACACTCCACTCATCAGAGTCTCATGCTTCCACAACCATGCTGAGGTTACTGGTTGGACAACCTGCACTGTTTGAGAATTTTAGACTGAAACTAATGTTAAACTTATCCTGTTAACTGCTGCATTACACACATTTGTTAATTTGGAGTGTTGGAATTTGACAGAAATGATGTTACAAATAAAAAGATAAACACACAAAAAGAAATGTGTAATAATATTATTCCGTTTGGTGTGCTTATATGATGGGATGTTGATTTCATAATTTTTTAAATATACAAAAAAATGTCTTCATTCTTCAATGGTCCCTGGGGTCCAAAGCTTGATTACAGGACTCCTCTTCTAGACTAAGAGGATTCAGTGGGCTGCTGAGCTATTCTACATGTTGACGGTATGAGTTATTGTGCTGGATTTGTCCTCTGCCCCTTAGATCACTTCCTGTCCTCAGTGAGGCTTAAAGAAGCTCCAAAGGAACTTCACCTCTGATAGGAAACAAACTACAACTTTGCTCACCAGTTTCATAACCTATTGCACAACACCTAATGTCCTACACAGGCAACACATCTTGCTTATAGAGAAGCAGCAGAGAGAAGGCAGATTGTTCTCTACCTGCATTTAACTTCTAATATCCCAGTAACTGCAAACAACTTGCTATTGTGTTTGTTTTTTAGCTCAGCCCACAGTCTCGTATCCACCAGGACAGGGATTCTCAATTTTTTGTTACTTGAGGCCAAATTCTGATTGTTATATGGTTTGCTAGGAGCAATTTCCCAAATAAGTAAGAAAAAAATCATAACATGACAAAAAAGGATTGTGTTATATGCCACTGTCATCAGTAATGACCAAGGTTTTCTGCTTACCCTCAG
Source organism: Ctenochaetus hawaiiensis (assembly GCA_029783645.1). Taxonomy (NCBI): domain Eukaryota; kingdom Metazoa; phylum Chordata; class Actinopteri; order Acanthuriformes; family Acanthuridae; genus Ctenochaetus; species Ctenochaetus hawaiiensis. The sequence continues at coordinate 2,176,351 of JAPZDY010000015.1, read as the reverse complement.
TGAGAGACTTTGGGTTTGTTCTTTGGAAACAGTAAGATTAACTAGTATCATTTAAAGTTGCTTACATTTTGTTCCTTGCCTTTGATTTTGTGACAGTCAAACAGACAGTTTTGTGGTTTGTGTTTGTATCAGAGACATTAACAAGGGGCTGAGCAGTTACAAGTTCCAGTCTCAAATCTTTAGTGAAATCACAAAACATGTCATGTCAAGCTCAGAGTAACCACTGTCCCTCTCCAACACACTGCACACAGGACTAGCAGCCCCCCTCAGGCTGAAGGCACTCGACTCTGCAGGGCTTCAAGGGGCTCCAGCAGCCAGGGTGAGCTCCACAGGGCCTCAGACACCAAACAAAGCACAACAAGGGAGTGCAATCACTCATCATGCGCTGTTAAGGCGTGCTGTGAGTCACACAGTTCTGTCCCTGGTGGACAGATGTACTTGCCGTGACACTGTGAGCTTGAGCTGTAGGAATTGGTGGAGAGGGGAGTGGGCGGGGCTGGCTGGGGTTCTGCAAGGTCTTTGTCCAGTGGAACGTAAAAACAGGAATTGGTTACCTTTTGGATTGGAGGCAGTCTCTTACTCTCCCTGTGGACTGCATCCAGTGTCTCGATGTGCATCTGAACGATATCTGCAAACAGACAGCGCCATAGATCAGGAGGCCAGAAGTGCCAGATGTTTTTATTAAGTTTAGTGAGACAGTCAAAGACAGGTTAGAGAGTGTACCTGGTATCATGGTGTGGAGAGCCTTCAGGTGCTCGTTGGTCACGCCACTCTCATTACACACTTTGTCCACGAAGCGGTTAATAAAGCGCACCACAGAGTTTGCCACGTCTGAGCTCTCGGCGTCTTCAAAGCCACTTTCTGTATCGTAACTTTCTGCCATGCTGCCTGCAATACTACAAGACAAAAAAAAAATGGTATGGTTTAAATACAAACAACCAGATTTAGAAGAGCGAGACATTACAAAACAAGCCGGTTCTGAGCTGAGCATCTGTGTAAATGTTTAGTTTCTCTTGTTTGATGTCCTCACACACTCAAGTTCCCATTTTATAATTGGTGATTAAGAAGAGTCGCAATTTTTGTTGGCTGAATGAGGAGCTGAAGTATTCATGTTTGATCTAAACTACACGCATAAACACAAGTACTGGTGAAACACAGACATTGTGTCTGGAGTCTCTTTCAGAGTTCCAAGAGGAGGAATAATCTGGTTTATGTGTGTATTTCCTAGCCAGAGTTTTTTCAAGACTTGCCAGTCTTAGCAAAGCTTTGTGGGGATTGACAGTAAAACCCGCAGCAGACTTGTCTTTCTTTTTGTGATTTTGAACTGGACTGGAACTGATGGTTTTGGAATTGTGGGAAAAAAACATGGACTTGTCCTCCTTTTTAATTTTGTGAAATGTAGCTGGTTTGAATGGGTGTGCTGATGCTTTGATGTAATTTTACAGTTTTGGATGAATTGTTGAATTTTTTTGGTTGAGAAATATGTCCTCAGTAGTACAGTTAGTTGTTTAAGTTTTTTTAATTGACTTTATTTCCATCTCCAATGAGAAATAAACGGTGGATGTTTTACTTACGGCAGATGGTAAGTGATTTTCAGAGGCAGGAAATATATCCTGTATCCTTCACTCATGAGGACGAGATCAAATCATGTGATAATAAAATAAAAGGCACAGATCTAAATGAATATTACACTGTTTGAAACAGTAATTCTCTCAAAACATGCTCCATTTAAACATAAAAGTGCCGATACTTCTCAAGTTTACTCTCTTGCTTCTGATGTTTCAGGAGAAAACAACGCAAGCGCAAAAAAAAAAAGGAAAATATTACACTATGGGATCTGATCATTTTGTATTTGATTTGCTAAAACATTTGCCATATTCTGATTCACGTCAGAACATTAACTGTACCTGCCTACTTGAATACTGTTCATCTCTTTACTTTGTAAGTTCTAGATGAGGGCCACAGCTGTTCTTACCTGTTTGTAACATAGCTGTTGCTGACGCTCTCCACGTCTCCGAGGCCGGAGCTCCTCAGCAGGCGGTTCTTGCTGGTGTCCAGCGGCAGCAGCAGGTAGCTCATCCTGTTGGCATAATGGATGGCCTGGCTGAACACCGTGCTCTCCTCCTTCTGCACGCGCTCCGCCTGCATTTCCTTGCTGAGCGTCGGCCACAGCCGGTTCTGCTCTGACGCCAGCTCCAAGGCGCTGACTTCCCTCCCACCGCCTGGCCCTTCCTGCTGCTCCTGACAATGTTTCAAAGAAGGTTCATAAATGATTCACCAACTCGAGACAAAAATGACACTTTGCTCAGCAGGGTGGGAAACTGATTCATTAGTCTACTAGCTGTGGCAGCATATTTTCTTCAAAAATGTACCCAAAACTTTTTACAATGTCCAAGACATCTTATTTATCATTTATTTATAAAGTCAGACTGGTGCTTACAGAGTTGTTCTGCTGCTCTCCCTCTTCGGTCTCCAGGTACAGAGCTCTGATGTGGCTTTGAACATCACTGTAGAACATGGCCTCCCAGAACTGCATGGTGGTCCAAACCATGTGCTCCTGTACGCAGCTGTAGGCAAACTGAGTGATGCCTGCGCCCAGTTTCTGTGAAACAAATACAGAAAGAGATTTTTATGAGGACTACTTTTAATAAAGTATGTATGTTCAGACAGCATATTCGATCCAACCTACAAAATCCCTTTATAAAGGGACTTTAATAACGAGATTCTGGATTTTTTGAGACTTGAATATGTTCTTATGTCGAGGCTGAATTTAGGCAACGAGGACTGACTTTGGTGATGCTGATTATGAACTTACTCTGCAGAAGGCTGTAACCAGTGGAAGGAGGGCAGCTGCAATACCATGTTCATCGATATGTGAGCAGTCCTACAAAGAAAACAGAAGAAATAAGTGATGTGACAATGTGTGCACCTGCAATCATGTTGTATCATCTGAGGCTGATTTTTGGACTATTCACTGCGTCGCCCTTGCATTAAATTCTGTTTATTTTGAGCAAGTCTGAACAGCACACATTTGTAAAACTGAAACTATCACTCATATGTTAGATATTCTTAATAACTAGTCTTTAGCATAATTTAAGGTACAATTAAAATAACAGCAGCGATAGTGTTTTTGCAGTTAAAGTTGCTAAAATTTGGTGATCACCTTACTTTTTCTTTAGTTCCACCATCAATTCAAAATAAAAATTTGTCAAAAACTATTAAGGCACTTATTTTGTTTTTAGTGCTGATTAAAAATGCTAATACATTTTAATACGCCTAACTAGGATTGGGACATGGTAACATAGCAGCAAAACACCAGCATGTTAGCAATGGCACTGTGAGCATGTTAGCATACTGACTTTTAGCTGATACCATCTGATATTTGAATGTTTGCAGGCTCACCTGGAGGGTGCAATTCATCATTCGAACAATGTAGTCAAACTGCTGGTCATCCAGCACAGCTCGGTTCTGTAGGACGTGCTGATTGAGCTCCTGGGTCAAACAAACCCGGGCTGCCCGACCCTTCAAAGCCCTCAATACAGCTGGCATCAACTAGACAGAGGAGATGACAGTGACCACATTAGCTGAACCAAAAACACCAAAATCAAACCAACCATATAAAATAAGAGCATATACATGAGCTACTCCAGGTAAAGTTAGGAGTTAAAACACAGAATGAGGAGTGTTTTGTTTCTGGAGTGTTTCTTGACAGAAATGTCCAGCTAGCCTGATCATGCAGAGATCCTTCGCTCTCACCTTTTTGGCCTCCAGCATTTTGTTCTCAAAGATATATGTGATGCAGTTCCTGACAACCTCCAGCCTGCGGGCGCTGTTAGCCATCACGTTACCGTTCCTGTCCACAACGTCTCCTGTGGAGACGGAGAGAGAGAAGTGATCAGACACTCATTCATCATTGCAGCACCGAACCCAACCCAATTAAACACACACTGTGAGACAGGCTGTCTGAGCGAAAAGTTCACAAAGGAAGTTCAAGTTGCAAGTTAAGATGGTGAACTTGTTACACTTTTGCCAAGTTTTTAAAGCTATTTTTTCTTTTTGTGTTCTTTTTTCCCCTAGTAATAAACGTCACATTTTCAAGACCTGGATCTTGGCAGATTACAAATATGCACACAAACACAGTTTCAGGTCCTCAGTCCTCTTCCCCTGCTCACCCAGTGGGGGCCCAGATGGCACCATCCCCTTGAGCTCTGCCTTGACCACAGGAGGTGCAGTCTTGAGTTTTGCAGCAGCGTGATCCATGAATAGCTGCACCGCAACATCGTCCAGCAAAGGGAAAGGTTTCTGAATGTTTGCAGTGTTTTGGCTGTTTTCTGATGGTCGCTGGACTTTGTGCATCGCCACAGCAGGGTAAGGATTCTCCTAAAGGAAGGAAAAGACAGAGAATAAGAGGGGGGCAAAGATGTACAAATGATAAAATGAGGAAAACAAAGAAGCAGCCAAACTAAAACAGCTATAAGAGAGAGGGCAGCCATTTGTTTGGAATTTATCAAAAAGAAAAGTGGAAAGAAAGGTTCAAACATAAACTGGGCCAAGAAACAATCAAAAGAAAGACAGAGAATCAAAAGGAACTGACAAGAAAGTAGCAGAATAAGGGCTGAGTAATAGGTATTCCTTGTCATTCTCATCCGAGAACATACATTTTTGAAAAGCTTCTCTGCCAGCTCCTTGACATGGTTCAAGACTTTGTGTGGACAGGCCTCCTCTTGTTGCATCCGCTCCACATGATTGGCTACCAGCTGTGGAAACAGAACAAAGAAGTCAGCTTTCTTCAAATTTCAGTATAGACCTGTCATGTCTTAGCTAAGTACTTTTATATACAGCTCCAGTTTAACAGTGGCAGTATGACTTGCACAAACACGTACCAAAAACTAGCGTATTGATTTAAAAAAAGGCTGTACAGATGCTTATTGCAGAAATGCAATACAGGATATGCTTAATATTTTTGATGAGAAACACTGAATGCAAACAGAGCACCTTTGAAATCTACCCATGTCTTCAACTGTATCTGCTTGCTGCACATAATCCCATCCCATTCACACAAAACTAAAAATAAAACTGAGTTTTCATGTCATGTCATTATTTTAAATTTTTGTTCTATGAAACAAGCTCTACTTTAGAGCAGAAATTTCACAAGCAGAATTCCTATATTCAAATAACATTGGAGGACAGTAACTATGCACTAATGTTGTCAATTCTGGACACAGGCATCAGACTCACGTCGTCAAACAGGTCAGTGGCTCTGTATGGAGGCCCCCTCTCTGACACGAAGCCTGCAAACGCCATGCCATCCAACACCTTCATAAGAAAGTCATCCTCTGACAGCGCCCTCTGACCCAGAAAGGCAGCCTGTGGAAACACACGTTACACCAGTCTCACACTGACACTCAGCACACACACTGCCAGACCCTCGCCTGGAGTCAATCTTTGCCTTTAACACATGCAAATAGCTGGTCAGAAATGTTGTGCAGTATTGTTTACTGACCTTATGGAAGCGGATCACTGGTTCTGGGTGAATGCGAATGATGTGTAAACACCAGCGGTAGCCCTGAAAGAGTCGGGCAAACAGCCACAGAAAAACTCCCCGGATCTCCTTATCCTGAAATACATCCAACAGTCAAATTAAACCCCTCACACACACACACACACAAAATTACACGCACACACAAACACCAAATAAAACAAATCAGTAGGAATAATGGAACAAGGAGCTAAACTAGAGTCCAGAAACCTGAGGAATCCTGGAACGGTAGATTTAATCCATTACATTTTTGGCTATTAATTTCTTTCTCATGCCAAACAAAAATAAAAAAAAAAAAAACTACTCAAGTAGTCACATATAAGGCCTGTTAGAGCAGCAGGGATGCACAGACCTTTGATTAAACCTGGCCACATTAGAAAACTTTTTTTCTTTTTGAGGGTATGAATAATTTGGCAGCACTAATAGTTTATTATGGTGACATCTTGGATCGCAGTGATTCATTATGCAGTCTATTAAAAAGCTTCTTGAAGTTAGTGCGTTGCCCAGAATGTGTCGTCGTGCAGACTTTTCTGGCTACATTTAGGAAACGCGCTGTACAAAAAGGGCTGGAGCTAATGAGAAACTTTTCTCTTAGACTCTTAACACGATTATAACCTCAACATAAATTTGAGACTTGTCCGAGGAACTCAGAAGTGGCTTTCTTACCAGGATCTTGAGTGCAGAGGGTTGCGTTGAGAGTGGGGGGAAGGCATGATCAGCGATTTCCAGCTCTGGATCCAAAACCTACAGCACATGGGGCCACAATTAATCATTATCTATCGTCTATCTAATCTATAGCTTGTTCCTGCTGCTTCTGTGGAATTCTGGATGACTGAATCAAGACCTGAGGCAAGTCGAGCCATAACATGACAGAACAGACTTACATGTTTTGAAGTGCACGCTAGACAGAAAAGACATTGTAAGACATAAACTTGGATCCCAGGAATTTGTATTTTTCACCCGTTTCTGCGATAGACGGAACAATTTATCAAGTAGATGACTGTAAGATTAATTAAAAAATGACTTATTCTTGGTTGCAGCCCTGTTTTAGGTTGTAGTGGTATCGTTGCCTGATCAGGATCAAGCAAAGATAATGTGTATTTTTTTCAGTTGCTCAGGCATGTGGGTCAGATATCTACTCGCAGCTCCTAAAAAAAATGAGAAGGTGGTGAGATGGTTCACTCCCTTTTCCTTAATCATCACCTCCACCGAAAAAACGATGCATTTGATTCTTTTTTACTACTTGTTTTCTGCAGAACCTTGTTTTACAGTTTGGAGACACACACACACACAGTAACAACAGCAACACATTCACACCCTAATCAACAAACACTATCAACAGATAATACCTTGGAAACAGCTTGGCTCGGGCCACTGCATGAAAATTCACCCAGCTGACCGTAAGAAGAGCCCAACAGCTAAGCCCTGGTTTATGTTGCTGCCCAACAATCTAAGGCATCATAGTTCCTGCAACCTTCACCCAATCTAGCTTCTGCCTTTCCCAGGAAACATTTTTTGCACAATTCAACAAATGACAGACCCGGTACACACAAAGCCCCTGATCCATTTTCCAGCTGTAGTTATCTCTCCTTGTGTCTTGTTTCAACGACAGAGGTCAGTTCTGCCTTTGTGAGCTGATCAGAGCAGCAGATAAACTGCTTGGTCTGTTTTGCTCATTAGTCCTCTGACCACTACGAACAATGAACAAACATATCCCCAACAAACTAAGCAGGTTGAAACCTTCTCAACTGGAGCAGCAATCCGCTACTTTACAAATCTGTGCCGGTTTGTACACACAGCTCTGCTGGCTGAGCACACAGGCCCATAACCCAATAAACTCCCCTCTCTACTCGTCTCTAGCTCTCATTCCATAAATGCAGAGCAAGAGTATCCAGGTTATAGGCCACAGAGCACACAGAGCGTCTTAAGACACAAACACAACTCAAAACATGTGTGATGAAGCCTACTTTCATGATAAAATCACTTTTAATCACATCAATTTTAATCACATCTATTTAGAGTCTTGTAATCTTTGGTATTTAGCAGATGCCCTAGTCAAGGAGGCCAAACTGAGAACACTGACACAAAGTTGGTGGTAGGGACAAAAAAAAAGCTGCTAACAGTCTGAGAACCTGGTCCAATTAAAGGAAATGTGTACAACCCTGAGTTTCAAGGACATTCATTTTATTCCAGTAAAATGAGAAGGATGACAGGAGGATTTGTACAATTTAGAATAATAACCATCATAACAACAGGGCTCAGTTTAACAACTGACATCTTTCTATGACATGCTGTTATGAAATCCAAACATTCTTATGGGATCCATGTTGCAATATTAAATCAAAGGGGCCTGGGGTTTATTTTTGCACAAAGTCACGTTCACTTAAATTTGCCCTTTTTTTCTAAAAAGACAACTGCATGCACAAAAACTTAAGCTAACAAAAAAATTACAAAGGTATGATACGATGAAAGAAACATATTAAAGGATGTGGCTTGATCTGGTGTGTGTGTGTGAGAAGATAAGAGGGTAGAATGAGAAACTGCAGAGACGCAGACAGAGGGAGAGTGATGAAGACTGCGATGACTCAGGCAGGTGTGGTGAGGGTTGACTAAAGGATTTTCAGGCCAAAAACTACTGGTCAAACAAATTTAAAGATGAGAGGCAGAAATAGAGACACATAGTTGGGTAGATGATATGATGTCCATAATACAATTTTAAAAAGTATTATTAACAATCCACAACAGTTTTTTATGCCTTTTTTCCCACATCACACACTGGTTTTTACATCAACCCAATACCTGATATGACATTTTTAAGTGCATCAATGTTTTGTTTTTAATTGTTTTGGTGTGAATGGACAAACAAAGCTAATAAAAAAATGAGAACGACCAAAACATTTTTAGACCTTATCCATTTGCAGAAATATGATATAACTGTTGATTTGCTTTACCACGGATAACATAAATAAGACTATCTGCTAATGTTATCACATCCTGTCATAGATGAGTCAATGGCCAAGCTGCATGATATTAACATCTTTTTTCCCACATTTTTAACATACAGAAATTTAGAGACACTTAGTTGTAACATAAAATTAAACATACAGTTCTTCTTTGCAGATCATGTAGCATATCATCCAACTGCAATATTTACTGTTGTTTTTTTATTTGTTGTTTTAAGAAGTGAGTGTTTTTTTATGCCTCTATTTTCATTGGTAACAAAAACAGGACAATGCAATTTTTTATTACAAATATTTAAATTTTATAAAGAGTCTGTGGGAAGAGCATGTATGCCTACCAAGTCTAAATACATATTTGGAACATCCGAGTTGAGACACAGCAGCTCCAGCTCTAACAAATAAATGCATCCTGTGTCAGCTACACCATAAAAAACTCTGTGCAGACAGCAGAGGGACTGTCCTCAGGTTTGTAGACAGGTTATTAATCTATAACTAAAAATTCAGGAAACTCTTCTAAAAGGAATAAATAAAAAAGTGAATCATGTTTTATACATGATTGTAATCACAGCACTTAACAAGCATGACAGACCAGGAAGTGATGACTCAGCATCATAACAGAGGGATTTTGCCACCCTCGACTCAGTGTAATTGTGATAACTTCTGTAGGAGAAATCAATTTCATATAGAGATGGACTGACATTGTTTGTTCAGTCTTATTCGAAGCAGTTGGTTTAGTATGTTTTTAAAGGCCTGAAGATGAGCAACTGTGACACCAGGTTTATTTTATCTGCTTATGAAAGAGATTTACTGCCCTGATGTTTCATGTTTTCATTCCATTTAACAATAGAGGGTCCGTGATTTTTTTTTACAATGATTGACAGAAAAAAATGGCATAACTGATCAAGAAAGTATTGTCAATATTCATCATAGGCAGCAGTACAGAGGAAAAAAATGTTCTCCAAAGTTATTTTTGTCTTGCAGTCTACAATCTCTGTATTTTCTCTGTATACTAGTTCTTAGCCATGCTACTACAATCCCTGGCAAAAATTATGGAATCACCAGTCTTGGAGGATGTTCATTCAGTTGTTTAATTTTGTAGAAAAAAGGCAGATCACAGACATGACACAAAACTAAAGTCATTTCAAATGGCAACGTTCTTGCTTTAAGAAACACTAAAAGAAATCAAGAAAAAAAATGTGGTAGTCAGTAACAATTACTTTTTTAGACCAAGCAGAGGGAAAAAAATATGGAATCACTCAATTCCGAGGAAAAAATTATGGAATCACCCTGTCAATTTCCTTTCCCACCTGCATCAGATTAGATCTGCTCGTTAATCTGCAGTTAAAAAGGAGTGATCACACCTTGGAGCTGTTGCACCAAGTGGATTGACATGAATCATGGCTCCAAGACGAGAGATGTCAATTGAAACAAAGGAGAGAGTTATCAAACTCCTTAAAGAGGGTAAATCATCACGCAATGTTGCAAAAGATGTTGGTTGTTCACAGTCAGCTGTGTCTAAAATCTGGACGAAGTACAAACAACATGGGAAGGTTGTTAAAGGAAAGCGTACTGGTAGACCAAGGAAGACATCAAAGCGTCAAGACAGAAAACTTAAGGCAATATGTCTTGAAAACAGAAAATGCACAGCAAAACAAATGAGGAACAAATGGGAGGAAACTGGAGTCAACGTCTGTGACCGAACTGTGAGAAATCGCCTCAAGGAAATGGGATTTACATACAGAAAAGCTAAACGAAAACCGTCATTAACACCTAAACAGAAAAAAACAAGGTTACAATGGGCTAAGGAAAAGCAATCTTGGACTGTGGATGACTGGATGAAAGTCATATTCAGTGATGAATCACGAATCTGCATTGGGCAAGGTGATGATGCTGGAACTTTTGTTTGGTGCCGTTCCAATGAGATTTACAAAGACAACTGCCTGAAGAAAACATGCAAATTTCCACAGTCATTGATGATATGGGGCTGCATGTCAGGTAAAGGCATTGGGGAGATGGCTGTCATTAAATCTTCAATAAATGCACAAGTTTACATGGACATTTTGGACACTTTTCTTATCCCATCAATTGAAAGGATGTTTGGGGATGATGAAATCATTTTTCAAGATGATAATGCATCTTGCCATAGAGCAAAAACTGTGAAAACATTCCTTGAAGAAAGACACATAAGGTCAATGTCATGGCCTGCAAATAGTCCGGATCTCAATCCGATTGAAAATCTGTGGTGGAAGTTGAAGAAAATGGTCCATGACAAGGCTCCAACCTGCAAAGCTGATCTGGCAACTGCAATCAAAGAAAGTTGGAGCCAGATTGATGAAGAGTACTGTTTGTCACTCATTAAGTCCATGCCTCAGAGACTGCAAGCTGTTATAAAAGCCAGAGGTGGTGCAACAAAGTACTAGTGGTGTGTTGAAGTGTTCTTTTGTTTGTTTGTTTTTCATGATTCCATAATTTTTTCCTCAGAATTG
>JAPZDY010000015.1:2142132-2165266 GCA_029783645.1 Ctenochaetus hawaiiensis | reverse complement strand
CTTTTTTCTACAAAATTAAACAACTGAATGAACATCCTCCAAGACTGGTGATTCCATAATTTTTGCCAGGGGTTGTAGTGTGTCTCCAGGGCGGTAATGATGGTCAGTCCACCTCTTTGCTGCACAGTGCAGACTGAGGTATGTTAACAACTATGAAATGTTGGCTTGCATATATAAGCATTTAAATGAAGCAGAGCTTCACAGAGCCGCCAGCATGGCAGCAGAGTCTTCTTTTCTCAATATCACTGTCATAAAATCTCAATCACATCCACCTAAGTTTTTGCTGCAATACAACAAAACATGAGGAAGTTATGGTGAGTGAGCACTTTTTATGAGCACTTTATAGTTTTGTAGAGAGAAACACTTGAGGTGGTTTATAAATAGTCTCTGCAGCACGTACACTGGAAGATAAGATGGGACAGCTCAGAGGAGAACGAGACCAACATGACCATGTCAAAATGATTAGATACCATAAACAGAGCATATCAAAGACGGTAAATCAAACATGACTAGGTTCCAGACACGCCTTGAACAATTGCTGTGGTCATGCAATTTTATTGTTCTTTATATATGACTTCAATAATAACAATTTACGATTTATCTTGCAAACTGATTTTGAGTTAAGTGATTTCCTGCAACATCTACATTGGGATTTGCATACCTATGACAAGTGCCAACAGATCCCACTGAGATGCAGGAAAAAAATTCCTACATCCTTATTCCGTTACTGCAGATGTCAGTAAGAGAATAAGGAAGTGGGAATATTTTTCTTAACAAACCTTTTATCATATCTTAGAAGAGGCTTGCCCTGAAATACTGGAAGGGCTGCATATGCAGGATGTAGGAGAGTACTTAATGTAAGCTAGTATTTTTAAAATGCCTGATATGAACACAACAGAGCAGTGATTGTACTTCAAAGGCAATGCCTTACTATGTGTAACTCTGATATGGTTGTAACTACAGCAGAAGTGGCAGCATCATGGCACCAAGTTTTAACTAAACAGAATGAAACCAAACCCCAATATTAGCAAAATAATAAAATGGAACAAAAGTGTTTTTGCTGTTTTATATATGCATCAATAAAAACTCTTCCCCATGCAACAACACGTCCCTTTTTAGCAAAAAATTGAGCCCTACATACAATGGAGACAGAGTATATTTGTGGTGCTTTTTATATTTTGTCTCTGTTAGAAAGATCAAAAAGTTACACAAATTTTTTCCACTATGTGTTTAAAAACAGCTGAGCTACAGCTTTAACTAAAGTCAAATCCACTTCTTCAATCTAAAAAAAAAAAAAGAAAGAAAGACAGAAACTGTTTAGCCGTCTTAAGCCAAAATGCAATTTAAGGAGAGAATCCTAAAAATAAAAATAGGGGAAAAACTCTTTACCAACTTCCTGGCGTCTCAACCCACAAAGCACAAGTGGGGAATTTATTGCTTGATAAAAACTATCCACTGGATGGTAATGCATTTCTTGCTATTTGTGTGTACAAAGGGTGAGATCAGAGTTGAGGCTGTGGCTCTTACCATTGACAGCACAGTCTGGGTCTGCTGGAGGAGTGGTTCAGGCAGCAGGGAGATGTGGACGCACTCGGGGATGGTCACCGTGCCACCGTCCAGGTCAGCGATGATCACATCCAACTGAAAACACACATGCGCATAAACATACTTTTCATCTATGTGTCTGGTACTGTTAATTTAAGTGCAGCGGCAGGATACACGAGCTGATTACAACAAATGAAAGACAAACGTGAAGATGGGTGAAGTTATCTCTGTCAACAGCTGCTCATTACAGGACACTAGCTATTGAACAGCAAAACACACTATTACAATCTCACTGCAGACAGCAGGAGAGGCTGCACAAATGATAACCTCTGACCCCTGATAATGGGCTGTGTGACTATTTTACAATACACAGTGCCTGGTTGTGATGTGGGACATTGGCTTCATAAAGGTCGCAGGTTGCTGCAGCATCATTACAGCTCGGCATCTCAAACAGGACTATTCATTACACTTTCATCAGGCTTTAATAAGACAGTAGCTAAATATATTCTTTAATCATTGCATCTAGACAGTAATTATTGTTATGTATATTGGTAGAATTTATCTTGGCCATGTTTGTGAGAAGCATAGTATTAGAATCTACAAAGGTAGGCAGGTGGCAAATATCCAGCTGGCAGCTTGGGCTGTTTATAAAAGACAGGGAGCCACTGCTTAATGGGTCATTGAGAGTTTACATAAAACATTCTCATACTCAAAACCCCATGTCAGGGTGGCTGAGGGTACATATAAGTATACAACAGAGGCTATTCATATGCCTCCTCCTCAGGTTTAAGTTTATTAAACTAAAGAGCAGTACATTTAACTTTAAAACTAAGGCTGTTCTATTGTATTACGTTTCTTTCCCACAGCTGGAATCTGCCAGCAGGTGTTTCAGTCACACTGATCTCACACACAGCAGCACACTGACTTGTTTAATGATACTGGTTTGTTTGTTTATTGTAGATGAAGTCTGTTATGTGGAGTTGGCACTTTCTCCTTCAGCTGGCTTTGTAGTGCCAAGATTTTCTGCTGCCTCAGACTACATCCCTGGTTGTTTTCTCTTTAAAAGCTTTTCTATTTTCTCCCTTAGAATGCACTGCCAACAACCTCCAGTAATACAGCTCTGGTGGGGAATGACGGAAAGGCTAAGGCTTCATCATAACATTTCAAGATGCAACAAAAAAAAAAAAAAGGTCGGGTTAAAAATTAGTTTGAAGTAATGATATAGTACAAGCACTTTCCTTACTGCTTTGAGTCATGTACTGCTTTAGAAGCACCACAGTTTGGTGGAAATCACATTTACACTCAGTTCATGCTTACAGACTTTAAAAAGGTCAGCTAACTTTACCTTAAAACAAGTTTTTATTGCTCGAATATGTACATTTCCAAGTGTTAATGGCTGCTTTAACCATCCTTTACGTCCTTACTGATACTGATTCTGTCCTTATTGTGTCTCTTTATCTGAATGTGTGAACACATGATTGTTCACTTTGTCTTATTCAAATGTACAGCTTTAGAATTACAATATTTTATACTATTGCAGTAATGAGAACCCACCAACTCTTGTGTCTCGGAGCGAAAGAATGAGTTGACACCAATGATGAAGGGGGTGGGGGTGCTCAGGACCTCTAGCAGTTTACCTGGCAGGATGGGAACGTAGGTGAAGCTGAAAGAGACACATAGGAAGAGATTTAGCACATCTGCGGTGGTAACAATACCCACCCGTTGCCTTATGCTTTACTCTGATTATCAGTCATATTTTAGCACAAATGTGTCCTGAAATAATAAAAGAAGAGAAAGATCTAAAGACACAGCATGACTGAGGACTGGAATCAAACCTGTATTTGAGGGGGAACATGATGGCTAGCAATCCTCGACAGGCATCTGTTAGTCTCTGGTAGCTGCTGGACAGGAACAGAATCTTATGTTCCGTCAAGGCGGCACAAAACAGATACAACACGTTCACTATACCTGAGGGGGGAAAAACAGACAGGGTGTCACAGGGAGTCCTGGTTAGAGACCAAATTCATACTAATATGTCCTATGGGTAAAAGTGCAAGTTTGTTATCACTTTATCTAATAATCTCAAATAATCTGTTGTTACTGAATTCTCACACATAATTTGGAGGTTTGCTTAAGGGCTTAATTCCTCTGTTACCACCAACAACCAGAAAGTTTCCAAGCACTTTTAGTAACTCAGTAAAATGATATAAAAAAGGTATCTCTTCATTTGCAGGTTTTTGTAATTAGCAAACATAATAAAAAAACTAATCTATATGCCTGGGTAATCAATACAATACAACACATTTTTACACAGTTATTGACCATCTATAGTTTTTAAGATTTTATGTTTAAAATGACTAAAATCTTCAGAAATAGCAACTTTAACTATTATAATGCCTTACTGCCACTAGGATTCATTGCATCTATGGTAATCAGTAATTAAAATACCCAAACAGCATATCCACTGGTGAACAAGTGATTTTCAAAACTTATTGTTTTTATGTGTTCTGGGCTTTCCTTCACTCATAAACTCAGTTTTATGTCACTTAAACTGGATTTTTTAAAGAATCCAACCAGGATGAAAACATTAAGAAACTCAGTTTCTAAACAGATTTTTTTTTAGAATGACAAATACAAACTTATATTAGACTGGCTCTGAGTTAGATTAACAAAAACACTGTTTATAAATGGTGCAGGTGTAGAGTGAATGTTGAATTCTACAGTTAAGGCCCATACCAAGCTGTCTGAAGAGCTGAGCCACACTGCTGCCACTGACCGGAAGTGAGTCATCGATGGGGGTCTGGATAACTTGCCTGTCACCAGCACCTAACGTTATAGTCCTCTACAGATTAAGAGAGAGAAGGAGAGAAAAGAGGGATTGAAAACTGAAATGAGAAAAAGGGAAAACCAGTGCCGTTTCTCAGAAAAATCAGTCTCTGAAAGCGTGGGTTTAATCAGTTGTGCATGTCCAGAGGGCAGCGTGAGTCAGCGACAGAGAGAGATGGAGAATCCCAGAAGCTTAGCAGGTACATCACAAATGGAACACAAGCCATTCAAGCTGATTAGGACATGAATGGAGCTGGGCAGGACTCCATGCCAACGATCTTATTGCAAAACGACACCAGCAACACCGTGTCAATGAGCCTTTATGGAAGGGAAAAAAATCCCAGCACACCTGACAGGTGTCATGCGAAGGAAATTTTCCACTGCAGTCTAAAGTGAGCAAAAGGGAAAGGAGACTGATCAGGATGAATGATTCATTAAGGGCTGTGAGTCGTTTTCTGGGATACCATTAATCTCTAACAATTGACACTGCAGACACACCTCTCTGATCTGACTTGCATCTGAAAAAATAAAACTGAAAGTGTATTCAAGGCCTAACTGCTTTTTCCTGGAAATTCAAGATTTCTGATTGGCAATACACTGTGTCTAATTATTATGTTTCTCATTTGCAGAAAAGAACTGAATTTGAAAACTGAAAGTCTACTGACAAAGCTAAAGCCAACAAATGTTGATCTGTGTGGTTTGGAAATCAACTGGGAGTAACCAGGCAAAAAAATATGGGAGTGATTTAGAAGCCAAAAATATAATAATAATCACATGAATGACCCTATCCAAAGAAAACAGTGAAATTTTGACAGCTGTTCCAACACAGCTAACAGTAAACATCTACGATGTATGCTAATCTTTATATATATATAAATATATGTATATATTTTCAATAAATACACATAACAAATAAACTCCGTTAGTATAGCTGTGTCTGTAATAAGCTAGCTGGGAAGGAAAAGTGCGGCATTATTTTCATGCTTTCAGCTGCAGCAGCAAGAGAGACAGCAACCACAGGCAAGCTGTTAGCAATTCAATCATGTGATCCAGCATCTGATCATTACATGTGTTCAATTCATTGTTTGGTTTTGAGGGTAAAAATAAGGTGCAGATATGCAAAGTGTTGATTAACATGGCTGGAGGGAATACTAATTTCTGATAGGCTGGAGGTCCACATCATCTTTCTTAAAAGCCACATGCTCTGGTGAAGCATCATCATCACTGTGCTTTTCATTACTGGAACATTACAGGTTGCAGACCTTAAATGTTGCTGGAGGACGAAACTGACTACAATGGGGCAAACACATAATGAATGAAAATAAAGCATGTGTTCATATGGCAGCTCGTTACAGAACCTACTGTTGACAAACACATCTTAACACTTAAAATCTACGACTGTGTATAGTCACTTTACAGTTTGGAAAGGATGTGGGCAGTCAGCTAAAAATCACAATGTCTTCCTCAATAGTTTGCTACTAAATTAGTATTAGCACTACCTGTGCAAAATATTCAAGCTACTTTACTTCTTTTACAAGAATATGTAAGTAAAGCAGACTTTGTGGTTTATTTGGGCCAAGAAAATAGAGCTTTACAGGAATAAATCAATATGAAATTAATGATCAGTCGTGGGTCACATATTGAGTCTGTATCAAAGCAATCTGATTGGTTCTCTGGCCACAGGAGGTATGCATGGATTGGCTGGGGGTATTGGGTGGAGAAAATAAGACTGAGACAACTCAGAGCTGATGGTGACGAGGGGAAAATGAAGTCAGGTTGGCGTACCAAACTCTCCTCTCTCTCCTCCTGGCCCGGCTACGCAAGCACCCAGCAGAGACAGACAAGCATGCATCCGCGCACACACACACACACAAATGCATTCACACATAGACACAAACACACACGCAGGATAAGACACAGGTTAGAAACAATAGGAGTGAGGGCACCAAATGCCCAAAATTTGACAACAATATGACAGAAATGTATTAGCATGGCAAACAAATAAGCTGCACAAACAATAACATTATAAACATAAACTGCTGATGGCAGCCATGTAAAAATGTAGACTTAAATGCAACATTAGACATGAGAGACACACGTGCAAAAAAAAAAAAGGCCATCGTTTAGCATTTAACAGCATAACAGATGACAGATCGGTCATTTCACTCCAGATTCAAAATAGACACATATCATATACAACAGTAATAATAGTAACAGCATGGGAAAGAAGTATGCAAATGACAATTCATTGTATGTTACACACACACACACACATCTAGCACAAGGTTTGCTTTTGTCTTCTGGAAGAGACAAAGGTTAAAAGGGAATCTATATACTAAATGAACTGTATGAGCTCCTTCATCCTCACATGGTTTTGAAATTACACGGTAACAGTTACGCTGGTGGGGAAAAAATTAATTTCCAAAGCTAAGATATTTTAATTTCAAATCCAAAACCATCCCACAGTTTTCCAGTACCATATGACTACTTTCAAACCACAGCAGATAATCAAACTGATAATGAAAGCAGCAGAGATCCTGAGCTGAAATCACCTGCCAATCTTTAGGACATGGACCCAAGGCAATGATAGGAAATCAAGGGAAGAACTGGAGTTCATTGGCTACATGACATATGAGTGTTAATGAACTTCAGTCGTGCATATTGTGAACTTTCAGTATTAGAGTGTTTTCTCCCAGTTGCTACTTAAAACTGTAATATCTTGCTCTTAAATCAAATTCTGACGGTCAGAGCACTTGGCAGTGGGACAGACGGTTTCCAGAAACAGGAACTGGAATTCCCTCTGTCACATAAATTCATTACTAAGACAAACTGAAACGTTTTCCTGGAACAGTTCAATCACTAACGGATAGTAAGATGAGCACTTGTCTCTCTTCCATACTTAAGAGAAGTAACCTCCACAAACAGAAAGATACCCACATACTGACACATATACACACAAGGTATAGGTCACGTACAGATAGAGAACCAAAGTCTCGCTCCTCCTGGTGAACCACCACCATGAGATCTTATTTCATATTAACAACAACAACAACAACAACAACAACAACAATAATAATAATAATAATAATAATAATAATAATCTGAACAGAAGCCGATGGACAGAGACAATTAATTTTTTTCTTTTTTTTAATCTTATTCAGTTGTGGATTACACATATTATTTTTGTCAGTTTAAAAGATAATTTTGCAAGTCAAGAAAGTTGCAGTTTGTCATAAAATTATTTAAGGTAAGACTATGAAAGACTGCACACCCAAAAGTCAAATAAGTGGCACTATTGTAAAGTTCTTTTGCGGAACCTAGAAACTCTTCTTTTGCATTGCTGCAGTTCTCAACATAGCCATACTTGTAATGACTTTCACCTCTTTTAATATTTTGTTCCTTGCTCTGGAGGAACAAAGTGAAGTGTGTAAAGGTGACGGTCATGTTCGTGCTGGCTCAGGCATACTGAGCAACACAGAAACGTAGATTACTGAAGGTTTATTTTTCAAATTGAAAAACATCTTGTTTTTTATAATAGTAGAAATCAAAAGGGTGAAATTTTTTGTCTCTCTCTATTATCACTGTTTGGAGTTTTTTTCTAAAATAGGGTCTCATGGGGTCCACTGGAAAGGTTTTGACTTCAGCCATCTATTGCAAGGATTCACTACATTGTTCAGGGGGGACTGGAGAAGCAAGGATGCATGGAAACTCTGCTGTCCATCATGTCTCTGTGTAAAGATGGTCTTCCATACCAAAAGGTCACTCTGCTGCTTTACTTTTGCAATTCACAATTTCTTTTAATAGGTCAACAAGTTCACTTCATTCTAGGGTTATGTAAACTACTAAATAAATGCAAAAAGTGGTGCAACACCCCACAACCTGTTCAAGTTGTGCACGTGTAAAATATCTGTTATTTCTGTTATTTTCTGCTAACTCTAAACATTTTTAAAAAGGTAGACCAGGGTCACATGGCAGGACCTTGTAGTCACTTAAAAGACATTAATGTGTTTGGCTTCCACACGCCTAGTGTATCAGAAGTTCAGACATTATCCAACTTTTTTGCAAAACTTACTATTCACTCAACTCCACCACTGTTGATTAATGTTTTTATCTCAGCTCCACCACTGTTGGTTAATGTTTTTATGCCTCTCCCAAGATTTCAATGTCTGAACTGCGTATATACAGTTTACATGGACAACTTTTAATGTGACAAAAAAGAAAAAAAAACAACTTATAGGTTGAAGACTAACCAATGAGTGCGGTGAACTTAACATTACTTCACACTGTGACACAAACAAAAATTGTACAATAAAAAGCTATTTGATGCTGAGTTATTGTGGTAAGCTTAATTGCTGGACATGCTAAGGTTTGCAGCTTAGAGTACAGACACTCTGTTAGATCCCCCATACACTTAAAATCTTATATTTTGAGCTTAGAGATGGTAAAAAACTAATCTTTTAAGGCCTTTGTACACAGTATATTACTCTAACTTAAGCCTCATGTAGACAGCTGGCTGCTATCATTACCTATGGTCGCTAAGCTGTAGGACAGTCACTGTTGAGAAAAGGAGTTAGGCAAATGATATCAAACAGGTGAATGTTTCTTCTTAGAGATATTCTAAAAGTTTCTACCTCCTGCAAGACTTTTAGGATTAATACTGCCCTTTAAAGTCTCCCATGTAGGCTACTACATGCTTTCTGGGAAATTTTATGAGAAACTTATTTCAGGGTTATATTAAGTAAACATGTTTTGACTTTTGTTTAACCTGAAGTGAAGCTTTAGACTTTAGAAAAAAAAACTTTTGGCTGATTGTGCAACAGTAAAAGTAAACATACATTCATAAGACACAAAGACACAAATGTTACAGGTATTCTAAACTGCACAAATGTGTAATATAAAGTATTTTAATGGAAGCGCTGCAGAAGCTTTAAGGATTGTCTGTTTAGTGTGTGACGTGTCTAAGACAACATGTCTAATGGCAGAGGTAATTTCAGTGTCACACCGCTGGAGTCATTCTGCTGTGTGTGTTTGGGCAGAGGTTGACGTTAACAGACACACTCTGTGGTAATGACAGACATTTGGTGTTGCTGATAGAAATGTCCTGTGTGATTAAACAGTCACAGGAATGTGCGTTGTGTGTGTTTCTCTTTTCCAAGTGGCCTGTCCTCTTGGACTGCTCTTAAGTCGGAAGAACAGAACTGTTTGTGCTTGGCTGGGTAGCAGCAGTACAAACTCTTTTGTAAGGGCCTCAAGAAGCTATGTGCACACATATATATTTGTGTTTGGCAGAGTGAGACAAACAGGGAGACCAAGTGTGTCTTAAATTTAACACAGTGTTCTAAGTAAAATACACTTATAGATATTATTGACAACTGATTATGTTTTAGCCAGAATCTATCAGTATGATGGACAGTGACAGGGGACTAAGCTGTAAATTTGGACTGTTTTTATGTTTTCAGATGTGTGTTATTGTGTGTGGAGAGCTGCACATTAGCCTCTGATGTTTGGGTCTGTATGTGTGTTAATACTGATTAGACGTGATTCTCTCATTCAGACTATGCTGCCCAGTAGGAGGCCATCTGCCATCCCATATGGTCACCCAGCAACTGAACCATGACCTGCACAGCAACAGGGTTGTACATTTGCTTGTCTGTGGCTTAACAATTATAGGCATTCTACAATGCTTACTAATAGCTGACATAAGTCAATTTGACAATTAACATAATAGAAGAAAAAAAATAAAAATGAAATGTTTGAAATGATTAACATGATTCAGTACAAATTGTTTGATCACAAAACACACAAAAAAGCAGGTCAAAAATAGCTGAAGCATCATCAGTCACGCATGATTTGAAATGACTGCAATCAAGAACACATTCCTTACAGAAAAGAATAAACTCCAGCTTGTTTGAGTAACAGAATCAATAACATCGAGCTGGATGTTGATTGGTGAAGCTTGCAGAACGGTAAAGTTACCTGGAGACAGGCCAGCAGCCAGTCACAGGCCTGAGGAACCTTGTCTAAACTACAAACTGGGGACTCATTTATCTGTAACACAGAGGAACCAGTGTACAGTAGAGTGCAGAAAATGACACACATGGGTTACAACATCTGGAAACCACGATTTGGAAGGTTTAGGTGACGTGCATTTAGAGAAAGTAGACACTTCCTACCATATGCACAACAATTGGAGTGAAGAAGTGTAATACCCCCCCTTAATTACACTTAATAAGCTTACTAGCACAAAAAATGATTAAAAAAAAGACAAACAAGTCACTTTTTTTTCTGGAGATGGGACAAAATACAAACCAAAACAAAAGATTTTACAGAATATATATAAAAAAAACATGTGTAGGGGGAGAGAAAATGTAACAAAAAGGCAAAGAAAAAAAATGGTTGAATGTAATGAGAAATAAGTTGGTGAAAAAACCAAGTGTGCTCACAAGTACACACACTGCTGTTGATTAATGTTGACATGCTATCTTTGTATTGTATACTGTCCTTTACCTTAAACATTGAGGAAAAACATGTCTGCTGATTAGATGAGTTATTTTACATGTCCAACAAGTACTAAGTTTTATCAAAAAACAAAACCGAAGCTTGGTATAAAATATTGAGTTGGCAGACATGAAATGTTATGTACAGAAAACATAAACATGTTTGTTTATGTGTTTATAAATAGAAGCACTGCTATTTTTTCCTATGGCTAACATTGCTTGCAAATTGTAATGATTCTGTATCAATCTGTTGAGTTGCGCTGAATATCAACAAAGAAGGTTATGTTTTTCACAAAGCTTTAAAATGAATGTGCTTCAGAAAGCCCATAAGAATTAAAATAAAAATTAAACATTGCTAAAGCATCTCAACTTAAGTGTGTTTATAGGATGGCTGACTGGGCTGTATATGACACTGCAGCTCCTAAGGCCAGTCTGCTGCAAACCAGTCTGTGAAGAAGATGTCAAGAGTCATTTTAAACCTCATGACTCTCTGTAAATAGTAAGCCATAATCTATTCAGTTATACATGTAAAAGCCATGTTAAAGAACCTTCTGCATGGGTGTAATTGTAGTTTCTTTCACATGCATTCATATACACATAAAAACATGGTCAAAACCTTTCCAGAAACAGTTAATATTTATCTACTGTACCAAGCTCACATGGCTGCACATTTAGCAAAGCCAGCTGTGAAAGCTAGCTGTCCATGCTGAAAAGTGTGCTGTACTAGAAGGGTATGCCAAGCTCTACTTCAATACATTGCCTGAATAAGCTGTGGTGCTGAGCAAGGCATGGGGTGGTCTAAGGGGTGGATACCACCCAACAAAGCCAAAGAGTTGTAAGAGCAAAAGAAGAGACACTGAAAGATGGTGTCACAGTTTATCTTTATCCACGGTGAGTGGTTCACAACAGCTTTGGGTAGGACATCAAAGCATGGTCTCTGACTTTTGCCTTTGTAGGGCGGTGTAGTTTGTACAGATGTCAATATTATGAAGGGATAAATGGCCAGTAGTTACCTGAGAACCTCCAGCAATGGGGATGATACATGTGAGGAGATTTCCAATCACCGTTTCCAAGGGAACAGACAGGCCATCTGCATGGACGGTGTAGATCAGACCCAGACAGTTCTGTTCAACCAAAAGGAAGGGACAAAGAGGTCAAGGGTCAACATGCCACAGGGTCAGACATAGATGGTAAAAAACAATACTGAAAGAAAAGGAAATATGTGATGGGCAGTATGGCTTTGAATATTAAATTATAAAGAAGTTTTTTTTTTAATTTTTATATTCAATTTCTTTAAAGTGCCTATTTATACAAAATAAAAAAGGAATGTTAATAAACAAAATGTATATTAGTGGAATAATGTTTACCTTGTACCTTGTTAAAAACGCACATGTTTATATAAAGTCATGTTTTTTAAGCCCTTCTTTGTGTCAGTGCATCCCAAATGATCAACTAACATCCCAGAAATGAATGGAGAAAATGTAGAGTCTGGAGCTTTTGTGTGTCTCATACCCTGAACGCCTCGGTATAGTCCAGTCGAGACACCAGCACCAGGCTTTTGGGGGCAAAGACCTGAGCTGATTGGACGACGGCTGGTTCCTCATCCACCTCATCCACTTCTCTGCTCTCTGCCTTCTGCAGCTAAGCATAGAGAAGAACATAACTGAAGTCAAATCTAGCTAAAAAAAAAATTTCCAATAAGTTTCTTTTGTAAAGAATGTTAGTGGCAAAAAACTTTTTATGGGTCCCTGGCTGCCATGTGACAACAATGCCAAACAGCCACAGAGCCCAGCACCAGTCTTTCACTCTAGATGGGAAATCAGTGAGGGATCATGACGTTGTTGCTGCACCAGCAAAAACCAAAATATTGGACAGGTGATGCCTGCCTTACCTGTTGGTTGTCCAGGCCCTCCCAGAAGGTGAAGCAGGCACAGTAGTGACGCTCCGAGTTGATGTCAGTCAGAACCGCTACAAAGAAGGAGGCAGGCTGCCGCTCAGGAACCAGCTGCCAACCGCTGGGCTGACAGAACTGGAGAGGAGATAAAAGAAATGAGAGGGGTGAAAAGGTGTTGGCAGAAATTGGGGTCAGAAAGAAACAGGATATGGGTTGAAGTGTACAACAGAATCAAAGGCCAAAAAAAGGGGAGAGGGTTAGTGTACATAACAACCTAGGTGACATACCAGACAACAGTAGATCATATGTTCTTACTGCACCTCAGGGTGATTCATCGTGGGCTTGGCTATCATTAACGCAATGAAACAGGTTCTGAAAACTTTTCATCTGCCTTAATAATATGACAATGGCACCAAAGCTCTGACTGAATGACGTAGCAAGTCATGGGAGAATATTTCCTCAAGTTTTTTAATCCCAACATAGTAGTTCTGAAGACGTTAAGTGTTTTTACATGGAATAGTTTGCTGTGGGGAAGGTTGTAACATTTTCCACAACTTTTTAAAGGAGGGGTGCGGCCCAACCCTAGAGTAGATTTTATATAAAAAAAAAAAACAATCAATAAAAACATTTAACATTGTTAAAATTTAAGTGTTTATCCCTGACTTTCTGGGATACAGGCCAAATGTGGAGTAAATAGCTATTTGAATCCAGGAAGAGGAATTTATTTCTTATCAGTATGTTATCAGATGTATTGCTCTATCACTTGATTCCTTGTAATGCTGATTATCACACACCAAAACAACAAGGTGTTTGAGGAAGTTTTTTAAGTTTACCAAATAATTCTAGTAACAAACATTAGGGCACCAATCATCCTTTTAGACTGACCCTTAAGATAGTTGATAAGATAACCGCTTGTACTGCTGGTGTTCAGTAAACATGGACAAATTTTATAGGAGCACTTATGATTTGTTAAAAGGTCTTCATTATAAAATGTATTAGGCTTTTAAGTTTTCTTAAAATTCTTTGATTTATTAGTAAAGTGTATGAGCTTGGGGTAGGGGAAAAAGCAGGCTCTTAGGAGCTGTTACACAATTGTTTTTGCATGAAAGAGTCAACTTCTGTGGTGGTTGGCTTTTGGGTTAATAGAAAATGCCCTGTTGGGAGCATAAAAATGTGTTCCAGAAGGACTGTGCATGGTTATTACTTTTCAAGTCTATTAGTTATGCAAAAATTGAACAACAACAAGAACAATGACTTTTAAACTTTCTTTGTGCTGAAGCCTCTGCTGAGTTTATGAATGATCTCCAGCAAAATGTCAATCCAGATGAATTTCACTGTTTTCAAGTGTGCATTTGCCATCACAGACGTGATTATTAGGCATCACTTTGCAACATGGTAAAAATTTTCCAAATCTTAGCAAATATTCTGATGCTGACAGAACGTAAGAGGTGAAACTCTGCTTCAGGCAGTGCTGCAACCAGACAGTCTACAGTCTAACCCTGACCCACATGTTATCTTGAGAACTCGAACATTTTCTTCCTTTAAAAAAAGGTAGCAGCTGTATGCAGGTTTTGATTTAATAACAAAATATTTACATCTGCAAGATGAATGCGCGTGAAGTACATTATTAATACTTTCTACATCTTCACCTAGAGAATTTAACATTAGTTAGCAAAGTAAACTAATATTTTAACCAATGAAACTTCCTGGCCAACAAACGCTGCAACATTAATGAACTCAGTAACTTAAACAAACTCTGTGATAAAGCAAATTTATCATGCTCAGTCTGTTTCATCTCTAAAAAATATGTGTCTGCTGAGCCTCATGAACAATGTTTTTCCTCAGAGTTAACAATGCAGCAGGCAGGCTGCTCTTCACTAATGGCCACAGATAATATCACACAGTGAAGCACTCAGCTTCATTTTGTCATTCTCATACAGACATAAGACTGTAAGTTGCTTTCAAATGAATTGATTCACTGATTAATTCAAATAACTTCAAAATAAATGACTTTTTTTCTGTAATAATTTCAAATCATGTCGAGATGCATTGAGATGCATTCTATAATCACTTTTATCATCTCAGCACAGCTCTCTGAGTCATGAGATGCCAACAGATTCCCAGAGTAAATTTCTGCTGGTAAAACATTACTTGCACGAAACATTGAGGTTACAGCAGTTTATTATTTTCAAATATTTACTCATAAAACAACGTTTAAATATTAATAGGGCAATCAATAGTGTCTCAGTGCTGACTGAGATGAGATATTACTGATTGATAGGATATGGCGTTTATTGTGTCAGGATCATTATTTATTCAGTTGTCTCACAGACTTGATGACTTGATCTGAGGTTGGTCTCTAACTGGCATGTGTCAACATGTCACATGACATTTGTCTCTTTTGTCTTAAGTCAATCCACACCAAAACAATTTATGAGGCAATTTTTTTTCATGGTCTGTTTCCTGTCTAATCCATAGAGGACATGCTGGTAACCAGCCAACTTTCTTATCAACTACGCTCACTTAACAACTTTTACTCTTCCGATACAGATATGATAACAGGATTCTTATTTTTTTGTTTTTGTTTCTAAGTGACCAATCGAAACAACAGCTTTAGAGACTAGTGCAGTACTTGGAGAGATCGCTGAAGCTGGCAGCTGCAAACAGGTTGCAAAGTAATCTCTCTGGACTATTATGCACTATCAATGCACGTCCACCAAAAGTGCTTGTTTGTGCCACTGACAAGCTCAGATCTTTATTGTAAGTGTCTGACAACATCACGAAAAGTATTCTGACAAAGACTGACCTTTTTGTTAAAGGGGAAGAGCCTTTGTGTCTTGATCTGACCATTGAGCTGCCCAGGGAACTGATCCCTTACCTTTATGTAGTTAAGTGTCTTGTTGTAGCCACTGAGCTACTCTGGAAGTGTTGACTTACCAGCTCTATGCCTTGTGGGAATGGGCTGTCCTCCCAGTCTTTCTCAGGGAACCGTTGGAGAATGCGACCTTGACCTTCACCCTCCACTGCAGAGACACAGAGCGGGACAAACAAGGAGGTCAGTACATGTTATTTAGATGCTTTGTTGTCTGCTTGTTTCCTTACATGAGCTCCTTTGAGTTTTTCTAAACCATATCCACACACTGAAATTTGTTTTTCTTCTTCGTGTGTTTACTAAATTGTATGTTGACATATAAAAAAAATCTATAAATTCAAATAATCATGTTGAAGGAAAATGTCTGTTTTGGGACATATTTGTTTAGTCATAGAATGAGACATGCTTTGATTACCTACATGACCTAGTGTGATTTCAATATGATACATCCATTGAAAAAGCAGAGCTGAATACTGCAGTAATTGAACAGTGACAGGGCTGTTTGTAGAATGTTGCCACAAACTCAACTGTTGTGATGGGGCCATCCAAAACTATCTTAGTCTCTGGACTAAAGGTGTGTCTCTGGACCAAAGTAAGAAATACACATCTGGAATAATGATGTAACATCTGGCTCTATGATCAACATGAGTACAGAGAACAGCACAACTTTAACATTGCAACTGCCAGTCAACTTACCAATCAGACTCTTGAGCAAAGGGAAAAAAACTTTGATTACATTAACATATTTACTTTACTTTACCTAAATTTTCAAACTCTGTTAAAACAAATGGTTGTTAAACAAACTAGTAATTCAAGAAGTATTATGAAACTTCCACGAAAACTGTTTTCATCCTTTCAAATGAACTTTTGAAATTTCACAAAAATGTGAAATTTAGGTTTTCAGTTGTTTGACAAAACAAGCAACGTGTAAATGTCATTTTTGGTTCCTATAACTGACATAATCTCTGTTTAAACTGATTCATCAGGGGAATTTGCCCGTGTGCTATTTTATCTGAAGTATAGTTAGATATTAATGGCAATATTACGTCAACTCTGAGCTTTTGATGCATCCGGGAATGACCTGAATATTCTTCAGAGTAATGGGAGCGTGTAAAGCTGGCAACTTCAAAATGAAAGCACATAAAATCTATCAAAGCTTTCAAATTGAGTGCACCTTTGACAAAGATATAGTATAGCAGCTGTTTCCCTTCTAGTGTTTGTGCTACCTTAAGTTGTTTTGACCACCTCTGAGGAACAACTATCAGTTTGACCAGTGTGGTGAATATGTATCATTTATAGTATATAGTATTTGTAGTGCTGTATGTCATTAAAGCAATAATAAACAACACTGGAGACAACTGATAAGTTGAAAGATAAGAGTGAGGAACCTCTATTTGTCACAGCCGTTTTCATGTGTATCTATCAATAGGGTTGTTCTTTTGAATGAGACCATATCTGCATGTCAAGCAGTAGTGAGATGTGTTACAATCCTTATCTGCTGCTGGTTAATGAGGCCATTTCCACTGTTGGCCAGGACCTGGCACATCACAGTGGCACAATGACACAGCAAAGGCCTACTTATGTAACTACCACAAGCCTTTCTTTCAGCTTAGTTCCATCTGGAGTCCTGCGGACTGCTTCATGGCAGCATTCATCTACACAGAGAATACAATTATCTGGCCATTCCAGACGATGTAAATCTAGCATAGAACTGCACAAAACAAAATATTACCCCATGGAAAATGATGGGTTGTTTTTTACCAACAATTTAAACCAGACATGAGACAGTTTGGATGAAGATCTGCGGAGAAAACAACAGAGCCTGTGGGTCTTTACCAAGTGAACTAAAACAGAAGCAGAGAAAATACACAAACAGAAAGTATGCCAGCTCCCAAAACACACAGGGAAATGCTCGCACCATCATCTTTTTGCAAACCAGGGTGCGATAACATCAAGTTATCAAAGACAATAGGCATATTTTCTTTATTTTTAAAATATAACTGGCCCTCATGTCTGAACTCAGACCTGCTCTAAAGTGTTGGTATTAACAAAGATCACTGGAGGGGGGAGGCCATGAAGTGCTCCGGTTCAGTAGCCTGTTTATTTTCTTTATTTTCTGAAGCAACATGAGACAAGCAAGACAGAAAAAAAAGTTTCTCGTTCCTTGAGTAACATAATAACATAGGCCCAAATGTTGGATGCCACTTAGAATTGAGGACAAACAATATCCTTGTACCCTTGTGGGATCAAGATAGACCTTTAAACCTCAGAAAATAAAGAAAATATTCACATGGTTTCTGTCGGCGAGACAATGAGCATACCACAAGTGAGTTTGTACAGTCAAAACAAATCTGTGACGTCATTTGCACCACAAACAAGTGCACAGGTCTAATTTTATCCAAGTAAATTCCAAATAAAAATTAACTACATTTATAACACTTTACACAAGAGAAACAGATAAATGCTTAAAATACTGTTAAATTCTAGAAATTAAAAGAGGTAAAAATGGCATCGTCTGAAGATAGTCTTAGTTATGACACCTAATAACTGGAGATGTTCCCTAAAGACTAATTTCTCTAATGTTGGAAAATTTGTCTAACCTGTGCACAGTTTTAGCCTTCAGGATAAACACTGTCAGAAAAATTATAATATTTATTAGTAGAGCTAGTCTCAATAACCAAATCATATTTTAAATGCTACTAAAACATGTGGTACTTTGTACAATGCTTTATTAATATTAGTTTTTATTATGTAGTTTGAATAAGGGCTTTAAAAAAAAGTAATAAGTTTCATTTAATACATTTTCTGGTGCTGTGAGCGTGGCAGCGCTTAATCGACCAGCTGTGTACCACCCTTCTAAGAACATCTGACTTAGTTAACCTCCCTAAGACATTTATTGCAGTATACCAGAGCTGATGCATGTTGGGATGTGATTTCACTTTCCAATTACCTACTTAGAGACTCTGCTTTTAAAAAGCAGCAGCACATGATGCAGCCTTATGTTATGTTCTTTAGCAATATGTTGTGGATGATGAGATGTTAAGTGTATCGGGAACACAAACATGCTGACAAAAAAAACACATATAGCGAGTGTGAAAGTGGAGCAAACTGAAGCAGATGCAGAGACATTATCAGCCGATAATCAGGCAGGCTTGCTGAAAATATTTAGGCAGTTGAAGTGGCTGTCCCAGCTGAGGGAGGAGTGCATGAACAAGCCTTAGAGTGAGTTTGCTGGGAATGACACGCAGGCCTCACAACCACAGCTGGGTCACAGAGAGGAAGTGTGCTGGATACAAAAAGTGTCCATTATCTTGTCAAAAGAGGCAAATTTTCACTCTAACCCAGTGATGTCAGGAATATGCATGCATACTTAAGGAATCTATAGAATGTAAACACAACTTTAAGGCTTCTGGTTGTCTTCACAAACCCAGCAATTACACAGAGAAATAAGAAGACATAAAACAAGATAGTGCTTATGTCGCTGTAAACAAAAACTCATTACAGTGACTGCTTCAACAACTGCATCATAACTTCCAAAATATCTTATTAGACAAAAGGAACTTACAAAAGAAGACAACAATGTTTGCATTTGTACATCCTGCAGCTAGAGTCACAGTGTATTTTTTACGATGATACAAAGTTGCTTAAAGTGCTTTAAACATGCCCATGCCAACAGTGTTGTAAATTTGGGGACTGAGCAACTTTTAAAATTGTTTTAGTGATTGTTTAACAGCCACTCCCCCATCCTGCAGTGTGCACAGACAGTCAGTTTGTGGATGTGTGGAAAGGCAAGATGATGTTGCTGACTGCAGTAGTATGAGTTCATAGCTGTAGTGAGTTCAAAACAAAGCAGGCTCAGAGTCCCTATGAAGTTCATAGAAAATTAACAGAACACACCCTTGAAATCTTAGCAGAACAGATGCATTGGTATCTAAACCCCTCCACCTTCACCCTGAGATTGGCTACTAAAAAACATCAATCCAAATCTCTCAATTACAAATATTTACTGAAAAGTGGGTATTAATAATCAGCGGGTACTTGATTAGGGCATCGCTACTGGAAATATATAAACAAAGCAAGCAAAGTTTTTTTGTGTTGGCCGAGAAATACTTTCAGTTTATATGAAAAGCATCTAAAGTTAAATGAAACTAGATTTGGCATGCACATGTGGGCGAACTTGCAAGTTTGCAGCAAAAGGACTCACTCAGCTTCAATCTCTGCTTTGTGGGCAATCTGATCAGCTAAACTTGTCATTTCATTTTTTTTTTTTCTGTTATTAAGTTATTAGTTCATCAATACAATGTTGCCTGCAATGGGTTAGATATGCTCAGTTACATGTTTGTATTTTATTTTTGTTATGAGGGACCTAAGTCACGACTGCTGACACCAAGTCTCTGGCTGTCAATGATTTATCACGATTTAGTATCAACAAAGCACAATTATATTTGCGGTGTTTGCCAGCAGTGCTCGTAGTGTTAAAATTATGCAATGCAATTTGTAGAACACTGCCAGCAATAAAACTGAAATGTAATACAAGTCTGTAACTTTACATTTAGGGCCTTTTGGGCTGATTCACAAAGCAACAAAAAGTGAAAGGAACTTCTGCAGATGTAAGACTTTTTTTTTTAATCTGCAGCAGGCAGGACACAAGGCACTAAACGAGCAAGTTACCAGTTGGTCCTAGCAGGGAGCAGTAGTAATGCCTCTGTATCGCCTACTTGCGTAATATCTCATATCTGTCTGGCTAGACTAGTTTAGATGATATGATCTGGGGATAGGTGTGGGCAGTTACCTCACCAGTCAAGATTTCACATAGAGGAAAAACTAGTTCAATATCTCAAGATAAAGAGGTTATATAAAGAGAGGGCTGTGTAACATCAATAAAATAATGGCATACATTTATATATATTCATTTTTATTTATATGAAATGTCTAAAATGTCCCTAGTGGTCTGCACACAAACTGAATAAAATCCAAGATCTACCACCAGTGCTCAACCATTCAGACTGTCATGCTCTTTGGGATTCATTATTGTAACTGGAATGTGTCTTTGGATGTTCAGACTGCTTGGATCCAGCTACCCGTTATTAAATCAAATTTTTTCCAGCTCCTGCAGAAATACTATTGTGTGTCAATGGACTGATCTGCTTCTTGTTGCCAGAGCTGCCAAATACAGCAGACTCTTTACCAAATTCAAATGGCTATTCTGTTAACAATAACTTTCAGAAGGAAGTTTTGTCCTATGTTTTAAAAGAGAGAAGTAATAGTCCACCATAAGCAATAAATTCTGCCTCTGACAAGTGTCTGTAACAACTTAGCAGCTCTAAGTTTGTATGATGGCCTGCAAGGCTCTTTCTGATGTCAGAAACAGTAAAACTGCTGCCTTTCATTTCATTTCATCATCATTTTATATGTAGCCTGTACTTAAGTAGTTTTTTCTACATTTGCTTATGCAAGGCAAAAGTTCACTTGACTAACAACAGTTCTGTCAGTTCTTTCTGTGAATACACAGATACAGTACAAAAATAGAGCACATATCTGAGGTTAAATAAAATCTCATTATTCATCAAGATAAAAGATATTGGCTCTCTGGAATATGAAATTAAATTTCAGTTTTGTAAAATAAAAGTGACAGTTCAATGCCTGATACGTTTTGTGAAAAAAGAAGCACACCCATGTCAATATGATGGGAAGACAAAGGTGGCAATGAGTGCAACTACAAGTAATGCATGACTGATAATAATAACAAGAAAAAAGCTGTGATGAAAATGTTTACTTTAAACAAATACTACTAAATGCGTGTATACTATTCGGCAACATCACAGTGAAAGAGATAAGGTTCTGTTGCAGTGTGCCTCTTGACCTGCAGAAACATTCAACACAAGACTCAGAAGGTCAGTCATCATTCAGCTGTTTGAAGCGGTCAGTAATGGAAAATCATTCATACATCTGCATGACAAAAAAATACCAATTAATACTACATAAAATACATACTACAAAAAGTGACAACAAAGAGTGATTACACTGGTAAAGGCATTTGATTATGTGACAATGAGTCATACCTGAAAAGTTACAACAATGCACAATGCCAGCAGCAGAATGAGACTAAAACCTATGCGACCTGTGTTTCCTTCATGTCACAATCACTGCTCTCCTGCAGATTCAGTCTGACTCTACACTTGGCAAAGCTCCAGCAAGCCATGTGTTAAGAAGCTGCCACACACAGCAGTGATGTACAGCTGTATCGTACCTAATCATAAAGTACTAAGTACCTAAGTGCCAACTGTCAGTGTATCAAGGAGGTTAGCATTTGAAAATGACATTTTTTCTGCAGTTTTTTTTTTGACTTAGCATCTTGTCTTTAATTAAGCCCTTAGCAATTACACAAAATTCACTATTAGACACTCAGTATGTAGCACATACTGCTGTAGAATTACTGCTCCTCTTGCCATCAAACCACATGTAGTTTTCTTTTAGGTACAGTCATACAGCACAGTGTAAATTTACAAATAGATCTGGCAAACATCCACACTGGGTGAGCTAAGTAGTAGGTGAAAGAAGTTGGAGTCATGCAAAGTGTGCTCCTGTTTAGGCAGTCAGTAGTCTGCAGGGATGACTGCATAAGCAGAGCTGCTACTGATGTAAGAACTGTCTGCGGTGTGAGAGGGAAACAAGTGGAGTGGCCTTGGAAGAATGTCACAGGCCGCTATTAGAACTGTTGTGTAACAACTAGGGATTGCCATGATTTTTGAGTAATCATTTAATTTAAAACAATATTATACTTACTTCAACTATAATCTTGTCTCGAAATAATATTTTCCAGTGTTTTCGGTGGTGTTTTAATAATAGCATGGCAACAATATTATTACCTGGCACCAAGCATGTGCGATTCACTTTCTTTTCTAAACAAGGGCAGCAGTTAAGCATTCGGTACAGCCATGGACCCTTGAAGGCCTATCCCTAGCAACAACAGAGGGTTATTAAAGGAAGAGTTATCAATTTAAATGTAATCATCTCTACTTGCCTTTATGTGCTCTATCTAGTTGCTATTTCCTAGTTCAGCAAATATTTCCTCAAACTCAAATTCCAAACTCAGGATATGACCATGAAGTCTGGGTGAAGGTGTCCGTCAGTAGATCTTGCATCTATTCTTAACATGGACAGCATGTCTATATGTGTGTTCCTGCAACAAGAAGAAGCATCTTACTGACTGCCTCATTACAGAGGCTCATGTCAACATCATGCTTACTACACTTGCGGTCGTTTCTCCTTTTGACTGAAAGCCCTTACATTATTGACTGAAAGACTTAATACGTATAACAACAAAGTACACCTTCAGAAATTAACCCTTCACATGAGTTAACATCTTTGACAGAGCTGACAAAACAGAACACTCATGTATCAAACTAGCTGGGTTTACATGGAGCCTAATATTCCGATTAGAATCGGGTTAGAAGCCCAAACCGAATAAAAATGTTCCATATAAACACCTCAATCAGA
>JAPZDY010000015.1:2112850-2131993 GCA_029783645.1 Ctenochaetus hawaiiensis | reverse complement strand
AAATATTTAAAAAAAAAAAAAAAAAAAAAAAAAGATTAGCAGCTACAGGGGAGTCTAGCTTTTTTAGGCATGCTAAGTTTAAACTTAGTGATAGCTGTCCTGACAGAGCGGAGATAATTAATTTTGAAGGGTTGATTAAATTTCGATGGTTGATAATATCTTTAGATGTAGGGCGATTACCACATAACTTGTTATGTTAAAAAACTAATAATGAAATAGTTGTTAAATCATTTCATAGCAGAGAGCAGTTTCAATCAGAGTGTATGAGATTATCACTAAGTATTGATTACCAGTAACAGTACTTATAATGGTATTCTAAAATCCAAAAGATACCCCCCTACACACTGACACCAAAGACTGTCATACACAGATTTTGATTACAACGTGAGTATAAAGTACAAGATAGGATACTTAGTGTCAGCTGACATAAGTGGTCCACAGAGGGTGTGTGTGTAAAGAAGTGTGTGTATGAGTCTGCATCCCTACCCCCAGCACATACACAAAAAAACACACACACACATTCCCCCTCTGTATCTGTGTAGTAGGAATGAGGGAATGAGGGCAACGTTGGGGCCCTGGGGCCACCATCTTTGGCATGAATAACAAGTATTCAGCACAGCAGACAGACTGCTGTAATACCGCCACAAACACACTAAAATGCACAAATGTGCGTGCGCACACACACACACACACACAAGGACTAGGGTAACATGACAACAAAGGTCTGGTGAAGGCTTCTCCATGGCTACAGGACCATAAAAGCAATATATAAAGGCTTGAAAAATGTTTCCTATTATTTTAATTGCCCAACTTCTGACTTCTAAAATCATGTTTTTAATTTTGTTGCGACAGCAGAACCTTGGTCATGTGCAGCATTTTGTTTGAGTGATTTTAAAGATTACTCATCTGCAAGCCACTTTGTTTTTAGTAAATTGTTTTTTGACACATAAGCATGGAGTTAATAAACAAACTTATGACAGATGGACCGACAACAACCCATTACATCACAATTTTGTTTAAAACTGACTCATAAGTATACCGTTGCTTTTTATATGTTAGCAGACCAATTTGCATAAACACCAAAAAATAATAGCATTATGACTGGTCAGGAAAAAGTCAATATGTGACAGGCGCTCAACATAACACACAGCCCACCGGGTGGCAAACGTTGCCATAGTAATGCAGCAAACACACTGAGACAGCCACAAACATTCAGGCAGCCATCTGAGTGGCTGAGGGGAAAGCAGCTCATGCCAACACAGACACACAAGCGTCAGTGCACCGCAGCCACAGCCACGACCCAGCATCACTCTGTCCCCCAATGAAAGGCAGATTGTGAGGGCTATTTCTGGAGGGCCTGAAAGACTGCAGGCCGGCTCTGAGGCGATGGAGGAAGTGGCTGCCCACAGGCAGGCACTGCTGGCACTATCACACACACTGGTCTCCACACTCTAGAGTTGTCACGAGAACCGATACTTCGGTACCAAGTCGATGTTGACGCGCAAAAAATACGCCTGTACCCATTTATCGGTTGCACATATCTGTGATCAGTGATTTTTTTTTTTTGCTTTGCTAAAATCAGTGTGCGCATCAAGCTTAAAAATCCCACATCAGCTGAGCCCTAGCCTAAGTACCTGAAGGCTACATGCCACTGCTCTTTTTTGTAATGTAAATAGTCATTTCTTTTTGTTCTCATACAAGGGCATGTTTATTATTTTCACATTATTCTTATGTATTGGCAGCTGGGTCCAGCACTTTAAATTCTGTGCAATTTAAAAAGTTGTTTGTGATGAAACACAGTATGACTAAGTACTTGAAGTTAAATGTTTAACAGTTTTTAGGAGTGTATCTTTAAGTATGTGGTTTTTATCAAATGATTATCAAGAATCGTGGAAATTCATTGCTACTGGTATTGACTACTGAAATTCTGCTATTGTGGCCCTTCTACCCTACTACACTCTCTCACTTGCTTCTCTTTTTCAGTCTTAGAGGTCCCTTTTTTTCCTTTTAAGCTTGTGTACCCTCATGTAAAACTTGCATTCTTGTTCTCAGAACTGATGGTACCTCTAACCACAACATGAATTAATGACAACTTTGTCATAAGGGAAATCCCCACAGCAACAGCCTGGATCAATTGTCAGAAAGTTGCATTTTGCTCTATTTATCCTGCCTTGGGACGCCTTGGTGGCCTAGTAGTTTAAGGCACCAAGAAGGATGACAACAATTAATGTTAAGAATTTGAGTTCACACTAAAATTAATTGGCCA
The DNA here is from genome assembly GCA_029783645.1 of Ctenochaetus hawaiiensis. Lineage (NCBI taxonomy): Eukaryota > Metazoa > Chordata > Actinopteri > Acanthuriformes > Acanthuridae > Ctenochaetus > Ctenochaetus hawaiiensis. The sequence continues at coordinate 2,129,727 of JAPZDY010000015.1, read as the reverse complement.
ATCGATGTTATCTGATACACAATTTTACTCCATGTGTTCAATTTGTCTAAGCCTCTAACTATTTGTGTTTCATGGGCAACGTAATGCTAACAGAGAATGTGTTGCTGTGGATATAAAGCTTTGAATGAGGAAAAAACACATCTGGTATTGTCTGGAAAGCAATTTTTTAGGCTTCTCTTTTAAACTATGAATATTCAAATATAAAAGCATTAATGTTGCCAATAATCAATAATCTTGTTACCAATAATCTTGCAAGTTGCAACCTTAAAGTGAAAACATAAGTAGCTGGCCAGATAAGGTATATGCTGACATCTGGCTCTAATATAATTATTACTGCTTGTGAATACTGTATCATCAAATACATGAGTGTTAGCCTGAACATAAAACAAAACTTTTTAACTCTTTCAAAAGTTTTTAGAATTTTACAGTAGAATCAATACCAAGTCCTGCAGCTGAAAGTATAAATATTTGTCGGTCATTTATTATCACTTTAATTTCAGTCTTAGTCAAGCTGCCAAACCTGGAGATAAAACTTAGGTCAAAAGGGAAATATGAAACTAGTCCTTACAGAGCTGTTAACCACCTGACACCATAGTCAGTTACTTGTTACAGCACACTGTTTGATGGTTTGTTTTGTTTTGTTTACTAAGGGATCAAAAAAAACATAAAACTGAAAAGGTAGTTAGCAGTGTCACAATTCTACATTCATGAAAACACTGTATGACAGAGACAACCTGAGATCTCTAGACACAACAGCCCACATACATGCTCAGTCTGCACTGTCTGAACCTCTCTGTGTCCTCACTGGCCTCTAAATGTTGTGAATGGTCCTGGCTTGACTGCAAGCTGTAGGGGAGTGTGTTTGTGGGTGTGTGCAATTGTGTGTGGAGGAGAGGCTGGGCATCAGTGGAGGATTTGTGTGGCAGAGTTGTCACTCAGCCTGAAAACAACCATCCTGTCATCTGTTTAGGGCTGTATAGCAATGACCAACACCCTCAAACTGCACCGCCAGAGGCACACAGATGGAGCTACAAAAGAGCCTGTATGCTAGTGTCTGTGTGTGAATGCATGTGTCTTTTCACTGTCTTGAATGAGACCGCCTCACACAGTCACACACAAACACACGCCCCTTTCTCAGTTTTTCAGACACGCACAGGGAGACAGTCTGGATTCTTGTTCTAAACATAAGCCTCCCTCGGGTCCTCTCCCCAGTTTCCTGTTTGGGCCTCGGACGGCATATCCATTTTGCTGCTGGGTCCTCAGTGCAGTGGAGAAACCGCTGTCAAAACACAGTGACATGCTGTGGGGTTTCTCAAGAGACCCTTACTCGGAGGACCACACCCCAACAACTATGGACTCTTCCCAACACATAAGCTGCCATTTTTGCTGTAAGCAAAATAAAGCAAAAACCACTATCCACTGATAATTTAACTTAGCATCTACGCTGAGCACAATATGAGCAACCTGACACCTTAGGGATGTTCTAAAAGAGTGAATGGATGATCCAAGGCTTTGCCCACAGGTTAGCATCTGTTACAGAAACCAAATTGTTGCTGAGCATATAAGTGACCACAAAAAGTCAGTAAGAAGCTATTCTGCCAGCCTAATGTTCTGTTTATATACACCCACGTTTCTGTTGCTGACAAGGTTCCTAGAGGCAGATGAGCAGCGATGATGTCAGCCCTTAAAACCTGTCAAGTGCCCACGCTTGCAAAACATTCCACTGACTGAGTAACAACCAGCAACCATTCACACAAAATACACAGAAGCATTGACAGGACACATGAAATATTTAGTGAAAGCAGCAAAATCATCTGTGCTTTTAAATTCCTGGTATTGCTAAGAGTGAGGACCTATTTTATTCTTAAATTATAGTCAAGTGTTTAGTGACAGCAATACCAAAGCTTCCCCTACCCCTGCAATCCAAACTGTGATTACTGATTGGTGAGCATGTTTTGAAGTCTCCATCCCTTATCAAAGCATGGCAATTATGTTTAGGAATCGAACAATACTAGAAGCAAACAAACAGTAGAAAAAGCAAAGACTGCGCAATACAATATTGAACTAACTGCAGAGGACGTTCTCAAGAGTTTGGTAATGGCTTTCAAATGAGGATGATGAGAATTATGGGAATAACCACGCTGCATCTACTGGAAATGTTAAGCACAACAATATGCCACCACCTAGAAATTCAGTATCAAGCAAAGTTGCTGTAACAGTGAGACAGCAGTAGTGGGGCAACGCCAACAATCATCATCACCCTTAAGTGTTTGGTTTTACGAGGCATGGGAGCCTTGATCCATTAAAGCCATTGTGGCTTTAATGTCTGGTTCCCAGATGCTTTTTACAGGCTTGCTCTGCTCTGTATTGCGTTCAGGCAGGAAGGGGAGTTTCTGCAGCGTTTGCAGTGTCCACGTTATAACATCCTGTATTCACCACCCTCTGAAAAATATGCAATAAGCAATAAGTGCATTTATGCAATCAAAATAGAGATGCAGGTTGCTCCAGCAAAAAAAAAAAAATTCTTTGCTCTGCTTTTAGCTGCAGAGGGCTTGTGATTTTACGATTTGCTTTTACTGAATAAGTCATGAGCAAAATACACTCTAACCCTACCACGTTACAAAGCTGCATGCTTCCATCAGTATGCGGGTTGAATATTTCATGATTAAACGAGCTATTATACTACACAGATCTAGGCCAAGGCTCAGGCTGAAGGGAGGGGGGCTCAGATAACGGTCCAAACCCCGTCCCAACACAAGGGAACTGAGCTCCGGTACGAGGGGGCTCAGGGAGGGGCAAAGCCATCTGGGTTAATCCACAAAAAAAACAAACAAAGAGACCAATAAGAAATTCCGGCAAGAAGAAGCATTGATTTCCATCGATTATTAGGCTTAAATTAAAGAATAGGCGGAAATGAGCAGGGTTTTCGAGGTCTGACTGTCCCAAGTAACTGCTCAGGACCCTGCAGCCACAACACTGACAAGTCGCTGTCCAGCACATTATGTGCGAGGTATTGCTTAAAAATGCCTATTTTAAATGGCGACAGTTGCACAAGTAACATGTGTAAATGAACGACAACTAGAAAAGATGAAACTGAAACTGTGAAACGGTTGAACAAATCCGTCTTAGGTCACAGGCGACCAAGCAGCCAGCCCCCCCTCAGAGCTAGCCCGGCTAACGTTAGCTGTCAGCAAATAAAGTTAGCCTAAGTTTGCTGTCAACAGATTAAGACAGTTTGTTTTGCTAAGGCTAAAGCTGTCTTGATGTAAGACCTCGCAACGACGTTGTGCATTCAAAGTGGCTTTTGGTCAGAATAACATGACTCCAATTGACAGGCTAGCATTTAGGAACACTAATCCCATGAGGCCTGTGGGTCCTCGGCCTAGAGTTGACGGCTAGCTGCCAGCTGACAGCGCCAAGCTTCGGTTAGTTCTGAGTGGCGGCCCGGCCCGTCCCCGCCTCCCTCCCCGCCTCCTGTTTACAGACAGCTAATAATACGCCGTTGAAGCTAGCAAGGCAGGCTAACTCAAACACCCACCTCGCTTGTCGAGGTCGTAACCGACCATTAAAAAGTAGTCGGCAAGCCTGGCCATCTTTGCAGCTCACGGCGACAGGCCTTTCTCGTTAAATCCTCTTCTCTCTTTGCCGTCAATAATCCATTTACGTCCTACCGGCGATAGACACATCACTTGCGAGAGTAGCATCCTTCCAACAGTACCCCGCCGCCATACTGTCAGTCTGCCTTGCCCTGACAGCGGTTCGCCGCGAGTCTGCGCACTGAGTGACTTCCAGGGAGGGGCTGCTCGGCAGGAATGTCCCATGTGAGGAGCCAAACCAGCACATGGGCCAAAAAGTCTGACCAAACCTATAATAAACCCAACAGTACCGTCACTCGAGGGGTGAAAGGTGGTGACGATTCTAGAAGCCCTAAACGAAAAAGGCCCACAAAAATTCACTTCAGCTGGGTTTACTTTATAATTGGTGCTCAAGTGCAATTTTATTTTCAGGTGAGCTCATTATTTCAGATCGACCTACATGCCAGCGTTTTACTAGATTATGTTGATAACAAAAAATAACTTACTTTTTTATAAAGAAAAAATGTTTGTCAAAAAGGCATTTGATTGGCTTATAAGCTAAATGTTGTGCGTTTTGAATCAATTTTAACATTTATCTAATACAGAAAGATGTATAATTACTGTAAGAATTCTGTTAACCAAAAAGTGCTGTTTATCCCTTTAATTGAGAGTGTGGGTAAGACAATTATCCCTTGCACAACCAAAGGAACCTAGAGAATTTGGCACTTTGTTAAGGAGTTTGAACCCTTACAGATTGGGCCAGTTCTTTTTGTGGTCCATACAAGGAGGCATAGCATGTCCACATTAGGGAAAGTGGAGGAGATGATTCTATCTGTCCATCAGTCTATTTCTTCTCAATCTGTATTTCCAGAAATACAGGAATAATTAAATTGTAATACTGAAAAACCTGTCAAAGGGTATAACATTTATATAACACATCTTCGACAGAGTAACATTTAAGAGGATGTAGCCCATTCATATATATATATATAAACATTGTGATACTTGTGTTGAAATTAGCCTTGCATATGATGAAACATCCTACTCCAGTGCCAATCATGTATCGGTCCTTGGGTTCTGCATTAGTACTCTAATAATTGGAAACTTATAGGCATAGTGCAAGAAAACATTAAAATACAGGCATTCATAGAAGAATTCAGCTATAAGTTTTTTTTTTAAATACTAAGTACATGTACAGCCACAATGCCAAAAAACTGCGGCCAACAATATCCCAAACTATGAAATTCATCTCCTTTATCTCAGATATTTTCTCAGATGACAGCAGAGTGAAAAGGTTGAATGTTTGGCCATGAAACACTTGAATTATGCTAAGTAAGGCTGGAGAAAACCTTGGCATGATGCTGTAGTGTTACACTGGGTAGGCTGATAACATGTCAGTGGCCCATAGCCATGTGGCCCGTCCTTGGCAGTCAGCACTGTAACAGCCACAAGAGAATTCCAACACTTCCTCTGCTGTGACCTTTGACCTAAAGTGCTTATCACTCTCTGGCTGAAAACAATCATGAGCATGACATGTCACATTTTTCTTTAAGAGTGTTGTTTTCCCAACTCTCAGTAACAACTTGTCTCCCTCTTTTCTCACACGGGCTTCTGACAACTCAAAGCTATGTTAACAGGAGATAATATGCATCTGAAGTTGTTTTGTGAACACTGTTTTCAGGGAGTCCCACCAAGGTCACCACTGCGGTTTACATCTTACAGATGACGTTAACGGTATCTTAACCTTGAACCACATTTGACAAGTTGTTACACAGAAAGACAGTGGGTGAGAAAGAGAGACGCAGACAAGATCGACTCAGTCTCTCCTAGACTATCTCCTTGGGACACACACAGCAAAGAAGTGGGTCTTTGCTACGACATACTTGAACTCATATGTCATGTGCACCACTAATTTCACCTTTGACTTAACTAACCATGGCGTTCATTTAGATTGAAACCCTTCCTCTTTCATCAGCAGAGAAATATTTTGCATTTCTGTGGTAAGTTAGTGTCAGTTCAAGGCAATTTTGCGCAACTAAAGCTTAAAGCGAAACACAGACCAATAGTGGAAATACAGTACATTTACTTAGCTACCAAACTAAAATAAACTTCAAATGCCACAATTTTACTTACAATTGAGTATCTTTAGAAGTTTGTTTGTTTGTTTTGTGGACACCTTTGACAGATTCCTAAAAGACAGACCTCAAAATAAACATAATGCCCAATTATAAAATTCTGAGCTCACTATTGTATGGCCTCTTCAAACTTTGCTTCTTCATCATGTGAACTCATGGTATTATTAGACTTTTTAAAATGCAGGACAAGAAGCATAGGCAGGAAGAGGAGTAAGATAACATGCACCTACACCCACAGTAGACCTTTTGTGAAATATGAATGTGTGCTGCAGCTTTGCTCTTTTAGTATGTTTCTATCCTGTATGAAGTGTTTCTTTTTTTGTCTCTTTTTATATCTAGGAAAAATAAAAAGAAGAAGACACCTGTCCCATCAATGATTCTGTGTTATTAACGTATGCAGCACAATCAGAGCACAAAGCCACTCTGTGCAGGATGCAACAACCATGTGACTTCCTGTAGACTAACCAGCAGACAGGAAGTGGTTTGAAGGCCTCTCGCACATCACTGCTCTTTATGGGGCTATTCCAGCAGTCAACTTCCCTTCAGCTCAGGTGAAGCATAGCACATGAAAATGCTTTTTTCATCCCTCAGTTTCACTCCCTAGAGCAGAGACAAGCAGATGCTCACAGAATCACAGCAGTATTTTAATTGGATACTGTCAGACAGTTACATTCATGCAGGTTGCTGGACTGCATATTGCTGTGAATGATAAACTAAATACAAACACGCGGACTTCCCTGTCTTGTGTATCTCACTGCTGTAATTGGAGCCATCTGTTTCTGCATACACACAGACAATGTGGCAAAGACTGTGTACAGTAAACTGCAGTAAATCCAGATTCATGACTAGTGTGTTTTTACTCATAACATTTGAGGAAGATGACCAAACAGATAGAGAAATATAACATTGTCATTTTACAAAAAATGAGGTAAGCAACATTTGAATGGCTTACCCTTCTTATTTGGTATTCTACTTTCATAAAAGTTGGGGAACTTGCTTGAGGCAGACATAATAAGAATGCTTAAAAGCAGCACAGGCTGAAATAGGTCTGTCCCTGTCATGAGTGTAGCTTTGAACATGTTAGATCCTACACTTACCATAATGCAACTCTACAGTGACTTACCCCTTCACACAAATGACCTCATCTTGCAAGTACCAAATGTCCGTTTTAAAAGGCAGGCTTGCTTCTAAAAATTTGCAGCTTTGAAAACCCTTTCATGCTTATAAATATTAAATTCACATATAAATTGTAAAATTTCATCATTTTAGTATTTTTTGCTAAATATCTACTGCTATGACTACATGTAGTAGTTACAGAATTATGACATGTTCAAATTTACATAAATTCCCAAAGCTGTCATATGTAATTGGCTTTAAAGTTTTCATCATTCAACTTGACTGAGCCAAAATATAGTGCAACCATGCCAGCAGAGAAGACTCATAACACCATAAAATGAGTTACTCATAGCTTGGGTTTGATAAAATTGGAAAGATTAGTCATACCAGACCAAGTAACACTGTAGCAGTAAAACCCCCAAGTGATCTGAATCAGGAAAAGGCATGCTTTATAACCTGCCATAACAGTGTGGCTGCTATTTTGGGCACCTTATGAGTTTGGCGTGCTTGTCATTATGAAAAGATATGGTCCTTGGAACAAGCACCATTTATTTTTTATTTTACCATTATTTAACCAGGCAATTCATACTACAAACCACTGTCTACAATGGTGGCCTGGCAAAGGCAAAGCATCTGGAGTTATGCAGGTCAAGGCCTAAATAGTGATGTCACAGGTAAAAAACTATCAATTCCAATATTAACACCCACTATGGTACTTTCATACATTTGTGCTAAGCATAACATTTGACAACAGGCACTGCATAAATTTCATTTGCAAACAGGCTGGAAGCAGACAACAGCTTCAGACAATACAAACAAAGAACAAGATTTGCATGGAGATGTAATACAAAAGGCAAAGCAAAAAACAACAGCAGCAAGAAAACAAGAAGTATGCATGGGCAACCAGTAAGCAACAGGCAGACAAATGTGAGGAAATGTTAACAAGTCAACATATTACTTAATGTGTCTGTGGCAATGTCCTTAATTGAGCCATTAAAAGCTGATTTTGGGATAAATTGTTCATGTTAATGCTTTCAAGACTAATCTAGTCTCTGGCTGCAGAAGACCAAATACAATATTTGTTCTAGAACCTTTAGGATCTGTTGCACTTAGCAGATGTAGTTTTTTTGGCAAGTGAACAAGGCAAGGTGGAAATAGACCAAGCACAGTTTTGTTGATTAACAAAAAGATGGCAAGTTCGCAGATGGACAGAAAGTGCAGTGGTGTGTTTTGAAAGGAGCATTTAAAGCAGACTGAGTAGCTGAGTGGTACAGGACGGCTTCTGGAGTATGCCCTTACATGCAAACCTATAAATAATGTACAGATTTATGGTAACCTATAAAATATGGAGTGAAAATAAGTTAAAGGAATGTTATCATGCTAACCCTTTCAAAAGAACAAGCATTTTCTATCATTTTGTTTGTTTATTTTACAGACACACACAATTATAAAGGGCTCCAGAAGTGAGCCCTGGGTTACATCCTCAGACTTTATTCAGTTAAAATCTGGCATTGAGGCTGTTTTAAATTTAATGTCAACAATCTGTTTCAGTTGCAGCGGTAGGTTGACATGCATCAGCTGAGTTGAAGGGAGGTCTTAGCTGAGAAAAACTATCGACCAGACAGAAATTGCTAGCAGACTCGAAAATAATTCTGAAAAAAAAGTCCCATATTCACATCTTATTTGAGAATATGATGTAATCCACAGTGAGTTACAAGAACAGCTGAGTTGACTATTTTAAGATCACTACTTCCAAAATTTTGGGGAAAGAATGCTGCAGAGGGAAAATTGAATTGTGAAATAGCCCATTCTGGGCTTCCAAAGAGCTTGCTCAGCCCAATTTCCTTACTAATTTGATGGAAGAGCACTGCAAGCTCATTGTCACACCAGGACCAGCACAGGTTTTTGTTTTTACTTTCTTGACAGGGGCATGCTTGTGAACAATGGCACCGAACAGGTCACAAAACAAAATCAATGCATGCAAAGAGAGGATCAGACTGACTCTAAGCAATTCCTTACTGGCATGGCAATAAGTCCAATTGTGCACTACACATGAAAATTAAACTCATATGTGAATGTTAAGCTTTTTGTGAGGTGATAAGCTACGGCTCAAGTTGTTGTTTTTTGTAGTATATATCCCAAAGGTGTTGGTCGTGACTGAATTCAGTGCCAGTCAAGGACCTCCATCCCAAACTGAAAGATTACTTTCTTTAAGGACCTTGCTTTGTGCACAAGGACATTGTCATGTTGAAAAGGAAAGGTTTTTTTTTCCCCCAAACAATTGCCACAAACCTGGAGGCTCAATTTTCTTTAGTAAGCTCTGTGTTTTCTGAGAGCTTCACTGTTATCAGCCATTTCTGTGCTTCTCCATCATTTTTCCCACACTGTAATCTAATCCCTCATCCACAAAACTGGCAGAACACTGTCCTTTTAGCTCCCTCGTCCGAGGTCTCCTCCCACACTCCACTGCACTGGTGAGCAGCCATGCCAAACAAACTGGACTGAGAGGGCTCGGACAGAGACAACAAGCCGTTCAAACAAACTCGGTTGTACACCATCTCAACAAGCAATGTAAATAAAGTTTACTGAAGCAGCCAAGAGGATAGTAACAGTAAAGCAGTGGGAAAATGACTCCAAATTTATTCTTCATGGAGACTTGATGGTGACTTATTGTGCAACAATTATTTTAAAATACGAGACAACACCCTGATATGATGTTTGTTTTTGTAGTCTAAATAAACTGCATAATAATATTTGCCTTGTATTTGAGACATTACTCAGGCTGGTCCTCATGAGAGGCATCACAACAGACTTGCTTTCAGCTGGAACTGCTGTACAGGGAACTCTGTTAGTGTGACATGAGGTTCACTAGGGGGCAGCAATCATTAGAATACCACACTGTGGCTTCTGATGGAAAGAACCTAAATCAAGGAGAAAAATTAGTTATAAATTCAGTCCAAAATGCATATAATAGAAAAATATAGAAAAATACAGATACAAGCAAAGATATTACAGTTACTTTATTAAGGCTGCAGTTTGTGTCCATTATCTCTGACTGTGTCTATTATTTGTGCAAGGAGGGAGGAGGAAATGAAGAGTGCGCTCAGAGGTGAAACCAAAGAAATAACTATCATTTACTTCAATATCAGAAATAGCAATGTAAAATGTGTCGTTCAATCATCAGCAGTGAGTAAGAAAGGATGGTAACACTCTACTATCTCTGGCAATGAGAGCTGAGAGAATGCTCACTTTTTTTCCCAGATCAGGTGCAGCGAAGACACAAAAACATGCACTTTGGATAAGTGGTTGTTTAGACACATGAACTGGTAGTTTCCTCAAAAAAAGGAGAAACCAGACATTCTTTCAAAGTAGCCACGGATCCTACTCAAACCTGCACATGTCCTGTGTTTGTCTGTGAAGTCCTTCAACTCAGCCACTTCAGATCACATTGCCTTCGCTGGGATGATTCATTTGTTTTGTATCATGAACCAACTCAGTTCAGTGCCAGGACATTTGAACATCTACTTGCCTGTTGAAATTTGTTTAGTAAAACGTTAAGTATAGTAAAAAGCAGTAATGGTGTCCAGCTATTTTTTGGTTTTATATGTTCACATTTTTTAAATATCTGTTTCATGGGACACTACCCTGCCATAGTAAATGGACTTTGCTCAGACCAAAATTCTATATTACTCCCCCTCTAAGTTTTCACACCAACACAGTCTTCCAATAAAAACTCTTCCATTGTACATAAATCTCAGTGACAAATATTGCTGAACAAAAACAAGGGAAAATACTCTTTTTTTGTCACTTAGGCAAAACAGACTTTTAAAGCTTCTATGCAACTTCCTCCACAACATCATATAATTAGAATTCTGCTGACGTTCTATATTCCACTTATTGACAACAAGCACCATGAAAAGACCAACAGCAACCATAAATGGAACCTTTAACAAAAATTGTGTGTATTTAAAGCCTGATATAGCTTCTTCCCCCGTACCATAGAGCATATTTTTTGTCCAAAAACTATTAAAACACATCAGTGAGTCACAGTGGGGGACATGTTTATCCTGTATTACCATGAACACACACACACACACACTTTAGTTTATTTTAACTCAGTTCCTCAAGCACCGTCCTGCTGCCCCAAAAGCTCACTAATGATCGTGAATTGCAATGATCCACCACTAAAAAGGGTCTCTTTTTAAGTAATGTTTGTTTCTGACTACACTGTTGCATGTTTTGTAATATATATTTTTTTCTCTTTTCAAAAACAAAACAGAAACTATGTGGTTTTGCTGTTCTTACACATTAGTTGACTGTAAGAAAAATATCAATATCATTTAGACATGGCAATTGTTTGCACATGATGTGTCTTTTAAATGATCTCTAAATTTTAAGGGTGTCTACACGACAGGGTTTAAAGGCAGATGATTAAGGATAAGTTCACATCATCAACAATACATGAAGACTGTAGTAAAGTGCAAAAGAAAGTTACCATCGCAGATCTCTGTGGTCATAATTAGATTGTTCTCTGAAGCTTTTTTAGCTTTATGGATGCAAGCTACTTTAGGCAAGATGTAGTCTTCAGATGGACAGCTCATCACGTTAAGTAGAAACTTGACCAGTTTCATATATAGTTGTGTATATAGTTTTAAAATGTCTGCCTTCAAGTGAACTTTAATGCATGTGAGAGTTTGCTTTACCACAGTTAGCTTTGCCCTCATCAGACCTAATGAGCCTACGATTATTTGCACAGTTTATGCAACCTTTAAAGCAGGCTATGTCCCAGTCTCACCCTTACAAAGATTCGCAATTACAAAGACAAGACAGAGAACACCGCACAATCAGGCAGAGGTCCCTCTGCTCTTTGATCAGTTGACTACATCCCCCAAACTTCTCCTTTTGGACAAGTTTCAAAAGCTACAAATGGAGGCTCTTTTAAAACGGTCCTGTGCCGCACTGACCGGCCCCAGAGACTATGCGCTCATGTTTGCTAATTGCCGCCTAAAACAAAAGTAAAACCGGTGCACGACTGAGAGATCAAACCCAGCAGGGAGCTTGTGTTCAGAGCCCAGCAGCTGCTGTTACATGCCAGAGAACTCTTACATAAACGGGCCCAAAACATTGAAGAAGTGACCTGTTTCCACTCTAATCCAACTAGTAGGGATGCATGAGTGAAGCAACTATCAGCTGTCTGTGTTGGGAAATGTTTCATAAATCATTAATCATCACAGCCCAATCAATAGGCAACCTACAACTGTGGGCTGTCCATGAAGGTCAATGTAGAATATTCATTGTGAATGACTCAACCCTAACTCTACCCTTAATCCCAGGAAGAAAGTTAAAGGGCAGAAGCAAACTGACTTGACACCTCTGCTGTGAACACCATGATGTTTACATTTCAAGAATGCAAAAATTAAGCCGATGGCAAAAAGATAATAACCCAAACTGACTTGTAAAAATAAAGCCAAACCGAGGACTACAAGGAGTCTTTGATTACAATCAAACCTGGATTAGTGTGTCATCGGTAATTAAATCTGTGGCACTAACTCTGATAACATTATAACTGCTGAGAAACTCCACAAGACCATCAAAGAAAAGCCCACGCAGAGCCGAGCGCAAGACGATGGTGGCAGGGGTGAGAAGTTGGCAACTATCACTGATGAATCTGTCTGAGCGAATATTACTCACGCAATACCTCACAATACATACAAGGCAGGGATCACGTAGCACATTCAAGCTTAACTCCTGGCTTGACAGTTTTACAGCACATACATAGAATTGTGAAGAATTCATGGTACCCGTAGCATTTTTCACTGCTACAAATCAAGGATTTTTTTGATGTTTTTTTTGAGGAGTTTAAGTTTACTCAGTTAGCTCTGTGCATTTGTAATGGCCGTGAGCGCAAAGTTTCAGGACAGCAGGACTGACCCAAGAGCTGACATTTACAGTAGTTACAACAGTTGATATCATTGGACCATTTGCTGATTTCAAATTTCTTTTGTAGCTTCTGGAAGAAGGTCAGTAAAACACGGTGCAATGAAGATTTACCTTGTTAATACATAAAGTAAGAAGAAGGATAGAATGCTAAATAATACAAAAGCACTAGTTGTTATTTCTTTCTTTCTGCAACCCTGTGTTGTACAAGGTCGAATAAATCCCCTCAAGCCTTGATGCGTTAATACTACATGTGCAGTTTTCTGTGCCTGGCCTACCAGTGTTTATTTAGATGCCTGAAATGCTTTTTGCATTAGCAAAAAGACAGATAACAAACATTAAATCCTTATATTCTTCATGGATTGCCTTATTTATTTTCCTTGGGCATGTATTTGTGTAACCATTTGAGCCAGGTTTAGGTGTTATGTGTTACTGGTGTGTGGCTGCATCAGTTAGTTGAGTTCGAAGGAAAGGAGGGCACTTGGACACAGAACAAGAATCCTCATTAATGAGATGAAAAGAGCTTCATAGGATTCATCTGAGTCATTAAAAAAAGTTGTAAGATTCATGTTTAGACCTGTAACATATCTGCCTCATAGTTTTCTATAACTGGTTTCAAAACACAACTTACTCGTAAAGTGATGGAGTTTTGGTTTGGTAACAACTTTAATGACAATGTATGCAAGTTACACAGCTCCTTGTTGAATCATAGAAATAATTTCCTAGCCCGTTTCCTTACAGAAGCTTCTCAGTAAGCTGTGACATCAGCAATAAACTGTTGGAAGGAAATATTCAACTTAAAAAAAATTTATCAATGATGTTTCATAATGGTACTAAAGGTGTGACTCAACGAAAAAGTTCTGAGGGTGCTGCTCAGCTTCCTGTATATCCTTCTATCTGTCTTACACACTTGGCTGAAAGTAATGATAAGAGATAGGAGGAGGGTTTGGTTAGAGAGACAAACTGCCCAAGAAATTCATGTAAATGGGGCTATTTTCCTGTGTAGGTACATGGTGGCATATGATAACGTCAAGCTCTTAGTGCTAAAAAACACTAGATTTAAAATGCTCTTAGCGCACTGAGCTATCAGTGATATTCCTGTAGGCATTTTGAGTTTTTCTGTGTTGCTCAGTTGTAACTTTTCAGTGATCTCTCACATATTTCATACCTCATATATGTCATTACAATATTATGACATTGCTACTGCTAGGCTAAATACTACGCTAGTGATTTTTTTATTGGGAACTGCTGTATGAAATCACTACAATATTTCAATTACACAACTGAGACTTATAAAGTATTTACAGGATGCTCAGCACTCACTTTATAGAAAACTTGACATACTGATAGGTCTATTGCATATCAGCAGATTTAGCTGCATTATAAAAGTTTAGGTGTTCTTTGATGTAGGCCAACTTTTTTAACAGAATCTTTTAAGAATGCATTAAACTAACAGTCATTTAGTTGCCATAAAAAATTACTACTTGGAGTTTCCCAGGGTTTACGTTTGCCAGCCACATCAGCGCAGAGTAGTCCGAGCATGGGAGGTAATTATGATACAGCACCTTTGCCTCCCGAATTGCCCACCGGCATTTCAGTCATCGAACTCCGCCCACTGAGTATTTAAACCCTCAATGTCAGCAGGGCTCAGCTTCACACTGGAAAACTTGATCTTGACCAACACGGCTGGATTCATGGTAAAAAACGTACAACTACACCCAGATTCAGAGCTGCAAACACTAAACAGGTAAGCCCTCTTCTTACCTATGAGGAAAGGTATAAGTAGGTTTATTTAAAAAAAAATGTAACAGTTTACAAATGTATTTGCATAATGTATTAGAATTGCATTTTTAATATTAAATGTAATGTTTTTAAATGTGGCGCTAAGTTCACTGGGTGTTATGAAGTAGGGGTTCATAAGTAGAGGTTTTGATGAATAATCCACTTCAGTTATTTTTAGTTGCAGATTGTTTGCAAAGATTAAGGGAAGGGTCTAAATAAATGCTGTGGGAATAAATTCATGAGGCACGCTCTCACCGGCCCTCTGCTCTGTTATACTTTTGACTTTATACAGCAGGTTGATTGATAATTTACTACTTCTGCTTTCTCCTAAGCTTTCATCAGCAATCTCCACCGCCAAGCTTGAACATCTGAACCCAGCATCAACCCTTTTTGGGGGGCATAATTTTAAAATATCAGTCCTTATCGTTTTGTATTTCCTCTTCATCGCTCCCCCCGCATCTCCACTTTTGGGATTTTAACTTCGCCCGCTCCGTGTGGTCGCCCCCTCCTTCCCAGAGAGTGTGTAAAGTTAACGTTGGCCCAGAGATGCGGTCCCTTCTCCCGCTTACTGTGTATTGCATCAGCCTGGTTTCCCTCCAGCAGCTGTTGGCTCTGCCGGCTGAGGAGCGTCCCGACAGAAACAGGTAGGACACGACTTGTGGTTAACATTATTGCTTTATAAAGTATGAAGAGCCGCTCCTCGCTTCTGATTGGCCGAACATGACTCTGAACCACACAAGAAGAACTCACCTGGAGCCGCAGTACAGTTGATTTAAATATAACTGCGCCTCGCGGTACTGATAGACACCTAATGACCGCTTTAACATGTTCAATTCATAATTAACGTTAAATTAGCTATAATGGCGTTTTCAGGTAGGTTATTAAGTACGTGCTTAACATTTTTTTGTGCCAGCCATTCATGTGTCTACTGAATATGTGAGTTAACCATAAAGCCTCTTTTATTTTTAGCTAACGTAAGCTAACTTTTTTCATAATATTACGTCGAATGCTTTCTCAAAATATTTCTAGTTTTCCAGGGTAATTCGGCATCGTTTAAATTTGCAGAATGTGCGGAGTGAACACAAATGTAACAATAGTATTCCCACATCTTGAACTTTTGTCTCTAACTTGTTGTTTTGATTTTATATGTTGACTTTATTCAGTTTAGCGAAACAGGCTAAATTACCCAGCTTGTAGCCGCTGTCATGAATCAGTGTAACTGTGTGTTAAAGGGAAAGTGCCTTGTTGTGCCGGGCAGATAGACTGCAAGGTCAAAAGCTCTCCCGTGTTACAGTACAAAAAAAACCTTTATCTCCTTGAAAGAAACCTTGCTCCAGAGCAGATCAGTAGTGTGAGTGACAGTTAAAGTCATTACTATTTAGTATTCCACTAACCATTATATCTAGACCTGTTCAGTGCCATATTTTTCCCCTAATTATAGGTTTTGAATTGTGTTGCCAACAGCTTTTTGGTTTTAGTTTTGTTTCCAGTGGAATGCTATCACTTTCCTTTTTAGCATAGTAGGTTTATAGTTTATAATAAGTGATCACATGTTTATGTGCATGATGTTATGAGATGGGAATTTAGTCTGTATTCTATAAACATCTCAAGCAGTTCAAATATCAGAATGATGTTTCTTTTCTGCATCTTCTTCTGCCACTTCTCAATTCAGGCAGCATCACATGAGTAACTGTTCATAGATGTTTTGTTTTGTTTAATCTCCCCGTGATTCTTTGTGGAAAACTGTTATTTCCAAGGTGGGAAAACCAGTTAGCCTCTATGAATAGCCCAGCCAGAAATACTAGCTTGGACTATTGTGAAGGATCTAGTTAGGCACTGAGTGCCAGCTGTACTTTTCCACCCCTTAAGTGGTAGAGCTTTTAATCGCAAAGCCTTGCATAAACATTAGGCAACAGTATAACAACCAGTTTGATTACTGAGTCGAACACACATACATTACGGTCTAACCCTTTTGATGTGCGAAGGAGTCCTGCTGGTGATTCAATACCTGTTGGTAGTTGCATTGTTGAGGAGCAGTGAGGAATGTGGATGAGTTGGTATGTGAATGCCCTCTTCTGGTGGATTTTGGATCCACAGCTGCTAGTTTAATCTGAGCACAGGGAGGGAGTATTCAGCACTGGGATGAGCAGGCAGGTTGATGCAAGCACAAGTCTCCTGGGGGTTTATTCTGATGATTCTCTACAGTCCGACTGATCTATGCATTAACTTTTGAGTTGTAACTGAAAACAAAATAATACTGTGGTGATATTACTGCTGGTGTTTGATATTTTGGTAGAAACTTTGGGATTTCTTTTAGATTATTTTGGGATAT
>JAPZDY010000015.1:2090903-2102817 GCA_029783645.1 Ctenochaetus hawaiiensis | reverse complement strand
AAATGTCATGTACAGATATCTAGGGCAAATACAAGCAAAAGTCAGTTTGCTCAGGTTAGTAAGAAAATATGTGTTTTTCCCTTTTTTGTATTTTTGTCACACCAACTCTTTAATTGGTTCTGTGCCAAAACAAAAAATCGTAAATGCTTCAGTTTTACAATATAATTCCACCTCATCACTGCTTAATAGCAAGAGACCAATCAAGCAAAGTGGTTTGAGGGAGTTCTTTACAAAGGTCTTTTTTAATTGAGATATACATCTAAGTGTGTTCATGGAGTGCTCTTACAAATTAATATGTTTTTCTTCTTGCAATCAGCTGAAGTTGTTGATTTGGGGAAATAATTTTCTGTGTGTGTTTTCACCACCAGTAATCATGAGTCCAATCATGTAATTTAAGACATTGTAAATAGTGGTAATGTTACAGAAGAATAAATGTCAACTATATATTTTAAATATAAACAATATTTGACACCATATTTTAGTTTATATGCAATTCTCTTGGCACCAACGGGCACCCTTGACGTTCATGTGTAGTATGGTAAACGTGTTTAAATTAGTCCTGGAATGATGACTAAAAGCTCCACTGTTACATTGCGAGTTTCTATTGAGAGACCACACTAACCAAAATGTTAGGTGTAAGAGTGCCCAATTTCAAATATATACGCAAAATAGCTCAGCAGTACATGCCCTGAAGTTTCCTTTTCTCTATATGTGTCCATGTCTGAAACAGTGGGGGGATGATTGGATGAGAATAACTCTACTCATCAAGCATGCAAAAATTTGAGAGGCCTTAAACTGAAACTCAAAAAATGCAACCCACACTTTTAATATAATTATATTACATGTTATTTACATACTTCTACACTTCTATTTCAAGACTTTTGGTAGCTTGATTTTAACTTGCAGAGAGTGGTTAAGTGTTTCGTAATAGGAGTACAGGCCAAACTGTTGGCCTACTTTCTGATTTATGTGTGTTAAATGGATTATTAATTGTTTAATGACACAAGTGTTTAAACCTTTTATTATTTTGCATATAATTTTACAGACATGAAAGTTTGGTGTTCCTAAGAGCATTAGTGTCAACTCACCAAATACCTGGCAATACTTGACAAATCAAATGACTTTATAGTATGTGATCTATATCATGAAATAATGTATTCTTTTTTATATCTAAATCTGTTGTTTCTTTAGCTTAGTTCTTTTCTGTTTGTTTTTCAAATTTAGTCTCTTAGCTGCATCCTGGCTCTCTTCTCTCTTCTGCCTGTAATCATGGGGGTCCGGAGGTCACAGGGTAATCATCAGTGATTCTTTAGTCTCAAACTAATCTGTTCAAAGGCTTGCTGAGGTGAAACATGCCATTCTCTCTGCTGTAATGGAGCTAATCAATGTCTCGTGACGGATCATTAAAATGCTTTTCAAACGCTCTAAGACCCTGGTGGATCTCTCTGCTTTTTAAAATGTACTCTTTCACACACACACAGGATGTGTGTGTGTGTGTATGTGAGTGTGTTTGTGTGTGCATATGTGTTTGAGCTGCTGCAAGTAGCCGTATCAGGACACTTATCTCTCTGTGCCCTGGTCCATTGTGCTCCCACTCTTTTTTCGCAGTATGTTTTTTTTTCTTTTTGACGTCAGACCTTGCGTCATGTCAAGTTGTGTGAGCAAACTGTGCACGACCGCCAATACCTCCCCATAGAACATCTTGAGCTTTCACGGCTCTCTATTGCAAAGAGGAATGAGCGCAGAGTTAGCTTCTAAAATGTTTGTTAGTTTCGCAAGATACAATAGCTCCAGGTTTGTTGAGTAGGTTTGTTTTTGCTGATTTTCCATTTGAGAATCACATGATTTACTTTAGAGTCACAGGAAAGCACTTTAACGCAAACACGTGTGTCCATAGTTGCTTGAATTTCACTCATTATTATGAACTTGTGAAAGTTGGACGAGGTGTCTCTTGTAAATGTTGCATTTGAGAATGTCTGCCATTGTGTTTAAAGATGTCAGTGCACTCCACGTGGCGTCAGGATAACTGTGAACGTCGTGTACTGTGCACCTAGCCAAACTATTTAAAGAACATAATGTATTTAAGTTATCTTTGTATGTTAATATCTGTATGTCACCAAAGACTATTTATCTCTATTTTCCACTGTTCCTTCAACATGACCTTATGTTAGAGAAGGAAGTCTTAACTGTAGTTTAAGTGTTACTGTTTGAAAATGTCCTTCATTCTGTAAAATAAAGAAACTATACTGTAGTGTAATGGAGTACGGAGTATGATTTAAGAGTGTGTGTGTGCATCTCTAAAGGACATATAAACATACATGATAGAGGCACAAATTTTCTATTTAGAAATACTGTGTAGCAACATGCCACAGAGTGTATATATATATATGTTTTTAGATTTTCTGATTAGTACCAGCCTCTGTCATGTTACTCTGCCCTTGAACAAACTGTTCTGACCCAATATTCTTACAAGAAGTCAATCATTACAAGTCACTGCATGACAAAACTAACAAATCTAATGGGGGCATTGGACAAAGTGAATAAAACATTGGGAAACAACATAACCAGGTCATGATCTGACAGCAGCCACGTTAGCGGTCAGATGACTGGATGAAGTTAATGAGTGACAGGGGGTTCAGTCAGCAGCTGACAAGCTATTGGTTCATTTCTCCTCTGGTAATGGAGAGGTGAGAGGGAGGACAAGGTTTGAACTACAAGAAGACAGACTTCCAGAATTTCCACTTGCTCATTTTTACAACCTAAATCAATAGCATATTGAATTTTGAACACATTTCTTGGAGGCAAAAACTCTGTGGAGGCAGATGGTTGAGATGACCATTTGAACCTAAACGCTGCACTTGTTCCCCTCTAAGTTTCCCTTAAGTGGCTTCAACGTTTCAGTAGCTAACTCATTTTTTTCCTCCACTCTGTCTGACTATGTCATCACATACCGGTGCTCTTGGTGTGTTTGTTCTAGGACTTCTCTTGACTAATGAAATGGTAAAACAAAATAAACTTTGTGATTATGTAAGTGTTCTTCCAACAGAAGACTCCAGAACTTCAATGTCTCTTGTCATAAATTCTCCTGATCTGTTGACCTCTGAAGGGACAGGCATCATTTTTTCACTTTGTTTTCATGTTCATCATATCATCCAGTGGGACTATATGCTTTGAATAGAGCGTCTCTACTTATTTATAGAGTTTTTTCTTCATTATGCCTCCAATCTGTACATTGCACTTATACTAAATGAAACACTAAGCTCTCATCCATCTAAATGACCAGTTCCTGTCCTGTTTAGCTTTCCACAGTGTGACACTGTTTTGGAAACTAAGAGCTTGCTTGGAGTTTAAAATGTAGTCCTGTAGGTTTGACATTGTACAATGAGGGTGTTCAAAACACTGATCATCCCACCTGACATCTCATTTTGGCTATATGTGTATGCATTTTAACTACCGCATACTGCATGGATCACGCTGGCATCGCACATGCTCCACTGAACATTGAGACACCAAAGTCCTCCATTACACTCCAGGTGAGAGAGAAAACAAGCCAAAACCGGATCAGCACTGGGATTAGTAACTTTAATGTACTGACATTCCTTACACTGCTCATCAGTGAAAAAAAGGAATTGTATTACATTGAGATTTTGATCATTTGACATCGATTAACACTGTTAGCTCACAAGATGTCCATTTTCAAGCTATGAAAAAATATATACCAGGAATCAATATAGAGCCACATATATGTCCAACAATATGGATATATGTGGCATATGTTTTGTATATTTTCTCATGTTTTATCAAGACTGCTATAATTTACATTTTTATGTTAAAAATACATCAAGTGTGTTTCTGCCCAGCAGCAAACAGCGGACAAACACAATTAGAGAGTAGCAGGGTAACATGCTGGGACATTCAGTGGCTAAAAAGCTAGGTATTTTTCTCAGGAGTTGGTACAAACCTAATACGAGCTAGAAGTGAATGAATAATGTGGTAACCTAAAACATGACTTCAGATGAATCAAATCTTTTCTTGCTAACGGCTGAATGTGCAAATAAGCAACTGTTTGCCAACATGTTTACCATATTACCTGAAAGGTCCAGTGTGAAGGATTTATTGGCGCCTAGCATTGAACCTGCAGGTTGCACAGAACTAAAAATCCCTCTGCTAACCCTCCCCCTGCCAAGAGTGCAGAAAACAAACCTATGGTAGCTGGGACACACACAGAAAACCTGAAAAAGACCATCTTAGAGCCAATATTTGGTTTGTCCATTCTGAGCTGCTGTAGAAACATGGTGGTGTACTTTAAACACCAATGAAAATGTACTTATGAATATTATATTCAAAAGCATTATTTCATTTATGGATCCTCCAAAATCCTTGACCTTAAAAAAGTATTTAAGTGTGTGGATACCTAAAAAAGCTGCAGAGCATATTGCTTATATATCTTGGGTGCAATAAAACATTAATTTTACAACATAAAATGATCAAACTGTATATTTCATAAACATGGAGTTTATGTAATCACTGGCGATTCAGTTGTTTTAGTAAGTGACTGTATAAATGATGTATGCACATAGAAAAGAGACTATGAATAATGACAATTTTATACAATGGGTAGTTCTGACCAAGTAATTTGATTGGACAGGAGGCATTCCATGAGTGCTGATGTACACCACAACATCATTGGGACTTAAGTATCATTGCGCTTAACAGGTGTTCTTATGATTGGTAATATAAATAATAAACGGAAACACATAGATAAATGTGCATAAATCAAAGTAGTGGGACATGGCCTCTTGTAACGTGAGTAAGGTCATTGTTTGCATTGCCTTACAACAGTCAAGTCCCAGTCCAGTTGTGGAACTATTTGCTTTGGTCATTTATTACTGTTAACTAATAAATTGGGTTTGTAGATCTGTTGCATAAAAGCAATATCACACCCAAGGATCATGATGTTGTACTGAATATCAGCACAGCTGTGATACTATGACGCTCAGCCTGTGGCCTTGTGCCTCTGACTGCATCACTGCTTACATTTAGTACAACATCACTTCCTCTTGTGTGATATTGCTCTAATGAGGTAGCCTTTGCCTATGCAACAGGCATAAAAGAGCAATCCACTGAATCTGGAACTTTTATATGTTAGAAAAATCAGCTTTGTTGATGTTATTGTAGTGGGGTTAGAAAGTCAGCTTGAGTTTCTTTATTGGAAAACAAAAGTCAAGCAATCTCAGACTCAGTTGCATCAATTTAAGTACTTCATTTCTGAAACTTTGTCTTTTGAGTCAACCAGTTTAACGAAAATGCCATATTAAATCACAGTAATAGACAGTCAAATCTAATCTGAAGGGCAGTGCTGCCTCCTGCACCATCAAGATGGTTTTATAAGGTCCTTTTTAGGTTGTTAAAACTACCCCACACAAAGTACACATTTCTTTTCTGTGCTTATATTTCATCCCCATTCCTTTCTGTTATCACTCTGTTCTTGTGTGTTATCACTATCTAAATAACGAATACGAAAAAGTGAACCAGCATGAATTATGTCATATCAGACTGCATGCAGCTGATGTGTGTCAGCCAGCATAAACTGTGTCACTTCCCAGTGAACAGTCTCTCTCCCCATTTACAACTTAGACATGTAACTGACTCTCATACTCTCAGATTCATATGTATAATAAGAAATATGTGGATGGTGACATTATTTTTTGATATTTTGCTTGTACACACTTTATAAAAAGATTTATAGGGCAGTTGAGATAAAGACATGGATGAAGTTTAGAATTTCTGCTTTTAATTCAATTAGTTTCATGAAAATATCACACTGGCTATTAGAAAATTTGAGTGATATGAATGTAAATATGAGGATTATTTCAAATAGTTGGAGGAAAAGCCTTTGAAGTCAATGATGACCTGAAGTCTGGCACCCATGTACATCATCAAGCACTGAGTTTCCTCCCTCAGATGTCTTGTCAGGCCTTTACTGAAGCCTCCTTCAGTTTCTGCTTATTTGTGTCTCTTTGTGCTTTCAGTTTTGTTTTAAAAAGGTAAAAAGCTGCTCAGTTGGGTTGAGATTATGTGACTGACTCCGCCATTAAAAAATATAACATTTCTTTACCTTGAGAAGTTCTTCATGTATAGCTTTTGGCTGAGCCTGAGCACACAGAGGCAGAATCTTATCAGCCGACACATGATCAATATACAACAGTTTCATCAGCAGCCATACATGCCTATGCTTAAAACTATGTTTGACAGTTGATGTGGAATGCTTCAGATCATGAGCCGTTCCATTCCTTTCCCATATATTTCTCCTCCCATCATTCTGGTACAACTTAATCTTGGTTTTATCTTTCTAAAGAATCTCACTCCAACACTGGGCAGACTTTTTCAGATTTTTTCCAAAAAAATGTAATCTGGGCTTCCTCTGTTCTTAAGTGTTGCCGGTATTTTGCACCTCGGTGTAATATCTCTGTGTTTAGAGTCATGAAGGAGTCTCTTAATTGCAGACTTTGACAGTGGTATTTTTACATCCTCCATAGTATTTCTTATTTGAATAGATGTTATGAAGGGAGTTTTTTTCACTAAGAGAAGAATTCCACAATCATCCACTTCAGATGTCTTCCATGGTTTTCAAGGCCTTCAAGGTGTTGGTAGGCTCACCAGTGCACTCCTTCTATTAAAGAATGTATCAAATTGCTGATTTGGCCATTCCTAAAGTTTCTGCCATCTGTGTGAAAGGTTAAATTTGTTCTGTTTGTCTAAATGATGGCCTCCTTCATTTGCATGGACACCTCTTTGAACTGCATGCTGAGAGTTCTGAGGACTAGCTACCACACACAGATTTAACATTTGGGATGAAGGTCAAACTCTCAGTAAGCTCAATTTGTCCTGAAATAATGAAGGAACAGACCAGACCTGACCATCAAACTGCTTGTCAGTCAACTGTCCAATTACTTGTGAGCCTTTAAAAGGAGGGACTGTATGTAAAAATGGAAGTTAATCCTTAACAGCGATATTTTTGTAAAAACACCTTGAATTAAAGCCACACTTGAATCTTCTTAATTGCTTGAGTTTAAAACCATTGTGGTGGTTTAAAACCATTGTGGTGGTTGTTGAAAATTACAAATTACTTTTCGCACTATAAGCCGCACCTGAATATGAGCCGCACCCACTAAATTTAACAACTAAAACCACTAAAGCTGTCTTCTTCAGTGTCGGAATTTAACAGCCTCATAATTACTTCTTCACACACCTTCTCGTTTATTTTTGTCCATAAATTAGCCGTATCATAGTTTAAGCAGCAGGGTTCAAAGCATGTGAAAAAAGTAGTGGCTTATTGTCCAGAATTTACGGTAACATGTCTCTGTCCAAACACTAATGGACCTGACTGTATCAAAGACTGATGGCTCCATGTCAAAGCAAAATAACTAACATTCTCCAAATCCTAAAGAAAACAGAGAGATCATCTTGAGAATCAAAAGCACATTGTGTACACTGAAAAACCACTAAATAAAGTGTTGGTCAGGTCAAGTGACTGGAGATAGATGACTCATTGCAATAATTTCTAACCTAGTGGAAACTCACATGAGGCCAGATCTGGTTCGTGTTGCCTAATGGAAAAAAGAGAAATAACCCAGCAAGGTTTTTTACCCACCGCAGATCTGCACAAACCCAAGAGCCATAAAATGTTCCACAGCATTCAGTGGAATGCAATAATATAGACAGAGAATACACTCTGCATAAATCAAAGATCTGACACTGACATAAAAGGCGGACACAGAAGAAGACATACACAGAGAGGGAGAGGACACACAAGTTCTGTCCAACCACTTCTTCAGGTTTCCTAGCTAATGTAAACTGGGGGGTCTTCATCCTTCTTTTATCCTCCTGAGTCTGTCTCAACACTGATTTTGTAGGACTTTGGACAGTTAACATAGAGGCTTTGATACATGCATGCTGTCTAAAAACCAGTAAATGGTCACTGCAAACAAGATATATCTAGGCCATTTTAGATGGTGATTAGACCGCATCTAAATAGTACTTTCCTAGTCTCTTGACCACTAATGGTAATGTCATCTAAACAAAGTGCCAACCTGGTCATCAGAAACAGACACAGAACAATCAGACACAGCAGTTTCTGGTTCAGTATCTTGCCCATGGACACTTCAGCATGGAGACTGGAGGTATCAAACAAGTACACAACAAGTAGACAACCTGTCTCCCTCCTGAGCTACAGCTGCGTGTATGAGTGTATGAGTTTATGTTGGAAAAGGACTGAATTCACCAGTTTAAGAACTAGCTTAATGAGCTATTGCCTGCTCTCGCAAAAAAAGAAACACCAAAAAAAACACCCCAATAATGTTTTTCTTGACCAATAGTGCACACTGCCAATTATGATTTTACATCTAGTACACAGGAAATGAACATTTTTTTCCCATTGTGAACTGTCAAAAAAGGTACAGTAAATGTAATACTGTAATTATTTCCATGTTGTCTTTTGTTTGATGCACAGTCTAAAACCCTGAAGTATTACATTATTCATAATGTAGGACCAAGAAAAGCATTAAATCTTCAAATACTTGAATCTAAAACAATAATGACGTTAAATTGAATATAAAAAGACATAAAAAGAAGTGCAGATTAATTTTCTTTTGATCAATTTAAAAAAAAACTGACCAATCACTGCAACCCTAGATGAATGTCAATAACGTTTTTAATCTTTTTTCTCCTGTTTTCAATTAAAGATTTGACCTAACCAACATTTAAAAAGATTAGTCAAATGTGAATTGGATCACTTGTCTTGATAAACATAAATAAGAGAGCTATCACAAAATCTGCAGCTTGCCTCAGCTCTGCAGACTGTTTTGGCATCTCAAAGTTCACTGCGCTGAATATTTTTGTGAGGAGCTGGTGGAGACCAAATACAGAGTTAAGAGGAAATTAATGTATATGCATTTAGTTAAACAACTTAAGTACAAATGACTGCTAGTGTAACTGTGTTCACTGGAAAACAAACAGCCAGCTGATGGCTAACACGTGAGCCATAGCTTCTTTATAAGGTGTTAATATGTCAGCTTTGTGTTTCCAGCTTGTTGCGCTGCCCGAGTGACCCATAAAACACCACTATAACATAATATCACTTAATAAGATGTTTGTAACTAATGTTTTTGAAAGTAATGGCCCACTTTTACCCATCCAGGAGGTATAAATTGACCTAAGCAATGATGCAGAGTCCTGTTTTTGTCCATTTGATGACTCTTTCAGTTTTACTGAAAATGTAAAAGGCCAATTCTCTTTGTCCTCTCAGCTCTGGTTTGGTCTTTACAAACTCTTGAAAAATGATTTCCAGATTCCCACCCGCTAGAGGTAGTTACTAACTTTGTCTTGCAGTTGGGAAGGTAGCCATTATGTTTATGCTAATAACAGCTGCCAACTACAGCTGGAAATAAGGGGTTGATGAAATAGTAATTTGGGTGCAAAACAAGCCAGTCATAATGGAAAAAGATACTGTAAAAGCACCAGAAGAGCTTTAAAGTTTAGTTATATTCTCTGTGGCTTCATCATATGACTCAAGGACTCTGGGGAATCTTGATGACGCCAGTCTGCTTTAATGGTTTTCGGCAAATGTGACAAAACATAATGTGAACATGTGAAACATTAATACATTTCCTCGTCTGTGAACATTTCCGCCAGAGTCAGCCAGATAGTTTTTCATTTGCAGTGGTTGCTGTTAAAACAATAAAACTGCCCGACATCATCAAACCATGTCTTTTGTTTTCTATTGTTTTTATTGAGAGACCCCTAGTGGCTGAAATGTTACATTGTACATTTAATGTGCCACAGAGGAGACTGGTAATAATATGAACTGAGAATGGTCAAATAAAGAAAATTGAACCAAGTACAGATAACAAGAACTTTTTGAAGTTCCTGAGACTAACAGAACAACACCTCTACTGCACTTCCTTGCATCATTGTGTTGAATGTTTGCACCCATTGTGTGGCTGCAGCCCCAGTAGCATTAGTTGTTTTTACATCTGGGTTGCTTTGTCTTAAAATGTGCTATTCTTCTGTTAAAGTGGCAGATATTTCTTTTATGTGGTCTAATATTGCTTGTCCCTTTTTAATACTCTCGGTCATTTGTTATTGTGTGTGTGTGTACATATAGATATATATAGTATATATAGTTTTATACCCTTTTCTGGTTAATTTTAGGTTAGGCAGGCTATTCAAAGGAAGGCCCTTGTATAGCCCATAATCAGTGGTATGCACAGGCTGCAAAATCTATA
The DNA here is from genome assembly GCA_029783645.1 of Ctenochaetus hawaiiensis. Classification (NCBI taxonomy): domain Eukaryota; kingdom Metazoa; phylum Chordata; class Actinopteri; order Acanthuriformes; family Acanthuridae; genus Ctenochaetus; species Ctenochaetus hawaiiensis. Next base: position 2,092,531 of record JAPZDY010000015.1, on the reverse strand, counting down.
CATACAAATTGAATTAACTGTTGGTTTGGACATCAGGGTTTGGTGTCGTGATGTTGCTCCACTTTTATTGTTCAGCTGACATTTAATCCAGTTGTAGCTGCCCATTTTACATGAGTGTGTTATTCTTGTATTCTTTCCATTTGTGCACATTTCCCTACTGAAATGAAGTAATGTTAGCACAGGAATGTGAACACAGCATCAAAGGGAGAGAGAAAGAGAAAGGAGGGGGGTGCAAAAAGACAGTGTCAGGATGTGTTTATATTATAGATGAATAATATTTCAATGTTAAATCAATGTAAAGCTTTGAAAGCACAACAACTGCATTGTATTGCACGACCCACCCACTTCTAGTCTTCTTTCTAAATACAAATAGAGATGAAGATACAAATAGGCCTACAGATGATGACGTCACCCTCACTAGACACTATCCATTCATGTGAGTGTTGCAGGCAGACAGACGGCAGATTCTGTCCTCACCTTACATACCTCACAACAGAGGACTCTGCATCCACCCTGACCCCCTTTCACTGTCATAACATTTACATTCCTGCACACGATACGGCTCACAAACATCCTTTATGTGAAAAACATGTTGATACGCTGTATCTCCAACACAGGCCCAGGCACATGCTTTGGACTGAAACACCTGTTTGAAATCTGCATTTGACAGTGTTGAAATGCAGCTGTCATTCATACTGAGTGTGACCTGCAAGAAGTGAAAGGAGCAGATTACTTTGTTAGCTAGACCAAACACACACCAAGGCCGACCAGCGTCATAGACGTGAAGGCTGACAGCTGAGGAAGTGTGGAATTAGTTTTCTGAACAAAGCTAGGCTGGAGGTTTCCCTTGCTTCATGTACTAAGCTAGGCTAAAAACATACCCAATCAACCGCTGTGCTCAAGATGAATTGATAAAACTAACATGAATATTTGACTGCACTTTTTTTCAGTTATTACAGGAATACTTAATCTGCTGTTATATTAGTTCCAACACAACAATAGTGAAATGAGTATTATGATTTCTTACATAGACGTTTATTGGTCATTATACAACAGGTTGTATGATGAAATTAAACTCTGGTTCCCTCTTGACTGATTAATTGATTGTATAAAAAATAAAATAAAACTATTAAACATGGAGGAGTGCAGATGGTACATTAAGCAGTCTCACAGCCTGAGGGAAGAAGCTGCTCTGTAGTCTGGTGGTACGCCAGCGGATACTTCTGTATCTTTTGCCTGACGGTAGCAGGGTGAACAGGCTGTGGCTGTGGCTGGGGGGGGGGTGTTGTCCTTTAGGATCCTTTTGGCTCTGCACAGGCACCTCACCTACCTGATATCACTGATACTTGGTAGCTAGGTACCAATGATGTTTTGGCAGTTTTAATCACTCGTTGCAGAGTCTTCCTGTCCTGGGCCGTACACATCACGTGCCAGTTTGTGATATTTCCAGTCAGGATGCTTTCAATCGCTCCTTTGTAGAAATTGACAAGAACTTGGCGTAGGAATTTTGCTTTCTTAAGTTTCCTTAAGAAGTACAGCTATTTCTGAGATTTTTTTAACCAGGGCAGAGATATGTGAAGTCCATGACAGGTTCTCTGTTATGTTGATTCCCAGGAACTTAAAACTGC
>JAPZDY010000015.1:2066948-2079037 GCA_029783645.1 Ctenochaetus hawaiiensis | reverse complement strand
AAAAATTCTTAACCTGTATACTACAGTCTAGTTAACTTTTTCATTATTAAAATTCACTGACATGAGCAAAAGTTAAACTGATGTGTTTTTTCATTGTTGGTGAACTGTTTTTAAGAATTTTCTTGTGAAACAAATGTTATAAAAAAACTAAATGTACAATAGATTGCAGACTTATATAACAAACACAACCCTCAAACCCTTAATCACAATAACAAAAATGTGTTGAAATGCAGTGAAACAACATAAAAATGTATCATGCACAATGCATAGCTGGTTGCAGATTTTCCACTTGTGTTTCTAGTGTAGAGGTAAATTCTTTTGAGAATAGACATTTTTTTCAGTGTGGCAGGACAAAAAGTTCTCATGACTACCAGTGCAACAGGGTTGCATAAATAGCACAAGATACAAAAAAATGATATGTTTCACAAAAAACAATAGACTGTACTATAGGTTTATATGCAGAAACTATTATCTTAGTAAATATGCACTAAGGAAAATAGAGATAAAGTAAGGGGGTGTGTCCCTTTTGACTGCATATGTCAATTTCATTCAATTAAATTATTGCACACTTGAAAGTACATTCAAATTGTCAGAAATGATGGCCTACTCACAAGAGAAAGTGGATGGTGATTATGGTCAGTCTCATTCCTGCTGTTCATGGTCCATGTTGTAAAACCTCTGAGGACTGACTCTCCCTCACCAACCATCCCACTTTTCTCCTCTACTACATTTTTTTCCCCTCCTTCCTCCGTCCAGATGTGACTCATCCTGCTCACCAGCGCTCTTATTCCTCACTGTCATTAAGCTAGATTGTCGGATTGTCGCATCCAGTTTTACCAAATTGAAGAAGTTATGTGGAAAAACTAATTATTGTGGTGTGTGAAAGCAGTGTCTGGTTCAGTGTGAGAAAAAAATCCATGGTTATTTAAAATTACGCTAAGGTAATCACACTTTATTTTAACAGGGCTGCGAACCATGTGTAGCATTTCAATTATGTTAGCGGATTAATTTGTATAAAGTTCATATCCTGGATGTAATAACTTATTGTGAACGGTGAAGGAGTCTTTTAGTATGCCAAAACAAAACGAGTGAAGTAAAAAGTAAAACTACATTTCCCACAGTGACCGTGATACAGCTCTGCTGGGATGGACGACTAAAGCTTATTCCTTCGTCAACACTCTGGGTCGTCGTTATTAGCAGCATTCATATTATCTAGGCCTGTGATTTTATACGTGCAGCATGTTGTGTATGATGGTATAACATTCATAATATTACATTAGCTCTTGTTTCGCTTTTTGCTATGTTTTATGGAGGAGCGATAGCAACAGTGTAAGGTGATGGTTGACCACTTTACTACTATGCGAAAACCTGAGAGACTGGTAAACACCTCTCTCCAGCATGGCTTGAAACATCTTAGCTGAACTATTTTCTTGTAGAAGAATAAGTGACTTTGTTCGACGACAACCCTTTAACCTCCACCCAGCATGGACGAAAGCACTTTAAAACTGCTGGTGAAACTCACTCAGGAGGGACAGTTAAGCTCTTTGGAGGAACGGATGACGTTGGGCGGTCCGGCGGTGGTTCAGACTGTCAGCAGAAAACACTTCGGTCGGTCAGGAGACACTCTGCTACACTATGCTGCGAGACACGGACACCTGGATGTTGTGGAGTATCTAATAAAGCGGGTAGGCATGGATGTGGAAGTGTACAACAACGACTACAAGAGGCCGCTGCACGAAGCTGCGTCCATGAGCTACCTAGCTTGTGTTAAATACTTGCTTCAGGAAGGAGCCAAGGTGGACAGTCTGAAGAAGGCTGACTGGTGAGAGTGACTGTATAAGGAGGTTCCAATTAATAAAACTATATTTTGGAAAGACGTCACGCCCTCTTTCGGCAATAAATGCAAATGATCGCACTCATATTGGCAGTCCCCTTCGATAGCTCAGTTGGTAGAGCGGAGGACTGTAGAGGCATGAAGCTGAAATCCTTAGGTCGCTGGTTCGAATCCGGCTCGAAGGAGGATCTTTTTGCTTGAGATAGAGCAGTCTAAGACCGTTGATTACATAAATTGTTAATCAGGATGTGAAACAGAAATGGGAAGCGGAAATAAAACCGTACAGGAAAACTATCAACAAGAGGCTTCTCCACTGGAGTTTTGTCTGCCTACCATGTATTTTTGTTTCAGTTCACTCACAGACCCACAAAAAGCGTCTGATTTCTCAAAGATTAAACCTTGATCATCTTACATCCATTTAAAAAGTTTTTCCAGAAGCCTTAAACCCTTTCCTTTTCATCTTTTTGAAAAGCATTCCTTGTATTGCACTATAAAAACGTTTTGGAACCATTTTCACAATTTTTGACTTTTTCCTATTCAAAACAAGTCTATTATCGTACCATGCCTCAACAAAATAAACTTTGAAAAAAATGAACAGTTTTAATGACAGTTTTAATATCGGACCCATTGATCTATAATGATGTTGTTCACAATTGACATGTTATGTATATGCTATCATGTAAAATTAATACACATATTTTTTTGTAGTGCAAAAATGAACAAGAACAATGTAATCTTTACAGATGAAGGACAGAAACTTTATTAATGTAATAACTACTAGTATTTGAGCTATTAAAATATTATTATTACTAAGAGTGTTTGTTTCCTCTCTCAGGACTCCCCTGATGATGGCCTGCACTCGGACAAACCTCAACGTGATCCAGGAGCTGCTGTGTCATGGTGCCGACCCTGCATTGAGAAACAAGGATGGCTGGAACTCTTTCCACATCGCTTGCAGGGAGGGTGATCCTCTGGTTGTACAGCATCTGCTTCTTGTCGCACCAGATGTCTGGAGGACGGAAAGTAAGACACGCAGGACGCCGCTGCACACTGCAGGTAATGCATCCTCAAAACAACAGTACTGGCGTATGGATACATATATTTTGAATGGCTGAATGGCTACACCTGGCATACACAAAAAATATTCTGACTTCTGTCTAGTTTAAAACAGTTATCTTACAAGAATCTCAAGTTTTTCGGTGTAATAGTTGTCCAATTCTTAGGTAGGTGTTTGGTGATCACTGAAGGTCAAAAATAATATCTGTTTTTAGACTTTTTACTGTGATGGATATGTTGATTTTTTTTTGAATTGTAAATAATACTCTCTTTGTTCATCATTCAGCAATGCATGGCTGTGAAGAAGTAGTTGAAATTTTGCTGGAGAGGTATGTTGAAATTTTGTATGATATATTTCCCCCTAAACAAATAATATGGAAAGCCGAAACTGCAGAAGTTTCAGTCAGCTGACACTGTCATTGTCTCATTTGTGTGTGCTACCCCCAATATTAATAGTGCTTGAAAGGCCCTAATGTGATTACATGCATGAACATGACTGAACTGGAGGATGCAGGGTTTGATCCCCAGTTTTAGGGGATAAAGGATGGTTGAAAGAGAAAGGGCAGCTCTTTTCCCTCTTTTATTGCCACTGCTGAGGCACCTTTGCAATGACTGAGCTGCCCAGTGGCCAACAGGTCAGATAGTAGACAGCGTCCATATGCTCATGTGGGACTACTTTTTTGGCCACTTGACTTGTTTTAGGGAGAAATATAGAGCTGTACTTTTTAGCTAGATGATGATTTGCAGCTCAGATATGACTTTACCTGACTCACCTTTGCTGGCCTTCTTCCAGATGTGACTACACCCCAGATAGTACTGACAGCTGTGGAGTCACTCCTTTCATGGATGCTGTCAGGAATGGCCACATTTCTGTTGCCAGGCTGCTTTTAGAGAAGCACCAAGTAAGCAATGCGTTTCAGTTCAATGATGTTTCAGCTTATGTGAAAATTGAGATATTTCTGTGTATTGTCACTACCTGACTTGTGTGCACTGTAGGCATCTCCAACAGCAGCTGACATACTCGGGGCTCAACCAGTGCACCAAGTTGCTGTCACCGGCCATGATGAGGCGCTGTCGTTCCTGGTGCGCGACCTAAATGTAGACGTGAATCAGAGGGCCACAGGCATCAAGCTCACTGCCCTGCATTATGCTGCAAAGGTCAGATCAGTGATTATTGAGGTACTTCAGAGGTACTTTTATTTTAGAAGAAGGCACCTATGCAGTAGCTCATAAGACCGTGGAGCTACTCAAAAAAAAATTGTCTCCTGAAAATGATGTGTTGAGAGTGCCTGAAAACTTGTTAGCAGGCAGGCAGAGAAATTAAAAAAGATAGTAGGGCTGGGTGATATGACCTCGTATCAAGTTTATGATTAATTGAACCTCTTTACCTCGATTATGATTGATGAATGCTTAATTATTTATTTATTTATTGTTTTGTTTCTACCCCATCTGACTGTCCTCATAGTTCACTTGTCAAGGTTTGTATTGTAATTATGGTCACTTATTGAGGCTGAGATATTTTCTCTAATAAAGGGGTACACACTTGGTAGTTTGTTTTTAGGGGACAGTAAGCTACATGAACACACAGTGGGGAAAGTAACAAGAGAATTTTAAAAATAATAATAATAATAATAAAAAAAGCAGACATGGGAAAGATTAAGTCAGTTGCAGGTTCTAAATGCCAGTTTTGATTAATATTTGATTAACTGTCCAGCCCTGACAGATAAAAGTGATAGAAATATATTTGAAGATGTTAGCTAAACAGTAAGAAAAGTCGGAACAATACTTAATACGTAGAGCAGGACAGCCAGTATCACAGCATATTTATATGTTGATATACTCCCCAAACTGTGTGTAATAAGACACATCTGAAGGTTCACAAGTAGTAAATGTATCGAAATCAAGGCAGAGGAAAGTGCTTAGTTACAAGGATGAATACTTAACAACTGTTTTCCAAAAAATTGAGACAAGTCAAATATTTTTTATTTTATTTTGCAATCTCGAAATCACAAATATGTCTGCAAGTGTTTTGCAGTTTTTAAAACATACCATACTCTATTCTTATACCTTTAAAGCAGCCATATGTAATGTTTAATAGACCAATTCTTCACTTTAACTCTAATGACCTTGTCGATTGCGGCTTAAAAATGTTGATGCATCCACTTCAAATCATTTGTCCTGATTTTAATTGATGGGTCACAGTATAGAGTACAGTGTTTATGATGTACGGATTGCATAAGGTCAAGTTGTTAGAATGCCTGCATCCAGGCCGAAGTAGCAGCTGGAAGCAGTTTATGTGGTTTTGGTCTACATTCATTGTGCTGCCATAAACTCTCATACTGTTCTTATACTTACCATGGTTAAAGTACACATCAACTCTGTAAACACAGTACATGCAAATATTTAACTTCTGTGTAAGAATTGTACTGTAATTAGTGCTAAAATGTTACATTCAGCACTTTAAAAAGTCATTCTCCAAGATGGACATGCCAGTGGTGTTACTTACACAGAACAGAGAGAAGTGGAAGTGAGTAAATAAACAAAATGGAAACATGCACGAACCTACTGACACACCTGTTATATTACAGTGTACAAATAAACTCTCCTTCCTCATTTTGTGTTTTTCAGGAAGGCCACACTTCCACCATAAAAACACTGCTGGAGCTGGGTGCAGATCTTCATGCTCGTGACAAAAATGGAAGAAGTGGTAAGCAGTGTACAGCATAGAGAGAGAGAGAGGAAAGACATACACACACACACAAACACACACACACACACACACACACACACACATATAATGATAATATATGTTAATGCATGACTGCATCACCCACAAAAAGAAGCTATTTGAAAGTTACACTTTTTTTTTTTTGGTTAAACTTTTGCATATGCTCTAGCAATGCTTCAAAACTGTTAGTGCACCAAAAAAAGCTAATAGAAGAAGGAACATAAGACATAGAAGAACTTAGTATGGTAAATAGTAATCATGCCCATATCAGCCACATAAGATAAATAAAATCAGATAAATTATCCATTATTTGTAATATGCATCTGGAGCAGGTAAAGAGGTGCTATTACAATAGTGAGAATAGTTTGAGGAAATTAAACCAACTGGATGGTCTAAAAAACTGAGGGTACGATTTGTCAGTGGGTTTAAATATGTGAAAACACCACTAAAACACCATCCCCTCCTTTTCTCTTCTCTTTGCAGCTCTTCATATGGCCTGCATTGGACAGCATGCTGATGCAGCCAGGACGCTTCTGCACCTCGGTGTCAAAGACTCGGAGGATGCATCTGGCACAACAGCAAGGCAGCTTGCCAAGAGACAGGACGTAGTGCGAGTGTTTGAATGTGGTTAACCAGATGCATCCTTAACGACATTGTAGTGATACAGATAAACCGGCAGTTGGCTCTGTATAATAAATTTAAGTAAAGAAAAGAATATGAAACTTTAAGTGAAGTCAAACAGTGTACGATGAGATCACAATAAATCTTTGCCTGTATCATGTTGTGTAGTCTTGAATGAGAGAATTTTGGATATACTTGAATTAAATACTTCCTTCAGCTTGCAATATTTATATCAGACCTGACTGTGATACCTTACTTGTGAGATGTAACTTGGACAGCAGCAACTTGAAAATTATTTACAAAATTGACTTATAAAGGCCAGAACATGGTGTTTGTGAGCACAACGCACAGCAAAAATGTATTGCTCCATATTAGAGAAGTACAAATGTTATTACGAACCTTTTAGATGTATTTATTTATTTTTTAGATTTTTATTTGCCTGGACTATATTAAGGAGTTCTGGGCCCCTGGAAAAGTAAATGTCCACCTGCTTCAAACGCTTGTTCTTTAATGATTAATGATTAATAATTATTTGCGTGTTGGCTGACTATGTCTTATGACCAGTCCTGTACAGCCTGACATGATACATAAAACTGTCCTGAATCTTCAGTAATACACATTAAATCAAAAATACAGAGCGAATCTACTTTGGGGGCTCATGATTACATATAAACTTTAGAAAAATTCGTGGCAGTTCCAATTAGCTCTGGTATCACGGTATTTTGACTGTCCTCTGTGTCCCCCAGCACATAACCGCAGGGTACAGTTAAAACCGGCACTTAGCGACTCTTCTATTAAATGATTGAAAGCTGAGAAGCCACGCCCCCCGGAGGCGCCTGACACTGAACTGCAGCCCCTTCTAATTTCCAGCCCCGTCGCTCACCATTTTCTTCTTTCCCGATATTCAGCAGCAGAGAAATAAAGATTTGGAAAAATGAATGAAGAATACGACGTTATCGTCCTGGGCACCGGTCTTACGGTGAGAACGGATTAAATTATGTGGTTTACAGCTTAGAAGTAAATTTGCAACCTGTTAACAACGCCGTTAGCACTTGACAGTGCGTCTTTCAGCTAACTGGGCCTAATCGGCACGGCTAGTGCTAAGTAGCTAGCTGAGCCGCTAACCCAGAGTGCGCGACGACCTGTTAGTACATGGGGACCGTGAACTAAGTAGCTAACGCTAACTGTTTAGCACTATGCTGTCTGCAAGTGCTATTTGTGCCTTGAACGAATGACGATACTTGGTGAACTTTTAACTTTCACAAGACAATTACAATCTCATCGTCTGTTGCTGTGGTTACTGATGTTAGGAAATATGTCGAGTCTGAATGTACCGAGCAGAGTAACTTAACCGCTTGTTTGGAAGTTGAGCGCCAGTTCAAGCAGCTTTTCTTAGTCGAGATAAGATTAACATACGCGGACGATTAACGTAACTGCTAACGTTAGCCGACCCAAGTTAAGCTAAATAATTAGCCTGCCAACAACAGAATAACGACGTGTCAGCTTTACTGTTTACTCTGCCATTATATGTGACTGTTATCTCAGCTGTTGATTTGATCTCAGTTTTGATGCATCGTCAACGTTAAAATTATTTAACTTAACGGATCTATAATAGTTGTAATAGTTAGTAGCCAACTCAAGCTATCTTAAGTGTCCGCTCCTGGCATGTCGCGGTAGACTTAGACTGGGGAATGTAAAAGGAAGTAGTGCAAAAGCTTAATAAAGTTTAATGTTTAACGAAGCTCTAAGGGTTATCAAATATATGAGGGAGAAGATTATTGGGGGGAGAAACCAGCCGATTGCTCTTCCTAAACTACTAAATTACTCTGTACTGTGTTTGACGGTGTCAGACTGAAGTAATAAGTTTTAACCTGTATGGTAAACTTCTTACGTCCTTTTAAGTGCCATTTTGAAAGATAAAAGAAAAACCAAACTAATCCCACATCATTGTAGGTGGTAGTTTATGAGCTATTCCCTTTTGTGTAGGGTTTGTTTTCCCGGAAATGAACTTAGTTAAAAGTAATTCATGCCATGGCCTGACTTACATAAGTATACTCCTGACAGGCCTCTGTCTGAAGTGTGACATGGATTGGCAAGCCAATGGACAGTTTCCTGTCAATGTCAAGGCACTAAATCTATTACAGTTTCTGGGCTGTTATCAATCCAAACAACATTAGTTCACAATTTCAGTGCTGATTTTCGTGAGGCTTAAATCAACCCTCTCATTGTTTCTGTCAATATCTTAATGACAGCAAACACTGACTTACTAAATGTTTTGCTGCCGGGTGACAGTAGGCGGTTGTGGCTTGTCAAAAGCAGCCAAGCAAAAAAGGAGGTTGGTTAAATTTTGGTAGGCAGGCCGTTGATTTAGCTCACACTTGGGTGTGGTTCCACCATGACTGAGGAACTGAAAGTACTTTGTAAGTACTGTGTAGACTCAGTTTAGCAAAAGCTAAGAGCCAAACTGACTTCCAGTCAGTCTAAAAAGCCATGCATACCACAGCACAGAGTAGATTCACATTTTTGCTCTATTATGCAAATTGGTAGCCTCTCTTCTTTATATCTGACAGTATCCATTTACGTGTTGCAAACTAACACTAGCATGTTAATAATATAATATTTGAAATGTCAAAGTGATTCATTTCTCTACTGTACATTTGGAATGGAGATAATTAGTTTGGCATCTGTAGTGCCCTTGGCTTTTTTGATGGATTAAGTGGTTGGGGGATGGGGTTCCCCATATGTCCACTACTGAAGACACACAAAGGGAGTGGCTTTGCACAAGATGACTGACTATACTTAAATGCAGCCTGGTTTACATTTTGATAAACTTGGTGATCATAAGCAGTTGTTGAATAAAGTCAAGATAAGTGAACAGGTTGGCATATCAGTGGCTGAGACTGTTTGTTTTTATTTTTTACCAGGCATAAAAAAAGCTTGGGCTTGTGCAAAATAATAGGTAGTGGGGATATTGGTAATATTGGTGACAGACCGATCTTTTTCTTATCCAATAAAACCTTTTACTAGTGCAGTGAAATTTTATTCAAAAAAAAAAGTTTCTCTACTTTTGGTAACGATATATTGATCAGCCAATCGACATAAAAAAAATCTGCAACTATTTTAATAATTGATTGCAAACAGTTTTCCAGAAAAACTTCCAAAAATAGTAGCAGCTTTCTAACACAGATTTGTTGCACTTCTGCAGCTCATTTAATAGTGACATTACTATGTTTGGGTTCTAGACTGTTGGTTAGACAAACCAAGACATTTAAAATTTTTCAGTTGGACTTTGGAAAGATTGTGATTAAAAAAATGTATTTTTTCCCAATTTTGTAACATCTTATACACCAAACAATCAAAAAAGGATACTTAGATTTCTACTTGATTTAAATAATTGTTTGTAAATGTGTTTTGGCTATTTTAATGAAATACATAAAGTAAAATTGCAGGTTCTTTCCATAGATATCTTTTGCATTATCTTGTAATTTATTAACATAGAGGTAAACAGTGCTGTCTGTTCACAGTAAAAGAGGAAGTGTTGGTAAAGGAAAGGAAATGAACACAATGCGTACGTATACTCACACTATAATTAAGGAAGGTCAACACATGTAGACATTTCAGATATTGATCAGACAGTTGCTTAAAACATAGAAGTAGAAGCATATGCCCTAACTGTATTAATAAAAATTAAATTAAATAAAGCTAGAAACAATGCTCTGATAAATCTACTTTATCCTGAAGACAGAACATGTCTTTGTAAGTGTAGAAGCACATCACATGTTTTCAATGTAGAACTTAAATCTGCTGTGTAACTGAGAGGAATTCAGAGAAGGAAACTGCGGTTTAGTATTACATTTAGAACAGTATAGCCTAAATTTGCAGTGATTATTTGTACTTATTTACTTACAATTCTGTAATTAATATTTAATTCATTATTTATTGTTAATCAACTATCATTTTGAATTCTAAAACACAAAGTGGCTAAAAACGCTTCTCATAATTTTCCAGAGTCCAAGTTGTTGTCTTTTGACATATTGTTCCCTTCACACAATTGGCTAAACTACAAATCCTCACTTTGAAATAGACAAGCAACAAATCCACTTGTGAGAGAGTCCGGAAACAGCTCTGTGGATCCTATAAGTCCAGTGGATCAAAATCTTGCATATTCTTGTGACTTGAAAGTACAAACACTTGAAAGTATGTCGGAAATGTTCAGTGTAGTAAAATCAAAGAAAGTATGGTCATGCTCTGATTACGATGTTCTATCATGTGGTTGCATCTTTTTGAACTGCAGAGACACTTCCAGCTCTTGTCATCTATGTTCATCTTCTATCCTCTTTCTGATTTATGGGTCTTTTTTTTATGTGCTAAAAACTAAACTGGGACTTAGCCCCTGCTCCCAGTGTTTTATACTGGCTTAATTTTCTGCCTGACTGTACATTTGTTCAGAGTGTTTTTTTCTCTCTGTCAGCATGTTTACTAGTATCTGGCAGAGGTAGTGATGACTCTGCTACCTCCGGCTCTGTGTCAAAGCCTGTATTTATATAAGCGACATCAGGTCGTCTCCAGTCACATGTTAGCCAAAAGGAGTAAAAATGACGCATCAGAACTGTTCTGTCTTTGCCAGAGATTATCTGTAGCCTGACTGTATGTCCTTTAAGTCAATGGAATTGCAAGATCATACAGTAGATGAAGCCTAGACATTTAAAAAATAGACATGATCGGATTTCACTGTGCATGTGTTATTTTGAGAGAGCACCTATGCAAAAGTTAGCTTGGATGTAGCAAGATGTAGTGCCATAGGTTGACACTGAGGTTATGCATGGGTAATAGGAGAAAATCCACAGATTAGATTATGCTTTGCTGATAGAAAACTTTGTGGCATAAAATAAAAATGAATGGAGACACTGATGGTGTATTACTCACTGTAGTTGTACAGTTAGTAGGCCTACTGAGGAAAAACCGGAAATGTAGGCCTAGTTAGCCTACTAGAAGGCTGAGAGTTCAGAGCTGTCCTTGAATGCTCAAATGAAGAACTCAAGGGGCTTACACAAATTTGTGCAGGGTGCAAATACCTCTTTCGTAAGTTTTTGTGGTTTGTTCCTGGAGCAGTTCTGACATTTGGAGGATTTGGTGTCACCTCTAATAATCAGAGAAAACATGAACCAATGAGACGTTGCTATGAGCTGATTGGCTGCTGAAACAAGTCACATGCCTTACGTTCAAAAACTGGCCTCTGGTGACTTGACAAGCTGATTTGCAGAAGACAACGTCAGCCAACCGAGCTGAGACAGACCAGTCTACACCACTGCAACTGTCCCTTTTGTCGTGTCACAAATATTTTTTGTAAACTGGCCTAAAAAGAAACCTATTAGATAAATGAAACAATACAAGCTATTTGTGGTCAACAGAATTTTAGGTTATCGTTTTTGGAGTTTTTTCTCCCTAAGCTTTTATTTTTTTCAAAATCTTGTGACTTCTCTGATATGCTATCACGAACACTTTTCTCTGCCTCCAATTCATCATTCATCATCTTCGTAATTAATGTTGGAAAATGCCAACATGGATTGTAACTGATTTGATGAACCCAAGAACTGAGTGATCCTCATTTACCAATATGTAATATATGTCAAACAAATTTTCTCTAATTAAAAGACACAAATGCTACAAACCCTGCCACTTCCTGTTTCATTACAGGTCACAGTCTGTGTGCAGAAAGGTTTGGATTGCATTTTTGTTTGTTGTCATGTGAGAAACCAGTATATACTCAGAGTTCAAGCTGTCATTCAGTAGTAAAACTAGTTTTAGAGTAAAGTCCACACAATCACATGACACACTGTATTTTCTCAC
>JAPZDY010000015.1:1960608-2023219 GCA_029783645.1 Ctenochaetus hawaiiensis | reverse complement strand
CAATGCTGTATTGTTATAAAATTGCATTGGTCTTCTTTATAGTTGGCCTATTACAGCCAAAACATGCTAGTTCATAATATTACAGCTTCGTCTCAAGATCAGCTCCATATGCTGTAACCTGCCTCTTTGCTCCCATTCTTAACTCTCCTCTCAAGGCTTTTTGTGGGAGGCTTTTGTTGCCCAGGATTTTTGGCAGGTCACAATCTGTGCAACGACAGACATATGGTACCTCTGGCTCACCTGCTTCAGCTGCTCACAAAGGGAGGATTTTATGTGAGAGGTTGAGCTCCCTGCTTGGTTTACAGCCTCCAGTGGGGATCAGGAGAGTGAGGCAAGAGAGGGAGTGATCGGGGAGATTGTATGGAGTAATGCAGCTTATTAGATAAAGCTGGTCTGCCTGCCAATATCATTACACAACTGGCATGAACAGACAAGAGCACTAAAACTAGCACAAACACACTGATTCCCGCTAGTTAACGAAGATAATAAGCAGCTAAAATGATGCATCTGAAGGCGCGGCATTGAAGGTCAAGTGGAATTTTTTGAGACATCAACACATATTTAGTATCTTGAAGAAGTGCTAAAACATATTTTCCTTATGTTTATCAAGAAACTTAAATTGAAAATAAAGAATGTTAAAGAGGAACAGAAAGCAAGAGAAAATCACAGTCAGTGAGAGAAATGTGAAAATCCCAACACTAATGTTACCAGCACTAAGTTTATTATAACAGTTCATAGGTCACATGCTGACCTTGTATTCTGTTAACGTGTAGTCACTGTGTTTTGCTTTTATTTTGAAAAACAAGCCTTGTCCTTTGCTTTCTTTGCCCCGTCCCCATTTATACCCGTGTTAGAGAGATCCATGGAATAGACTTAGACGTTTCTTTTCAAAACTTAAGGTTATGACCTATAATGGGTCGTGGACCTGTTTTCATTGGATTGCCACTTGAAAGAACAACACTTAACAATGCTACGCTATATGAATTCATTTTCCAAATTAAAATTAAAGTAGATATGGCTTTGCATGTATTCATAAACCTGAAGTTACATTCAGTAACCTCTATCTAACCCCAATCTGTTCAGCTCAGATTCTATAATTGTGCGTTGTTGTTTTCCCTTCTTCTCTCCTCTCACAAACCTCGACCTAAATACTTGTCCGCACTCTGTGGTTAGGGTGAGATTAATGTTGACTGTGATGGCAGCATGAATCGAACCATTCAAACTTAGGTCCAACTGAATCATGAGCTAATGCTTTGACTTTTCTCAAACACGATGACAACAAACACACACAGACACAGTCCTGATTAAAAGAGTCTCCTGAAGGGTGATTATAATATTTACATTGGAGCCTTACCAGTAAAATAAAAGTACATTGAGCCTTGCATCTGCTGTATCCTGCTATTATCCCCCAGTCTTTTTTGGCAGGTGTTGCTGTTTCGTGTTAAGGCTTAATTAGAGGAAATTGCCCTTTTTATCCCTGCAAATCATGGGAATCACGCTGAGGTGAGGTGAAACGTGCAAGCAGAAGGTAGGAGGGGTAAATATGGGCCAACAAACTGCAGTGCACCCCTGCAGGCTTAATGGAGGCAGCGTTGCCTAGAATACATGCACACCCCAACAAATGAGAGGTCGTGATCCCTGATGAGTGAACAAAGGCAACGTGTGTGTGTGTGTGTGTGTGTATGGACAAAACAGAGTGAGAGAGTCCATGTGTGCAGTTGGCAGGTTGGCAGGTCAGAGTGTAGGTGGCAGAGGTCACCCTGACCTGCAGAGGAGGCAACTGAGCGACATACAGCGAGGACACACATGCTTCCTACAGAGGAGAGGAAAAAACGATGGACCTCTGCTGCAAGTAGGGCACGTGAGAGGGGACCTCAAAAACCACACATTACAGCGATGAGCTTGGCCAGATTAGAGATGCCAAACACATGACAGGCTGCAACAAAGGGGAAAGACACAAGAGAGCAAAACAATACAGAGTGTGAGGATCTGGAAAAACTCAGCTCAGACACAAGAGCAACACGCTGCCCTGCAAGGAGCCAGCTCTGAGTGTGTAAACATGCCAAGGGCCTCTGGATCAATGCAAACACAAAGGACCAAAGAGCCCCAGACTTTGTCTTTGGTGACAAAGTTATGATTCTTGATTTTTGATATTTAAAAGCTCTTGTCAGAGGTTATTTCCATTTTCCAGCTCTTAAGAATAAAGGAAAGCTAGTTCTTCTGAACCTCAGTATGCAAGTTCTCTATCTGCAGGGCATGATGTCTAATTACTTCTGCATTCTTTCAAAGGAGAAATGTACCATGCACAAACCTTCAAAGGCTTCCTACTGAACTTTAACAATGAATGGGTCTAGGTCTGTGCAATTTGTAAAGTTCAGTGTCACCTTACCTTTTTATATTGTGAATAATAACACACATACTTTGTCTCCGTTAACAATGGGGAAACTCCCATTTCACTTCAGTGGCCCTGCTAGTGGTAACTGTGTTTTGTTGGTGAATAATACTTAAAGCTTAGTAGCTCTCATTTTGAATACTTGTTCAAGCTAATGTAACATAATTAAAGCTAATGTTAGTGTGTCTGTGTGTTTTGTTAATAAGCCCAACTGGCAAGGATTTGCATCTCCTTTATAACATGGCTCCCCTTGAAGGCATGTCTTTAACTGATGATGTGCTTGTTTTAGAAAAGCAGTGTTTTTTTTACAATCTTTTCAGCTACACTGAGCAACATTTGTAACAAGCCATGCAGCTACTTCTCATGATATATTTTCAGACTGTTTTTTTGCTTGGCATCTTTTGCGTATTGCTTGAAAAACAGATCATTAAAAGTGATGAATTATCTCTCATGTCCGGTTATAACAAAGGAGGCTATTCAAACATGCCACTGAGTGATGATGAGGTCCTTCTGATGTCACTGCAATCCGCTTCGGGGCTATTGAGTTGCTTTGATCCAGTTTTAGAGATCGTCCATCTAGTGTGTTTTAACTGGTAAAGAAGGCACAAATCCGTGTGGCATGGTTTGACTTGGTGCTGCCAAAAGTGCCAAAGGAAAAGCCCTACTGGGCTGGTGTGACCCAAGTCTCATTATAACATAGCCATTTTAACTGGCTTTGGTTCACAGGGGCAAAAATGAGTTTCAAGGCCACAATTAACCCCCCAATTCCTCTCAGTCTTATGAATTTCTGCTGTAACATTACCAACACTGATTCAGAAATCACTTTGTTCATCCAGCACTTTGCTCCAGAACTAACAACTTCTTTCCAGAGTTTAGGAAAAAATCAGCCCATGATCCTTGATGTATCAACACAGTCAAGACAAACTTTTGCTTTTCCCTTTTTGTCTAATTACTGGTGAGGCTTACAGAATAGAAGTGTAATTAGTCACTCTTTCTAATAAAAGTGTTTTTTTGTGTTTGGGTGGATCACTATTAACCTCTGTTAGTTTGTAAAATGAGTGAAAAATATAGCCAATGTGTTAGTGCTTAGCTTGACAAGCTACTACTTTTATTAAGAGCTAACTAATGTAGAATCGGTGTAAATGACTGAAAGAAATGGGGTATTGTATAGCATGAAACTGATTTCTCTACCTAGAGTGTCTGCACTCATGCAGAATGGCAGGCATTACTGCATAAGTGAAGGAAAATGAGAGGCAGATTGCACAGTCATCATCTGAAACGTATGAGTGGGGCTTAAACATATGGGATTTTTGGCAGTTAAGATGGACAAAGGCTAAGCACATCAGTCTGCCAAATGTGGGCTATTTTGTAGGGCAGCATGCAGAAAAGTAGAGCAAGTGAAATTGGAAGAGATGCATTCAGGTCAAAAAGACTATCAGAGGCCCTGGAACGCATGAAGAAGAGGAGGAAAAGGCAGTAGATGTCAACATCATCTCCCAGGTTCTCTTGTAGAGAACTGGTTGGAGGGTTGGAGAGGAAAGACCCAGACCACCAGTGTGCAGAGTCAACTCACTTCAGCTTTTCCTCAGGAAGCACAGGAAGGGAGTGAGCATATGTCAACCCCGAGCTGCTGCTTTTAGATGAAGTTCTAATTGAGTCCCATGGTGGATGACTTTCAAAAATAGGCTTTCCCTTGTTTCAAACCCCCCATCAAAGGCTTCCTCATCACATGGGTCAACAGAGTGTGTGTGTGTGTGTGTGTGTGTGTGTGTGTGTGTGTGTGTGTGTTCTGGTGGGTGTAAAGGTTATACAACAGCTCTGTAGGTGCAGGAGCCAGGGAGGTTTTTAGAGAGGCTTAGTGAAAAACGCTGAGGGAGCTTTTCCTAAAGCTCTGCGCTGAACTACTTTCAAATTTGGCACTTTTCTCTTGTGTCAGCATTCTCAGCACAGACACGACCCCAGTCATACACAGCAAAAAAACGACTTATGAATAATAATACTTAAACCCACAGTACTTAACAGTTAATGTAAATGTAGTGATGCTTTGGATGACATTTGTGAGTAAATTAACACTGCTAAGCAACATGATCAATGATCGTGACTGTAACTTAGAGGGATTTGAAGCAGATTAGTCACAAATAGAAGAAGTTATCATATTACCTGTGCAGTTCCAGCGCACTTTGATATGATGCTCTGGTGGAATTTGTATTTAAAAAAAGAGGAATGGTTTTCTATCAGTAGGTTACAGAGTAGCACAAAAATTATTAAAATCAATTAAAACAGAAGTTATGTTGTCTAAATTATGTTGTGGAATATGGTTCTGTTCATTTGTGGTGTG
The DNA here is from genome assembly GCA_029783645.1 of Ctenochaetus hawaiiensis. Lineage (NCBI taxonomy): Eukaryota > Metazoa > Chordata > Actinopteri > Acanthuriformes > Acanthuridae > Ctenochaetus > Ctenochaetus hawaiiensis. Next base: position 2,018,489 of record JAPZDY010000015.1, on the reverse strand, counting down.
TCTTCTGCCTGCCCTGGTGACAAGCTGACATAATTAAGACATTTGACATTTTATAAAGCCAAAACAAACAGTCCTGAAATAGATCAGAGTGACAGGGTGAAATTTAAGAATGTGTCCTGCTGAAGTATAAGACAGGGCCTGTTGTGCCTGTTGTGCGCTAAATTTTGACTACAGATGTTCATTTGTGAAATTATAGACATGAGATGGGTTTGAAGTTCTAAAAAGCTAGTTGAGATTATTTATAGGAATTAAGTTCTCAATTTTTTTCTCAATTATGAAAAGTAGCACAAGTTTCAAATTTAAAGGGCCAGAATGTGCAATGATTACAGGCTAATGCTAGGATGCTCCCTGCTGGCTAGCATGTCACTAGTTACCTTGCCAGCAGTAGTTTGCCTACTATCCCCTCATCAAGCTTCCACCACCTATTTTCTCAATGAATGAATGAATGAATGAATGAGTTTTGCAGCGCAACATTCAGGTCTGCTCCAGCACACACACATTGATATATTCAATCCCATTATCAATCTATAATAATAAGTTTAATAATAAGTTGAGTTTCAGAGGAAGTAAAGCTGGTCTGGCTCTGTCTCAGAGAAACATCTTTTCTGGCTCGCTACACAGTGGAACATCGTTTAAAGTAAAGGTCTGTGTTTGACAGTAGGCTTCATTGATATTGTTTCACGTGAGCTCCTTGTTTTACAGGCTTTGAAGGATTTAACAGAGTTCATCTCTCTCCCCCGGCTTTGTTTACAGTGTCATCTGTTTGTAGAAAGATCAAGCCGAACTCTGGGGTTTAAAAGGCTGCACGGCTGCTGCTTGGGTGGCTTCTTGGTCTACTGGGTCGTCTACGTGGCTTTTTGTACCTCGTGACAGGAGAGGCCCACTTCGGGATGAGCCTCAGAGGTGGGGGGAGATAAAGTGTCAGCAATAAAAACTTGGTTATCCCTCAGTTTTCTTCTTCTGTCTGTATCTCCATTAGCCTGCCTCCAGAGCACCCCCTCTCCCCTTCATCTCCATCCTCAGTCTGTGTGTTGTCTTTTGACCAACTTTGACAGAAAATCAAAGGCAGGCTTTGCTGTGTCAACATCACAGGCAGCAGGAGTATCATTGTTAGGCCGGGCTGAGGTGGAAAGAATGAGCCAAAAACAGATAAAAGCAGGGATCCTGTGTCAGAGCCATTAGGGCGGGTCTTTGACTCAAGTCTCAATCAAGGTTCACTGAACTCTTGGCCTTGAACAAAAACTGTGAGCAATATGTGGAGTGAATTTAAGTTTGGTGACTGGTGTCTGTTTATTGAGCCAGACAGAGGACTATCTCCACAGACACTTAACACACTGGCTCACATCTGCCAGTCAAGTGCTTTTAAATTTGAATGGCAAGCCAATTTTGTGCATTTATGCTAAGATACAGCAAAATTTGATGTTAACATGTGGCATCATATACAAACATTCAAGGTAAAAATTTGCAAAAATTCCAGTGATCAGTCCGAATGAATCTTATGTTTTTACCTGCGAACATTTTTTTGGTGTAAACCATGCATTTTTAAGGATTCTGTTATTGGATTTTAACTCCTATAAGGTGTACACTTGATATCATTTGCGATGTAACCCCAAAGCTCATATTTATGTGCTGACACTATACAGTCAGACAGCAAGTCATGAGCTGAGTATTCACACTGTAAAATAAGGCAATCCTGGGTCTCTGTGTTCCTCTCTGACACTGACAGTCATTGATAAGGATTTGCTTTAAAGCTCTCAGCCATGTAAAAGTTATCCAAAAATATAATGATCCAATACCTCAAAGGTCAAGTATGCAGGTTGCTGGTAACCCCCATTGGTCAGGTGTGATTTTTGGGAAGTCAATTGACCAATTCTGCCATTAAGGTATAAGGGTGTCTGTTGCTGGGGCTTTACTTTTCTAGTATAAAATGTAGTCTAGCATGTGTAGAACCTGTCTAACAATGACTGAATAGCTCTTAAAATATGCAGCATGTTGAGGGAATCTGTAAATATCTAGCCATGTTAAGGGTGCAGTCCTAGGAATGGCAGTATTTGTAAAATACAGCACTGATGGTTGACTTTAGACACAGATTTTCCTTTTATAATGAATGCATTGTTATAGTCTTGGCTAACCTCAACACTAATCCCGTGTTTAACTGTAAATAAAGTTTCACAGGCTATTTAAAGAACTGAAAAAATTCCATTCACAGCTCCACTGGAGAACCTAAGCATGCATGGCTGTTCAACTAAAAGCAAGAGTGTTTTTTTTCTAAGCTACTGAGACATTTCTGGATATATGCTCTTACCTGACATCAACAATATGCACTGTGTATAAACATAAGGCTAATGAATTGCTCTTAAACTCAGGTTCTATCCCTTTGCTTCAGCCCTCCCTGTCTGTTTTTCTGCCCTGCCAGAGAAGAGTGAGGGGCCTTGCAGTGCAGATCTTCTTTGGATTATTCAGGAATGTGGCTTCATAAAAGGGCTTCAAATGGACTTTTCATTTCCAAAGTGCTCGGCTTCTATCAAAAGAGCCTGCTGTGAACCCAGTGCTTTAAAACAAACTGGACGCTTAGATTTGGGCTTATCACAGCATGACCCGCTACTGTATGTACAACCCCCCACTAAAATCATTTCTTTAAATGCCTCGAGCTAAACACACACACACACACACACACACACACACACACACACACTCGTGAATAAATGTACAACATAAATGCATATATATTTGGTTAAAAAGAGCCACTAATCAGATATGACTTATTCTGAAGTGTAGTTGCATTTAGTAACTGAAAATATGTTTTTTTTGTTTTGTCTGATATTGCATACAAAGTACTTATAAAAAATTAAGAGACTGTTTCTGTCATGCACAAGCAGAGTGCTGCACAGCAAAGTGAATGTGGCAGATACAAGCAATAACTTTGCTTGTTCGTCCTCAGCACTTGGGTTACATATGTTTAAGTGATCACTGGTGCTTTGGTTCCTGCTAAAGTCTGTTTGCCATCTAACCTACAAACATGATCATGTTTTGTTCTGCATCTTATTGTTGCATAAGATATAAAGCAAACATTCACCACAAAAAAAACTGTCAATGTCAGTTTGAAGGCTAAAAAGCTAATGAGCTCCTTTGCTGCGGACCATCAAACAACTTATAACTGACCCTTTAAATTTCTCTTGGGTTCCCTAGATGCTGATCTGGTCCTTACTCTTATTTTTTAAAGTAAAAGCCAAAATGCACTTCCTTTTTTGTACAGGCAACAGTGTGTCAGTGTTACTGAACTTTTACATTAATCACATGTCTTTCGGTGTATCTACAGATCTTTAATTTGCCTTCGCATCACCTCCATATGGCCACAACCCCGGTCTGTGAGTGCAGGTGTTCCCCGTCAGCCAAGCACACAACACCTGTTGTGACCGAATCGCTGCACATCTGAGTCAGTATGACTCTAGTTCACAACACCCAATTTGTAGTCAGACAATCAGGAACTCAATGAACCAGACACAAACATGTTGCATAGCACATTTTTACTGTGGTTCGAACTAAACACCCTGAGATCAGGTTAAACCAGAATGAGTCATACTGGTTTGATCCCCACAGGACATCGTCTGGGGTATTGCTGTGCAACAAGTGCACAAATATTTTGATCCAGGGCATTGTTAGAAAATACTAACATGAATCATTCTGTTGGACAAGGTTACAACAACTTGCAATCAAAAGACTTGCCTGTGTTTTCTTTCTTTGTGAATAATTAGAGGTATGAGCTGTTTAATGCATCAAGTGCTTGTCATTCTGAACTAGAGGTGCTGACAATAACATGATAAGCCGGATATTCAAAATTTAAACTCTGATGTCATGTTAATGTCATATGAAAAAATTTTTTAAATGATATCGAGACTTATAAAAAACGTGTTTCTTTTCATTCTTGCTTTGTCAGAGCACGTGGTATTAATCCACCTTAGCGTGGATGTCACCCATATTAATTAGGTGTTATTATTCCTTTTGAACACTTTTGTACAATAAATGTTACAGACTCTCTTCGTTCTCCCCTTTTAATTTTTTGACTGCAGTTCATTTGCCCAAAAAATCAAGCAAAACACAATACACAAAGTTAAACTTTCACTGATTGCAGTTTTCAACAGATGTTGTAATCATGGATTCTTTAGGCCATGGTAGTCAGGTGGTTTAAGTTTTCATTGCTGACACTGCTAACAGTCATAGTCTAAAGACAAGTTTAAGAACTGGTAACAGAGACATTTAACACAATGGCATTTTGAATCAAAATCAGTTAATGTCACTGAAATCAACACAATCAGTGGAATTCAAAGAAAGAATACTGAAAAATAAACAGTTGCTCTTCCTACTAATGCTTGGCAAGAGATACAAAAGTATCCGTTGATATGCCACTAGACTACAGCACAGCTTTTTCATCAGGCTGAGAGATATTTCATCCTCTGCACTAAAATGAATAAGTATTTTATTTTATGAACCAATTAGTCATTAATTCATTTATATGATTCTGTGTTAAGTAAAAGTATGGATCACAAACTACATTAGGTTATACATTCCTGTGTTTTGAAATCATAACCAAGTGAATCTTGTATCTTGAATTTGCTTGCAGAGGTAAAGCAAATACGTGCAGAGCTTTGCAAAAAAAAGTCATTTTAGTAAAATGTGACACATGAATTCCAGCCATGAACAAATTGTCAGCTCTCTTGAACATGCAGTATCTTTTGAAGATACTGAAATAACCAGAGTCTAAAATTGTGGAAGTTATTTGAGTCCGTAATTTTATTATTTCATTCATTTTTACACACAGTACACCTGCTCCATCAAGCTAACCTTCACCTGTTTCACAAAAATGCAAAAAATTCACCATGTAATTTCTGGTGTGACAAGGCATTTTCACTAAAGAATGTGACACTACTCATGACTTTTACTCAAAACATGCCAGCAGTGGAAGAGAAATGACCGGAGGTTAGGACATGGAAAGCTATTAAGGCATGTTCACACAGAAAGCAAAGGAAATTTTAAACTCGCGTCATTGCACAAATTTTGCTGCTGGACATTTGTGTGTATCAACCCTAAACAGCCAAAGTGCCAGCTTTACACACAATAACTGTAAGCTCACTAGCACCAGCTCACCTGTACTAACCACATGTGTCATTGTTTGCAGATTTGCTGATCTGACTGAACTGGAATTTGCAAATTATCTTCCAAACACTTGTTTTCATTGACTTTGTGCCTGATTGCACCACCCATATAGTATGATCAAATATTGAGCAATATTGTTTATCGTCGAATGACACACCAACAACATGTGTTATTGGTAGCGCATAATGCCAAAAGGGGAGGTAATAATTGTTGTCCTGTAGGAATGGAGGAAAAGAAAGAATTTGAATTGAGACACACAATCAAAAGGGGGAGTTTTATATAAATGAAAATACTGTACAAGACATAGATGTTTTTATTTAAATCCATTACAAAATGAGATGTCAGTTTTGTATGATGTTTGGTGTATGTGCGCCACCTTAAGTTGTGAGTCTCACTTACCTAAAAGTAGAAAGTAGGCCAAAAGTTCGAGCATATGAAACAATGGCACACAAACAAATGAAACAGTCATGTTAACAAAATAAACAACTCACCACATCATCCTCAACACATTATGTCAATACTAACTACTATCTCTGGCTACTCCCAGTGTTTGCTTGGTTTGTTTACTATGTTATCTGTAGTGAAACTGATAGATCAGCAGTCCAGGTGCTGCCACACATTGAAAACATATTAACTATTTATAATATTGACCTGACTGCTTTTATTCCAAGCAAAACAGATAGCTATGACACATAGCTTACTTTGTTTCAGATTTGTTTTAGAAAGAGACACTTTTATCAAGTGTTTTTGACACATTTCTGGAAAAAATGCATGTTTAATTACAGTTGTGTTTCTTAAGTAACGAGAAAAAAAAAGTCTGAAAACACATGTTGGGCCTTCATGTTGCCACTAACGCCATCACATCACATCACATCACATCATTCTTTTTTACAGAATTTTCATTGTAGTTGTTAAGTTCCTCTATAAGTTAGCTGCTAGCTGCTACTTACTGCATTTTAAATCCTCTAGTGGTGGATAACACAAATTACACGTTATCGACTCCACTCCCACAACAACGCGCCCTCATCCCCTCTTTGTACACTCTGCAGATAACGAATAGGCGGGAAAAGGATCCAACATTCCCTCCTTGTACAGGTTGTGTGAAAGGGTGCAAGATGGGATGGGCTCAATGGTCAACAGCATTTGAGATTTCAGTGGCATATGTTTCTAGCAGAAGTACAATTTCATTTCCTGACATTAAAGGTAAGAGACTGTCAGCAGTAGTAGCAGATGCATTGCTGGAACATTCTCGCAGTGTAACGTGTCTCCAGAGTGGCTCAAGCCGGCCCTGCTGCTGTGAAACCTGTTCACCTTTGGCACAGTGAGATAAGAACACACAGGTCATTTTCTCTTTTTGTAACGAAACCTTTTTGTCCTTCTCTCAAGATAAAAAAAGGCTGGGAGAGTAAGAAGCTGCTTCCACCTCTGGCATCTCAAGTAGACAAACAGTTGCCTCAAAAACCTCTCAGTAAAATGTAGTTTTGCTGAGAACTTCAAGTGTCCTGAAAGGGAAATAAATGAAGTCCTTTTTATTTTTTGTTGCTAAATTGTGTAGGGACAGCAATAATTATAGTTTTTTCCACACTGCACATCATGCTTTGCTAACTGGTTGATTCAGAAGCTCATACTGTGATTGATTTTACATTATTGATTTACATACAAAAGGCATAAACGCTGGTGTTTAATCAGTGAGTATAAGTGAAGGCACTTGAAAAACACTTACCAAATCCTTTAGAGGCTCTTGACAAAAAGTATTTTCACCAAAAGTTTAGTGCCATTTGTTTAATTACTAAAGTGTACCTACTGTATGACATGTCATGCGAGCACTTGCACACTTTGGTTGTGGATTTGTTAGGTAACAACTGTTCCTGCAGCAGCAAGTTGACCACATGATCAAATGTTGGACTATGAATAGCTTTAAATGCTCGGAACATTACGTGGCATTTAGAACATCCATCCTGAGGAAAGGTTGTAGTGCAGACAGAGATCAGGCACATCTACGCTGGGCTCTGAAAACTGAGCTAAGCAAACTTTCATTTCCTGCAGGTATTGTGTTTGCAGCACAAGCTGGCCAACTTTAACAGGCTGCCTTATGTCTGCAAAGATACATCACAAGTTAAGACACTGATAGAGGAGTGAAAGAAAGAAAAAAAAACGTTAAGCTACTTTTTCATCTTTACTAGTTAACATTTTTTAGCTGTTGGCTGGATAAAGACATGACTAAAGGGCTATAGCAGCCACCATCAACCTTTAAGGTGGAATGTTTTCTTGCATGTTACTCAACATGTGAGGTGACACTAATCAATCACCTTAAATGTCAATATTAAACTTTGACCAGTCCATTGGTAATTATTGACTCTCTGTGCTTCAGTAATGATTTAATCTTTAAGAACAGATGGATTTTTTAAAACTCTAAATATTTTGTTTCCTGCCATGGAAGAATTAAGAGATAGAGCTTGATTCTATTGCATCCTATTAAGATTTTACAATGATAATTATAATGGTTATGTAGCCAAACACCAAAAGAATTGACTGAGGGAATTTATTTCTTCTTTTCTGAAAATGAAAACATGAAGTTAGGCCAACTTGTGCCCACATAAAGGAGCTCTGACAGATTTTCCAAAACTTGGAAATCCATTACCGAAGCTTTTCCATGTATATGTGACATTAAGGAACTTTTCCTGCTTTCGCATTCAAACCCACTAATGGAAACATGCTTAATTCTCATTTTAGTTTTTTAAACATTCCACATGTTGGCATGAGACGTGCTTAACAGCTGAAGAGAAAAACAGGCTGGATTCGGCTAAAGGGAGCTGCTCTGTGCACCGAGTGGAGTTTGTGAGAACCAACCTGACATTGTGGATTTTCTAACCTGCCCTGCAGCAGAAAGGAAGCACATTGGTCCAAACATGGCTTTGCTCACTATCACACTCCCCAGTTACCACACACAAACGCACCCTCCCTCTAATTTACTGTAAGAGCTCTGGCAGCTTCTCACATGAGAGGGTGGTCCTTCCCTATCAGTGTTTGGATTAGCCCCCATTACTCTGCGGCTAAGGCTAATATACAGAGTGTGATGGAGCTGCAGTTTACACGAGCTCATACCTTTCAGCTGATCTAAACCTCAGCATGCAGGCTCACATGTTAGCTGTGCTCGGGAGGAAGAGGATGAGGAAGATGACTTATGGCCATCCAACTTAAACACAGCACCCACAAACCGGCAGGACACCCAGAAGACCCTGACATCATCGATTTAAAGACATTCACCCACCCTGCATATTTTTATCACCTGGTGCACTGAGTTCTCAAATTACAGGGGGCAGATAAAACTGAAGTTTCATACTTAAACCTTTGCTCCTTGAGCCAGATGTCCATGAGTGACATTTGGGCCAAAATGACTCTGTGAAAGCTTAAACACAGGTGTGAAGTCATCATCTGATTGTACCGCCTATAAAACACTTTGGAAAATCTTATCTTTTGGGGCCAGGGTCAGGCCTGTTGTTGATCCTGCAGAAAATCTCCCCCTTTTTTCAGTCTAATGTTGATGAGAATGAGTTTGCTTCTTTACTAAAGGGACAATAACTTCAGTAGACAGGGAGACTTTACAAACAGAGGTTGTGATATAAATGTACAGTATGTTCTCAATAATCTGTGGCCCCTTTGTCATAGTTGGACATTAAGGTTTTAGTAGATTTTAAATAAAATCTGCAAGCAGCTTTTGTCATGTGAGCTGCCCACAGCTTTTCACCCAGTAGGTGGACGTGCCTGCCTGTGTGTTGCTGTGCTGTACGTGCAGCCGTGCATTCACGCTGCACATAATAGCAGGCTAATCTCAGTTATATCTTTGCACCTGCTCTGATTTAAAGTGATATAGCAGTTTTATGGGATGGGTGTGTTGAGTGTGTGGGGCAACTTCCAGGATGATCATTCCCTCTCTTCTCCTGCTTGTAATGTTAACAAACGATAAAGTCACCTCTTGAGGGAGCTGGAACAGAGAATAGTAGAACACTGTGGGTTTGTAAATTTGTATAAAGGGCACTTAGATCACCTGTATGGAGCAAAACAGTGAGTATACCACAGTGTCTCAGAGATACCTATGACCAGTTTTAGCTTTGTGGAGCCACCAGAACAAAAACTGTTGAAAAATTTCAGTTTCTTACTCACTTAAACTAAATTTCTTTAGGAAAATGCAACATATAAAGTAAAATAAGATCAGGTAAAACCATCGTACCCATCGTAGAGCTCTTATTTTATTTTATTTTATTTTAGTTGTGTATATCCCCAAACTGATTTACAATTATTCGTAGTAACACGAACCAGTTGAGATTCACTTAACCAGCATTGTCAATTTGACAGTGAAAAAGCAAAAAAGTCTCCTTTTTACACATTTCACAGCCACAAACAAGTTTATTTGGAGTCATGTCTCTAGTCACATGATGTATGTCCAATATTTACTCTCCTTTTAAGCTCTGTTTTGGTTAGGACCAACAAAGTTAATATGTAATTGTTTAGCTAAATGCTTCAGTGGGTAGATGCTATCTTTGTTTGCACTGTGCTGGAGAAGTTCTCAGCCAAACACTGAAGCTGGAAGATCCAGAAAAATCTCTGCAGAGCTGCTTGTAATTCTCTGTGGGTTTGTCATAACAACTGACACCTTTCAGATTGCATTTGGTCCAGTGGTTATGCAGTGATGTGGAAAAGGACAAATTTATGGACTTCAAGGATCATTAACGAATCATCATCATTGTAGATCATTTATCAGGGAGATCACAGTTCGACTTATGAGCAAGCAAAGTCAATGAATGTGTTTTAGTTCAGTCACGTAGGAAGACATGCTCACAATCAGATCACGTGTTTTTTACCCTTGACAAACCAGATGTAGGTCTGAATAGGACCTTAAAGTGCTCTCTGCAGTTTTTCAGGCAGCCATATGTCTCATTTAGAAAGTCAAATTCTTTAAATGTTTGAAAGGAACCTGTCGACCTCCTCCTGACCTGGCCCGATTGGCTTGTTAACTCGACTTACAAAGTGAGAGGTGTCTCTGTGACACCACCAGAGCTTTTACTGTCCCCCACATTTGATGAATGAGACGACAAACAATTGATAAATGCCCCATTTCCCCCCTGCAGAGAGAAGCCACATGTGCATTCAATCCAATCTGCTCACGTGAGCAACACACAGGAAGAGTATTGTGTGTGTGTGTGTGTGTATGAGTGTTAGTGTTTACACATGCACAAAAGATCCTTTGTCACCCTACAGCACCACAGGTGAATGACATCATCTGTCCCACTGTGGGACTGCAGAGGGTTGGGATTAGAAGTATGTGCATGTGTGTTGTTTATGTGTGTGCCTGTGCGTCATTCACTATCATTTTTCCCATGAGAAAAAAAAGCACAGAAACACTTCACCTGCTACCAAAACTGATATGCTCCCTGCTTTTAACCACATCCATTCAGGTAGTGCACACATGTACACACAAGAAAAAACAAGTATGACTTCATACATGTAGCAGGAGCAGCTTGGGTTACACACACACTGTAGCTCAAAACACAGAGGCACCATTTCAGCAAATAAATGAGAGAAGCAATTAAAAACTTATTTTTATATATCCATGTGAGGAAAGTGTACATGTTTTCATTGTTGGGAGCTCAAGGTTAAATGCTTCACAGATTAATTTAGCAGCTTCACTATTTAGCAGCTGGATTCCCTTATAAATAAATAAGTAAATGTAAAGGTCAGTCATACATTACATCTCTTTGTCGATGCACTTTAAAGATGTTGGTAGTCATAGTATTAAACTGCCTCATTGCATGCTTTATGCACACACGTTGAACTGAATTATTTTATTTTTTGTTTAAACTTTAGTTAATCAAGGAGTCTCCTCAGATTAAGATCTGTTTTACAAATATACCTGATAATAACAACACAACAAAAGCTTTCAGGGAACACAGTCAGCAAAAAAGGTCAATAAAGACTGTGACAAGAATTTTATAGCCATGGGCAATGTAAGACTCTAATTCTGTTTGCACTTTATTCCATTATTTAAAAGTGCACAATACCTGAAACCAGTTCTGTCAACATTAGTGCTGCATGAGAGAAATCTCAGGTTAAATAGTTACTGGATCGTATGCTGCAGTTACTAGATTACAGTGTAAGAGGAGATGTGAGGTAGCTTGGGAACTTCAACAGCAGAGCTCAATGAATGAATAACAGGACATGACTGTTTCTCCCTGACTGTAATCTTGTCTTTTCAAGTTACTCAGACAGTAACTGCAGAGACATTTTTATTATCAGTCACGTTAAACCTATAAAAAATAATTTAAGTGCAACCTTTTTGTAAATCAAATATATCGCTTAATCAGTTATTTCTTCAGGATGTATTAAAATTCTGGTGTAAAGGATTTCAGGATGTTTGTTATCAGAATATGGCAGAAGTGGATTATAATATTCAAAAGTATGTTTTGGGTAGTGTATATTACCTGATAATTAGGATTGTTGTGTCCTAAAATATTAGAATAAGCTTTTTTTTCTAAATAGGGAGAGAGTCCTCTTTCATGGTTTTAGTTATGTTGCCCTTGCAAAGTAGCCTGGAATGGACAAGCCAAACACTGACTATAAAGAGGGTCTTTTGAGTCTTTTTAAGTGTTTAATGGCCACTGCAGGTTCCCTTACATGCTCTGAAGAGGGGAGCTGAGCAGAGGGATATTCTGTTTGTTTCAGTTTTCTCACTTAGACACCACTAAATCTTACAAACTGCTCCTTTGATACAACAAAGGAGACACCAACTGCTGTGTTTACTCACCGCGGATGTGAGGTGATGAGGTGCAGGACATGTGATGACAACACGATGTTTAACAGGATATTTAAAATTGATATTGATTGCAATATTTGATGTATATCAACAATGAAAGGACGTCATTCTCTGTTTGTTAAACATAGTTGAGGGATACTGTGTACTCTTTTCAGAGTGTCTTAACTGGTCAGGACTGATCTCAGCAGAAAACACTGGATACTGGAAAGAAAAAAAAAGAAAAAAGTGAGAAGAAGAAAGACACAAGTTAAGCATTTGTTCTAACATGACTGTATAAGAGATATAATGTCTCACTGTTGACTGTTGTACTGTCCATATGACACAACACTAATCACACAGACCTCACACTGGGGTTGCTGTAGTCTGTGTTTACTCAGTTAAACCCTGGCTTCTGTCCTTCCTGTACATGTGACACCATGATGCATGTGACTTTACCTATTCAGATAGCATAACAGACACACCCAGAGCCATACTATCAAGTTGTCAGTGTCAGAGTGAGGTCATCTGAACAAAAACGGATGAGCTCTTTCCCCATCACTGATTCCCAACAAGGCAAATGTATGTTTCTTGGTTGACCTCACGCTTCATAATTCACAGGTCCCTGTATGTGTGTGCTGTGCTTGTGCTATCTGTAAACAAGTCATAAAAAACACAGATAGTCAAATATGCTTCCTTCCCTTCAATCACAGCAGCTCATCCAAATTTATAGTGTTTGCATAGAAGATAATGAATGTGTTTTAAAAAGAATTGCATTAAATTTCACATACTGTGAGCTGAGCATTGAATTTGTCATGTTACTAGACGGCACACCTGAAACCAAATCAGATATCCTGGTATTAAAAGACCTAAACGACTTCCCTAATGTACTGTGTACTCACCCATGTTCCCACTCTGACATGTTAAGTGCACCCAGCCCTCTACTGTTCAGGGTGTGCATGGGGGTGGAATGAAGCCAATAAAAGGTCCCATCAACAAACTGTCTTCTCCACCCTGAATCTTAGCTCCTGTGTGCCTTCACATGAGCATCTACTTTTTAACCTGTATTCACGACACCCATCTGGCTCTCGATTCATCCCTTTGTGCTCTGGCTTTCATCCCCCCAGTGGCATGGTCTTTGTGAGTGAATCAGTCATTTTGAGGAACAGATGGGAACCTGCCAGAAGAATGTTATCAGACTACTTACACAAGTTTTCTTCCTTTCAGTGGGTTTATAATTTATTATTGCTAACCAAATTGTGCACAGCACTGAAACACCACTTTTTGTCCATTTATTATCCCACTCTAAATCAAACTAACTCAAAACACTGAAAAAAAACAAAGGTTTATTTTTATGATGATGATGCTGAAGTTTTGATTGTTACTTGGTGCCCAGAGGGTAAGAAACAAATGAACATAAACCAGATAAGGAATGTACTGTTTAGACTAGTACAAATTATATGACAGAAGTTAAAAGATAAAAAAGGACAGTGTTTCACATCACTTACATAATCAGATTTAGATCAAAGTTAACAAAAGCTATGTAAATTAATCAACAAACATTGTCTGTCCTCATAAAGCATTGGCCAAAACAGATTTTCCAAGGTTTTAAATCTCAATGTTTATGAGCTTCTAAGCTTTTTCTCCTTCCTTGCTTTGTTTCCAACAAACTGTATAAATGACTGTTAATCAAACACTGACTGTAACACTAACCTCAGTAAAAGTTGGCAATAATTTGAACACATCAAGCAGACAAGGAACAACATTCAAGTCACTTCCCAGACATGTTTTATATTTAATAAAATGTTGGAATATGATAGATTTATTTGTCTAAAGCAGTGTGAAAGATCTGAAAAGTAGCTGGAAGCACATCTACTCTTTATTTCTGTTCTTTTTGTTAATCTAGATTTACAAATCACAGACCCCCTCAGCCACTGCTCAGGTTGGGTTTGAGTGACAGAGGAGCTGTGCACATCAAGATAGCTAGCTAAAGGAAATATTGGAGAAAACTGGTCATTGGTTTCATGTTAAAAACTCAAACTGTGCCTAAAACATGGATAGGGCTCCAATAAGGACAGCAGATGTATCAGGATGGTATGTGTTGTTAAAATCTTTTATTTATGTTGTTTGTTAGCTTGTTAGCTTGTAACTTGCAGAAGCCAACACAGAAATAGTTGTTAAACTGATGCAGACGGTAACTTTCTGCAATGAAGAGTTTGCTTTACACTCAAAGTCTCAGATGTATGAAATCTAGCTTGTCTGAATTTGAATTTGACATTTCAATTAAACATTTGTTTAATTTAATTTTTGTTTTATTTGTTTATTTTATCCAGCATTTTAAGCCTTTTCAGCACTTTGGTCCTAACTGGTGGTTTTAAATGTGCTTCTCAAGTAAACTGTAATGTCACTTGATTTGAAAACGGCTGCCTGCCACACCTGAAAGACTAAAGTTAACCACACCTGTAAAGCAAAGGAACAAAAAGGAGCTAAATGGTGTTAATATTCTAGGTAGCACTGAGGTGGACAGCAGAACTGTGTGAAATTGTGATTTGTCACGCATAGCCCATACATTGAAAATAATCCTTTTATTTACAGTAAGTGTAAAATATGAATGAGTGCCGGTTTAAACACATCACACTTTATTATCACAGTTTATTATTATCATGTCACAGTATTTTGCATAATTTTAATGTGCAAAATTCATTAAGAAACTATTCTTAACTCACAAACGCTCCATAACAGTTCAAAGACTGATGAGAGCTCCAGCTTTGTTAAAGCAATCTGGTGTGTTGACTGTGTCAGAGATCCCCTCATTACCATGTTCTTATGACAGCAGTAATGACTGGAATGCTGTTCTTGTCTGGTTACGGTGAAAACATTAGCATGTACACGAACAAGCTAAACAGCAAACTGTACACAGTGTGCTCAGAGAGGAGCAATGTTATTCAGTAAAGCTTCTGATGACAAAAGCAGCTGCTGCTCTCCTCCAGGACTCCCTGCGGCTTGTAACCCAGCTGGAGTCACACTGATCCCACATCAAAGGGCGCTCTGACACACACATACACACACTTTAATCTACTGTATAGCATTCTTCAGCGTGACCTCTGCTTGGCTTGCTTTTAAAACCTGCTGTACACATTAAGTATTCTTAGATATTGTAATGGCTCTTAATGTTGTTTAAAACCAGACACAAGTAAAGATGGTGGCATGGATCACTAAGTAGGCCACATCCCATTAATGCAGACAGATTTCAAGTGCTTCGGCCCAGTTTCCTCCGTATTTTTAGCTGCTGAGAATGCCCCTGCACCGGGTATGAAGATCATATTTTCCATTTTCAAGAGTTATTATCTATTAGTAGCTTAAATATTTGGTCAATCTAAAAAAATGAACGCCTCAACACAAATTATTCAATGCAACAAACTGTTGAGGAGACAAGATAACACTGAAGAGGATTCAGGAATAACCTGTAATCAAAGGTTGAACCTTCAAAAGCAGCAGATACATGGGAGGAAAAGTCATTTATGTCTGGCCTAGACCTGCCAGACTGGCTTTATTAACAGCTTCCAGACCTGAAATTCTTGGTTGGCAACATACAATCCCCAGCACATTCAGTTCCCACACGGATGAGAGGGGGGTGAGGAGGGTGAGGAAAGCCCCCTTTCTACAGGTAACACTGATGTATTCAGTGTATACGAAACAGTGTGCATGCTATTGTGCAGAACGTGTAGAAAGTGTTCTGGTCAACGGGACCTTTCACCTAATTTTTGCATGAATTTTGTGTCTTCCTTGTCCAAAATATACTGTTGCAATGCTAACAGGCTTTGCACTATTCCTCAAAATCATTTTTTAAAAACCTTTTTCACACTCGAGAGATTTGACCGATTTTGGTTCATTCAGAGACAGAAATTTTCTAAAACACATGCACCTGCATTGTAAAATTAAATGGATGTATGTCAGTTAGCCACCTTACTAGATGTTTTAATGTATGTAAGAAAAATACGCTGACTGCTTTGTTTAACAGGAAATTCTTGTGGAATAAACTGTTTTTGCACTAACTTTGTAGCATTCCTTTAAATTCTCTTACTTCTTTTTTAGTATCATTTTGTAAAAACATTTATTTTGCCTTATCAAATGAAAAAAAAATCCGACTCAACTTTTCAACTGTTTTGGAGCAAAATCTATTTATTTGAATTATTGCAGATGTTTTTATTGATGAAATAACTATACAACTATATAAAGTTCCAATGGCAAAAGAAGTGACTTGCTAAAAACATTGAAAAGAATGTTCAAAGTTAAAGCAGTAGAGGCTGAAATATTCTTCTGACTTGTCAGCTTGAAAGCGTCTCATCATCATTAGACTTCCCTTAAGTGGTATTTCAATATTTTTTTCAAGTGCAATGTTCTGTGCATGTAACAGACTTACTTTCGTCTGCATGCCAATGCTAATGCGAATGCTAATATTATCATAATGACGTCATTGTTTTTTTATTTGTTATTTTTCACTGTTCTCTATTCAGTAGCAACCAAAAGCATACTACATCTGGTTTTTCAAGTTATGTGGCGTCGTTCACAATGAGCAAACTATTTGTCATGTCCTCTCTAAGTTTACAGGAAAACAATATGTTTACTGTTATGACAGTGATTATCATTTTAATCAGACGATTGCAAACATGATGTTATCTTAGTTTCATTCACGTTCACAGTTTATCAGAGAGTAGAGGGTATCTGGGTATCGGACAACAAAGAAGCAGGTCACATGTGCACCTCGTCATACTGGCTGTCTGTGTGGTCTGTTTTTAGTCTTGACAGATGATCACAGGTGACAAGGACTCACTCCTCTGTTCACCCATGTCTCCTTGAAGACTGTACCTATTGTACTATATCTGTGACCAGAGGTCAGAGAGGCTGATGGGTACCTGCAGCGACAGCAATGAGATGTTTGCAGGGACAAAAATGGCAGCGGGTTATTTGTAAAGTGGCAGACAGCGTAACGATGGGAGGGAGGATAAGAGACAGAAACTAGGCAGGGGAAACCCATCCTGCCTGGTGACAGACAAGCGAAACAAGACAATTTGTCCATTTATAAACAATGAACTCATATAGATTGTTTATTTGGGGATGTGTGTGTGTGTGTTAACCACATGGTCCTTTGGGATTTCTTTGTTCTAAAGCTCTATCCTAATGCACGTGAACGGCTCTATTGGGACAACAAGAGGAGCTTTCAGTGTGATGTAACCTGCTTTTTAAACACAGAGCTGCTATTTGCGGAGCCAAAATTAGCAGATGAGGTGTGTGAGCTGTATTTGGAGGTGTATAGTCTACTTGTGTCATGCTGTGTTGAGGGAATGATTTCAAAATAATGCATCAACACTCACTTTATGAAGTGAATGTGAGTGGGCTAAAGAAAATTAAAAAGCTGTAAATAGATTTGAACTCAGCGGCCACAATGCAAAGATCTCTATCTTAAAAAGTAGTTTGTTTGACAGAGAACATTATTAGCAAAAGAGTGTGAGATTTCCAAAAAAGGTCATTTTTATTGTGAGAAAAAAAAGTACGCACGTGTGTGAATTTCCTGGAAACAAGGCTGATAAGATTTGTGATTAGAGTGAATCAGATTAGAGAACCAAAATGAAACAGATGGTGAGCTCAAAGACACTAAGAAGTGCTCTGTACAGCTGTGGTCAACTGCAAAGGTTGGTATAAATCAGTGTTGGTTGTCACTATTAGAGACATATTTTTACATAGTCATATGACCCATTTTTCACAAGAAATACTGATAAGGGCAGCTTTGAAGACATTATTAAAAGAAAAACATGAAAAGACTGACATCTTTGCAGAACACATAAAGCATGTGTCCAAATACCTGGAAGCAGAGACCATAATAAAACTTATATTAACATGAACAATGCTCAATAGGCACAAGTCTGCAGACTGCAGACAGACTAGAAGACTTTAAACACGATCATCCTTTACTTTCCTCCTGCTTTGATGTGAACTCTTGTCATATGACAGGTTTAGAGCAGAATACTGGGTTCAAAGTAACACATTGAGCTGATTTTTTAAAGTTAGGTAACAGTTTGTCGATCACATCTGTTGCTGATATGGCTGAGGCTTCGCTACCAAAGCAGACTATAAACCCTGCAATGAAATTTCATTTTCTGGGGCAATTCTTTCAATTTTACCACAGTACAGTGGGGTCATTCTGCTTTAAAGAGAGGCCAACCCTAAAGCAGTTTCATCAATCGGGATCTCGGAGGAGTTTTTCTGATCCAGAAAAGGCTAAAGTCAAACTCTGAATTCAATGAAATAGATTGTTTTTTATGACTCTTACGAGGGCAAAGTACAGGGACAAAAAACAAAGAGAAAACTGACTTCTGAGATCAGTTATTAACAAAAAATGTGTATATTATTGTGCTATGATTTGCCTTTTTACTGTGCTCAACTGCCAAATTAACTGGCTTTTTCGTCCTGCGTTTTGAGTGTATCAGTACAAAAATCAGCTTTTGACAGAAGGATGAAGCATTAAAATGATGCAGAAATATGATTTAAAACAGATATTACAGAATACCATTGTTTGTGTAATAAGTAACAGAATGTCGTTTTGATCTTTCATGAAAAGCCCAAACATAAGTCAAACTGATGAGCGAGTGATGGATTGTGTAACCACATTCTTGTAACAAAATGACAAAAAAAAAGCACAAAATGACAAAACTGAAGACACAATGTTTTAAGTGCAGCTTTGGTGAAAATATGAATATAACTGAGAGTTGACGGCTGCTTGTGTGTTTCCAACCCTGCATTTCACAGGCAGAGAGAGCAAAACAGCACCTGGCAACTCAGCATGTTGATGTCAGTTTGGATAAAGTATGGTATGCTCTTTCCTCTCTACTAGAGTTAATCACCAAACCACAGCCACCACATGGGCAGCGAAACCAGTAAATAACACCAGTATGACGAGATGGAAGGCACAGGATTTTGGTGCTCTCTGTTTAGCCCTCGGTCTCAACCTCATGCAAAACCAATATTTGACTTGGCCGTGTTTCGGCTTTCGTTAACCACAGCTGAGCCTGCTGGCATTACAAGAGCCAAACGTGGAGTTACTCATGAACTGAAGTACCCGTGGATAAAAATACCAGGCTGCAGGGGAGCTCCTGCTCTACCCTGTGACCCCTCAGACACACACCTGTACAGGTAAAATGAAAGGTGGTGAGAGTTAGTGTCACTTAGCAGGGCGGATCAGCATGCAGACTGCAAAAACAGAGTCTCCTGATGTGTAGACGCTCAGCTTCAGAGAGAATCCTGATGAACTTTTAACAAGTTACGTAACTAAACCGAAGACTGATGAAAAGCAAAGGCAATTAACGTGATTTGAAACCTGAGGATGATTAAGAGAGATGGTCTAAACCAAACAGACAGATGTTATATAAATGTCTTCAAGCCTTTACATAATGAACATGATTATGGAATTTACTTTGTTTATTCATCATGACATTTAAGATGTTGGGATAATTTTCTGCGAAGATTGGTGGAATTTTACTAAGTACGTGTGGAAATTCAAAGAACTGTGCTTCGCTTTAGTATTTCAGTTTTACGCAACCTTATGCTTGTGCTCGCCCTCATCACAGAGGCTTATCTTTATTTTACAGCAGAGACATTTTTTGTCTCACAGCCACAGCTAAGTGCATTGTGGCTTTTTGTTGTTATTTGCAAAATGTGCCTTTGCTATGTAGATTCCACATTAAATACCCACACACAGGGAATTTGCAAGAATGGTCATTGGTAAAATTACATTTATGGGGTGATTGATAAGTTTTATGAGTATGAGGGGATGAGTAATGCAGCTTTGATTACATGCACATGTACATTTCAACTATTTCGGTAACTGTGCAGAAAGTTTAAAGCTCATTACTTTGGTGGTATTAGTTTTTTGTGGGGTAATTGAAAATTGCAGATCAGCACTGTCTCAGTGCTGTCTTTGTGCAGTCATCCGCTTCCTCCGTCTCAGGAGCCCGACCAAGGAGGTCGACGAGTACATGAAGGCATCGTGAGGGCATCCTACAGCATGGTGACAAGCAGAATGCTGAATTCTAACGTGGCAGAGGCACAGATGACTGCAGGGAGGCCGATGCTGTTCATTTTCCCAGTCAGTGCTGAGTTGCAGTTTTCAATTACCCGAAACAGAAACACCACAGAAGTTATTAATTACAGTCTTTCCACATAATAACCCAAAGACTTGAACTGCACGTGCATTTAATGAGAGCTGTACAACTCATCTCCTTCTTTTTTTAGGCCACAAACTTATCAATCACTGCTCGCACATTGCTTTCGATAACTTGACTCTTACTGACTAAATCACAGAAACACACACAAACTCACGCAAACACACTTAAACCAGTGGCACAGAGCTCTCATACTACCATTGAGAGCTCTTTGGGTTCAGTGTCTTGCTCAGGGACAACTCTACAGCAGGAGCCAGGGATCGACCTGCCAACCTTTCAATTAATAGGCAACACACTTTACCCAGTGACGTGGAAGAAGCTGTATTGCGGCATTAACTTGCGCACAGGGGAGAGTTTACAGCACATTAGAGGAAGGCCAGAGAAAGAGGATGATCAGCAACAAAAGGTTCCCTGGTAGACTAAAGTGAGAAATGGTCAGAGCACTAAAGAGAAAAGCCCCCTGTTATTTTTCTAAAAGAGTATCTTCTCAAGGCATGTTTGCTGTCCCACACAAAGGATTTGTCTAATAACAAAGTTGGTGTTGTTACCGGTGACCACAGGTATAGTACCACAGTAGTTTTGCATCATGATACTAAGGGTTTTAGTATCCCTGAGATAAAGGTATCTCAATGGTTATCAAGCTCTGAGCACTGTGATGTTAAATTACTTTTTAAGCTGAAAAAATTATCTTCTCTGATTTCCTGGATTCATCGCTGTCAGTCCAGAGTTCTTAAAATCACATCTAAAAGTGCTAGAATTTCTTTCTATTGTCACCCTCCCAAATAATGTTTTTACAGAGAGTGAAGAGATGTGATCAGTTGTCCAAATGGGGATAACAGCAGAGGCGCTCAGACAGTCTGTGCTTGGAGGCCAGAGTGAGGAAAAAATGTGAAGGTTGTAGAGTGAAAAAAAGAAAGATCTCATTCTGCATTTGTTCTCACCACTGCACAACGCTTTAAACCCAGATTAGGCTGGATTACCAACTGCAGGGGACAGGCTTCTGCCAAAGGGGCTCAAAAAGTCCCAGACTCACTGTATGGCCATTGCTTTTTGGTGATTTTATCACAAAAAAAATGTTTAAACTCATGAAAGTACTACTACTAACTTAGTCCTTTATTGTTATGAAATTCTAGGCTTCTGTCTTTTTTTAAGTGGTGCTTTCTAATACAACTATGTAGTCTCACTTTAGCAGTGACATGGTCAAACTATTTCCTCCTTTCTTGAGTTGCGAGCTTGCAACTCCCACTGCTGATCCAGGTCAGGAAAACCCTTTCGTTACCCAGTGAAACTGACAAAGAACCAGACAGGAGCATCTGTCACCTCGGCGGTCTGGTGGTCCTCCAGCTGCTGCGCTGAGACGGCCCAGACGAAACTTCCTGCAGCCTGAGACTGTCAGAGGGAGCGGCGTCTGCTGACTCACAGTGTGAGGGGAAAGCCAGGCCAGACGTGTGACAGCAGCCCTCATCCCACCCAACACACTCCTACGCAAACTTTAATTAAACCTGTCAACACAGGCGAACTCTGCTGTTACACAACACTTACATAAGGTGTATTTTATAGGCAACAAGGGATGCGCATAGGTGTTAAATTTAAATAAAACTCCCATGAGGAAAATTAAAAAACGGGTCTGTTTTCGTTATATTGCAATACTTAACTGTACAGTAAAAATGTCTGCACATATAGGTAGGAAAATGTCAATAAAGTAGGAATGTAATTACTGCTCACATTTGTTTGCCAGCTCCTTTTTTTGGGGGAACCAGGCTAACTCTTTCCCTTTGTTTCTAGTCTTTATGCTAAGCTAAGCTAATCATGCTTGACTTCGGTTCAGGACTTAATGTTTAAAGCTGATGTGAACATTCATGATGCAAAGTTTCTGGCTTGGATCAGTTTTTTTTCCTTTTTTTTGGTTTAATACACAAAACTACTTTCTCATCAGCTAAACTCCTCTACCAGGAACAGCCACACACACCACACACTCTCTCTCTGTTTTCAATGCTCAGCAGCAGCTCCTCAGCAGCCATTTCTCCAGTTTCAGCAGTAAACTTCACTGGATAAAGTCGGGGCGACCTCGACTCAGAGCAATGTGGGTAAAATAATACCTGAGCTGCCTCTGAGTGCCTTGATCCTGCGGGCCAGTCAGACAGGAAGTGCTTTAATCAAGGCTTCCTGAATTGCCTTGTTTTGTCTGAGGGAGAGAAGGAGCAGGGTAATGCATTCAGCAGCTGTTGCAGGAGTTCCAGTGTTTTGGCTGAACAAGGCAGCTACAGAAAGTTGTGCAAGAAGCAGATTAAACAAAGGGAAACTTTCTTTTTTCACAGTTTAACTGATGTTTAAAATTTGTCAATTTACAGAAATGGCTTTCTGGCACTGAATCCCCTTTTTACGATAATATGGCTCTGTTTGGAAATGTCTGTTTAACGGAAGAATTTTTAAAGTAGCTTCGGTTTTAGTTTGTGGTTAAACCACAAAATGACACAGCAAAATTAATTAATACATTTTTCCAAAATAGGTGGTGCTGGAATAATTGCAAGGCCATTTGATGAGCTAACTGGTAAAATGTCACATCAAATCAAGTCAGGTTTATTTATAAAGCACAATATCACAAATGTGCATCAAGAGGCTTTACAATCTGTACTGGACGTACACTTTCTTTCCTTAGAACTTACATCTGAATGAGTCATAAAACTATTTAGTGAGGACAAATAAAAGAAATTCCAAAGAAAGAGACGGAGAAGAGTTTGCAGGGTGATCATACAGGAAACAGATGCTGTTTGTACGGAACCGACCAACACAGTAAAATTACAGCTTAATATCAGGATCAGAAAATCAAAAATATATTATGAATATAAATGAAGAATATGGATCCAGGAGGATGATGAGAACTTCAGGTCACCAAACACTCAAGAGGGAAGCTCAAGCAAAAATTCACACAGCTATGAGAAATAAAACAACAACAGAGAGAGAAACAGAGAGAGAGACAAGAGGAGGGGCTGCACAGACAAAGATCCAGACCCAAACATCTGGAATGGTGCACCGGCAGCCAAAACAGAGAGAGGACTCAGGACGGCTGATGGCCCAGCACAGATAAGTCTGAGTGGGAAGAGAGGAGAAACCTAGAGACAGAGAGAAAGGAGAAAGAGAAAGAGAGAGAGATATGACTCAACTTATGGGACACGTCCTCAAGGGACACAAACAAAAAACGGAGGGTTACAGAGGTGTACTGGTTTGCACAAAGTTTACTACATTCTGATGATGGATGTGATTTAAATTTAGATTTAAAGGCCTCAAGAGGGTCAGACTGTTTTAAGCAGAAAGGTTATTCCAGGGAAAAAAAGTGGCAGGGTAAGAAAAGGTCCTGCTGACTTTATTTTTACTCTGGGGAAAAGAAAGGAGGTCTGTATTCATTAATTTGAGTCATTTTATTTACCCATGAATTTCAGGGTTGACGCACTGAGAGTTTGGTGGAATTTTTGCCATCCTAGAAAACAAATTTGGCTCTGTGTGCATCATGACAACGCTTGATTAACAGTTCATAACAGTAGGACAACAATGTTAGTCCCATGCATGGCACTAATTGGCACTAATCACTAGTCCCCCATGTCCCTCATTGGACCATCTCCTTTTATAGATGAGAAGCTGCTGTTTCATGTCACAATGCCAGACTCTGAGGAGTCAAAAGCTAAACTCAATTGAGAGGGTGGATTCGGAGGTCTGGACCGAGGCAAACAATGTAATGAATCCCCTGGATTATTCACCACTGTGCCAGAAAAACTAATAGACACACACATCAGGGTCAATAAGACACCTCATGACTTTGCATGTGGGCTTCTGGCCTCCATGTTTTGACTATCATGTCCTCCCACTGGGTCCTCTTTGTTTTTCCGTTCAGTTTATCTGCAGTTTTGTCTTCAACATCTACCACAGTGTAACAACAAGCACATTATCAGTAATAAATATCGGAACTCGAGGACAGACAAACCGGACAATGGACACATTGTTGAATGAGACATGAGCTCACCGACCGGCAAATTTATCTCCATGAACCGGTTTTTTGACACTCGACACCGTTTCCTCAGAGCATTGCAGGGACAATTAAAGCATGCAGAGAGCCATCGCTTTCATAGCTTTCAGATACAAAACACTTGAAACTGGAAGGTTGCTGGTTAAAGAGCTTCGAGGGGGTGAATTCAAACCACATCCACTTCCTTTTAAGACCCACTGAGCTCCAGATTCTTTTGCCTTCACACAGCCCAAATCTTCCTGACAATGCAGAGCCTGATGTTGGACAAACAGTTTATAATGTTATAATGAATACAAATACTGATGAACACTTATAAACGGAATGCTTTATGCTTGTTTAAGACATCAGAAGATGAACTTTTAGTTTTTATCTCCAAGACCCTAAGTATCCTTGTGTTATCCTAGACCGCGGACGTTTGGAAGAGTGAATGTCTCAAATGGGGACTCAAATATGAAACATGGTGGAGCTCAGAAGGAGCATCCTGACCTAGTCAGTGTTCAAATCTATGACTTTCAAGAGTCATAATCTATCACATTCTCATACATATGAAGTTTGGTGGAGTGGCTCATCGTAGCCAACAGCTTTTACATGTCACATGTCCACATATTCAGTCTTGGTGGGGAAGTTTATACATATTTAATTAATGTGGCAACACAGGAGCTGTGTAACTTCTGCATCCTCACAGAGAACAAATGCACTGGTGTGTCTGAGTGTATGAACGTGACTAACAGTTCACGAAATGGCATGTTCATATCCCGCCAATCTTGTTCATCAGCTGAGGGTAACTGTATAAGGCGCTTGCTTTTCCAGTGAATTGTTGACAGTTACCTTCAGCATTTGTCTTCCTGAAACACAGCACAGATCATTAAAGGAGGAGCAGTTCACTGATTTAGTCTGAGAGCACAGACGTTAGAGGACTGTGAGGGTTTGGCCTGCACTGTGACTGTTCTGTACTCAGTGTGCAGCAGACAATAAAACACGCTGAGAGGTGTTTGTGTTATCTGTTGATATAAAGGTTGCAGCCCTCCAGTGTCTCGCCCTCTCTCTTTGTGTCTCAGCCTTGTTATGTCTTCATGTCTGTCACATCTCTGTGATTCACAGCTCAACTCATCCCTCAGCCCTCCTCACTCTGGGAAAGATACCATCATGTGGGTTGTTAGAATTAAAGTTCTGACTCTTAGCTTTAGTTTGAGGAAGTTAAACTTAACATTTGATGAACTGCAGCAAGTTTAGGGGATGAAATTAAAAATGCAGGTAAATAAAATCATTTTATATATTTGCTCTGAATTCTCTGCAGTTAAGGACTGTCGAATAAAGTTTATGATCCACAGACATCAGATGACACTTGGTAGTTTTCCCAGTGATGCTCTGCAGGCCTGTGCTGCTGCTCTCCTCAATTGTTACCTAATTCAAGAGTTTTTTTCCTTCTTTAGTCTGCTCTACAACTGTTACACGCGTGATCAGGTAAATTGAGGTCAAGCATATGACTCATTTAGTTAATTATTTGCTGCTGCGCCATAAAATCTCCTTGGTTGCCCTGTTTACACGTACAGGATCACTGTTCTCCTCAATAATGTTACATAAACTATGACGTTTTACAAAAAAAGGGAAAATGTAATGTTTTGTAAGAATTAAAACACTGAAGAAGGTGCTCCTACCTATAACCTTATGCCCTGCACTGTAAACTGGTGTGTGACGTAGCTTCTGTTTTAATTCTCAACAACAGCCGTGTACGTCACAAACCTTTGTTTCACAAGTCTGAACTCTCCACAGGTCAGACAGTGAAGGGTTAAGTGTGTGATTTTTTTGTTTATATCTAAGCAGCTGATGACCTTCTGATTTCTGAGAAAAGTTCCCACAGCATTTAGCTGCTCACTTTCCCAGAAATCAGCAGAGTAAAAATATCAGACCACCATGAATCTGTTGACACATAACTGACCGTGCAGGTATTGTCTACGTATGTGTGTGTTTCGCATGCAGATTTTGGAAACAGAGGCCAGCTGCCATGCTAACGACAAAATACTAGTGCCGCAACCGTCTTCTTACCGTCTGATGGTGTCTTTGAGCATTTCAGCTGCTCAGATAGCATCAGATCAAACAAATGCCATAAGCTAAATGTTTCACTGTCAGAGTTTCATGAAATGCATGTTGAGTTTTGCAGGATTGGTTTTAAGTTTGCAATCTGTCAAATCCTTGTTTTTTTTTTTTTTGTTTAACTGCATCTTCACCAAATCACCTGTCAGTCATTTCAGTCTTGTACTTGCTGATCATGCAGTTTACTGTTTTGCAGGGTGGTTTCTGAATCGGTCAAAGCTCGTAAGTGCTGGTTCCTGTCTCTATTCCAAAGAAAACAGAAGTGTGAAGCGCTTCACTTCCTATGCTTCACTTCTCTTCTAAATGAAACCTACCTGACAGGATGTTTAATTCATAGTTACTTCCATGTAAGTTTCAAATTGAGGTAGATCTTTTCCCAGTTTTTATATTTGACTATTTTTCTGGTGTTATGTCACAGGTGGTCCTGTTATGTGTGCAGTCAGTGGATCTGTCTGGATATCACTATTAGAGATATCTGTTGTACACTTCTTTATCTAATGCTTCAGGCACACTTCTGTTGACCCTGATCTCTCACCTTCCAGTCAGTGTTATGTGAGCTGGAGCAACTTGAGAATGGGGAGTAACCGATGCTGCTCAGATAGTGGCTTCATTAGTCCAAAGGCTCAGTCGAGCAGTCTGAGAAGTCAACATATCCAGTGACAAAGTTGCTGCCATCAGGTTGCTACTTAAGTCTTGTTTTTGTCAGCAAAATCTTGGTCTAGCTCATGACTTTTATTTTCATGCTCTCTTAGCATTTCATTACTCTCTTGGGTCGTATCAATCCTTATCTCAGCAAAGGTGCTTTCTACCTGTTTATTCAGTTGTTCACTAAAATACCACTCACTCTTAGGATTCAGCAGCTAAAAGTTGTAACATTAGCACAAAGCTGTTCCTTCAGCAAACATTAAGAGGAAATCAGCCAATGTTACTCTTGAACTCACTCCCAGTAAAAGCCTATGAAAACAGATGAGAGTCAGCTGCAGAGACATTAATGTAACATCCACACACGGCTCTCAATAATGTTGTGTTAGCTTATCTTTTTGAAGATGTTGATGTGAAGCTGGTGTCCATGTTTTATAGTTCAGGGTATTGCAGATGAAGCTAAGTCAATAAGTCTGAGAGTTTCTCCAACCTGAGTATTTTTTATGAAGATACTGTGCAGTAGCGCAACAAGTTAGGCAACAAAATTAATAGTCGAGGGCAGCAAATGATATACTCTGCCACTCCGAACCATGCTGCAGGTGCATGCAGGTTGTAGAATACAACTGCATAAAAAGCCAGTGAGTCTTTTGTTCATTTGTATTTGGCCTCAACTTTGTCATTAAGTGTGTCATTTGTGTACAAAATTTTCAACACATTTTGTCATGATGCTTTTTAGAGTTTCTTTTTCTCTGGTTTTATTCTGTTGTTTGTGATGAAGAAAACATCAGTGAAAACCTGTTGATTCTTGTCGATTTTATTTAAGAAATTAAAGAAAGCATAGCATATTTGTGTGACACTTTCTTTCAGAGATTTAGATGAGAAGATTGCCTCCAATCTCAAGTCTGTACAGTAAATATAAAGTTATAGTCAGGAATCAGTTAGCTTAGCTAAGCATAAAGACCGGAAAGGTGAAACAGGGTTAGAAAATCCACCTCTCAGCAGTGTAAGTTCATGAGTAACACATTATATCATGTTTACTTCTTCCACAGAAAAACTGAGGTTAGAAAATTAAGTTGCAGTTCACTAGAGACTTGGAGGATTAACATTCTTGGCTGGAAGAACTTCCTCGAGACTTTGCTGATTACCTGGCAACTATTTTTACAAAACATTAAACTATTGCTGTAGCAATATGCTAATTTGGAATAATAACAATTTTAATTTTTGTTTTGAGTCACGTAGGCACTTTGTGTCTGATCACATTTTTGTTTTAGTGTAGATTTACCAGCAGCACCTTGTCCAGGCATCGTAAGTTCCATGTTTAACCCATTGCAGCAGCACCCTCTCAGTGTCCTGAGACCTCGTGATTTTCTACTTAAGCAGTGCATTATTCTTATGTATGCAGAATGTTACCCAGCTCAGACCTAAAAGAAAGTAAGAACATACTGTACAGCTCAACACTCCAGGTAAGACTTGCAAAACACTGAGGGCTGATAAAGTTGAGTTGCAGGCACCATATATCTGCTGGATTGGAGTCACACACTGTAACAACCTGGAGTGACACAATATCCTACCACCAACATATCAGCAACCTTATCAGCTCAACAATGGGCCTACATTCTCCCTCCTTAGGCTACACCAGCCTGCTTCCACTGTGGTTCACATTTCCATGGATAAAGCTGAAAGGGAAAGCTCTTCCGGTCCCTTTTCTCACGGCGGTCATATCCACACCACAGAGGATTATTTTACAGAGACCTACAACTTCAACTTGGCCCCTGCAGATCAGCTGCACCAATCAATCTTTGCTCAACTGCTGGCAGTTAATTCAGGACAAAAGAGAGCAGAGTGTCAGGTCTTGAATGGAGGTCATAAGAAAAAGCAGAGCAGCAGCTACACTTCAGGGGAAGATACGGACTACTTACATGACAGTAAAACAATCTGACACCCAAACTAGAACCTGAAGATGAAAGCAGTGCACTTGGCCAAAACTCAAGACAGCACTTTTTAAAGTACAGAACATTTCAAGGTTCATTTATATGATAAATGTTTTCATTACCAGCATTTAATCGTTTCCATGAACAGCTGAAACAATCCATTTGAAATATCACTGAATAAACTTGTTGAACTAAAATGTCACAACAACATATAAAGGAAGCACAGACACGGATTTCACCACCTGAAGTAGCCCCAAAAGACCACAATGCAATGCCATACATGGTATTTTTATTAATTGTCTTCCTTTCCTCACAACAATTGTGACCAACAGCTAAATGCAGCTAGCTAAAGCAGAGGTAAAGCCAAAAGAAAGTAGGCTGCTTTGACAAAATGGCTTTTTCTGGTTGCATGAATTAGCTGCTTCATCATTGATGGCTCAGTCATCTGCTGTTTGGCTACCAGCTGATGAGAAAGATCCACTTAGGTTCAAGAAGCACAGAGAAGCCGTTGTAACTTAACAATTTCCACTGTTGCATATGCCAAAGTTCATAACTAATGTCTCCACTGCTATTACAGCAATTATTACTGCTCTGTGTGTGCTCAGTTATGTACTGTTAATGTGCTTTTTTCTCTTTTAATCAGCGTCTTTGTAGAATCACTGTTGCCACTCTGATCATCACAGTTCAGATCATTTGCTAGCTGGTCTGTTCCTTGGTGGGACTGCGTCCAACTGAAATACCTTTATGCAAAAATATTAAACAACAGTTACATCATTTACGAGGTGCGATCAAAAACGTCGGAGACTGTTCCTGTTGTGCACGACGTGAGCGCTGCATGGTAACGTGCATGTACCTGCTGCAGGCAATAACTTTCATGAGGAACAAGTCCAAGTTACATAGCTTGATTGTCAGCAGCACCTGAGTTACACGTGTTTTTCTGACTGCTGTTGGGGAACACTGGTAAATTTATATGGCATACTATTGATTCCTCCACTTCCCTGAGGTGCTTTCAAAATAAATGTCTTTATCTATTATCACATCTTCCATCTTCCTAGATGTCATTTGGCCAAGTGTAAAATATCTTTTACTTACATTAAAATATGTAAAAACTAAAAAAAATACACTCAGATATTATGTGTAACATACATTCTTGATGATTTAAAGTGAGTGAGTGTGAACTTCCTCGGTGCAACTATTGACACAATGACCTCTGACCCCAAACTGCAGGCCTGCTTACACAAACTGATGTAAATCTGTGAGCCTCCGGCATAGGTTTGATCTTTTTTAAGAGGGCCTCTCAGTTTGTAATTTTGCACATCTCTTTCCCCTAATCAGTGCATCCCAGTTTTCCTCTCATGCTGCTAAAAACTGAGAGGAAATGAACAGTCACTACCTTTTAATAATTAAGCATAATAACATCCATCAACCATGACTTCATCTAATGACCATTTAATGAAAAACAACAGAATGCGTTTTATAAGAAACCTCCATGCTCCCATGAAAATAGTTTACCCCCACTGGCCACTTTATTAATGAGTCCATACTGTTGTTTTGAGTGGAGGAGAGGTCGCTGTCATTAGACTGATGAGGAATTTGCTGTTTGCTCGTTTTCCTTCGGTGTTTCTGGTTGATTTACGCCAAGTTGGCTTACATTACATCACATCTCCTGACTAAATACCTGCATTATGTTATCCGTGTAATTGTCTGTGACATTTTGGGCCGAGGGAACGGATGTTGGGATGTAATGAATCAGCTACTTATTTGGGCATGTAATGTGCATGCATGCCTGGTAAACACAGCAGGAATTATCTTGTTATTATTACAGTCACTTAAACATACCTCCCAATCACATACAAATGATTATTTCTTCCACATGTTTATTGATAAAGGCGCAAGACCCCAACAACAACAAAAGAACAAAAATAGAATTAGGGTCAAATGTTAGTTAACCATGCAAATACTATGAGTCCCTATATAGTTTTTTCTCTGTAGCTGTAAAGTATTACTCTAGGAGATAAAACATATTCTCTCACTGTAAAACTCATATTGCCTTCTCCAAATTAACTGCTTTTTTACATGGCAGAAATGGGCCAGTGGACCCTGAAAGAATAATATGACAACATAAAGTCTTTATAAGGATCCAAAGTCTGAATGAAAAAAACAACAGACGACCTTTGGGACAACCTTCACAACCTTCGTTTGCGTCATCTCAGGCTCTATCACCTGTCAATTTGTTCACTAAAGTCTGTTTACCATCAGCATATTGGTAGCAAAACAATAAAGATAAAGCAACGACCGCCAATCATGTCAATTTACGCCTCTGTGACACACTTAGGACCTTTTGCAGGGCTTATGTGTTGGACTGGATTGTACATCCAACATAGGCTTTAAAACCTGTTGAGAAATTGATAGCAACTGCTTGGAAAATGTGCTGAACTGAGAAAAAAGTGTAAAAATGTCAGTGTGATGTGGTTCATAACAGTTTAAGTGGATAAATGTCAAAATTCATCCTTGTATCGTCCATTTTGAGTCATCTGAGGTCCCTTTCTGCTTCTCTCCAGGCCCTCTGCTCTGTGTTTTGGATTGATCTGATACACCACAGGATGCCTCACTTCCTTTCAAGCTAATCTCTGCCTTTTTATCTTTCTCCTGTACTTATCTTGTCACCTGTTCTGTCACTTCAGAGAGGGAGAGGGATGGGGTGAGTCTGCAGGGAAAACAAAGGAAACATTGTTCACACTTGTCCCAGATATATCTAGCGACACAAAAAGAGGCTTTCTGGCTGACATTCAGAGGGCTTCAAATCCAAGAGGCAACATGAACCAGGTGGAGGTACAGTCGGTGCAGGGTTGGTGAGTTCACCTCACGCATGCTTTGAACTTGTCTATGATGTCAGCCTCTGGAGCAAAACAGGCCAAATAAAAGCTGGTAGGAGTTTTAAACACATGTACAGAACCAAGAGACATTCGACTGGACAGAAAATATTTTAGAAAGGTGGGACCGTAAATAAATTA
Organism: Ctenochaetus hawaiiensis; assembly: GCA_029783645.1. NCBI lineage: Eukaryota > Metazoa > Chordata > Actinopteri > Acanthuriformes > Acanthuridae > Ctenochaetus > Ctenochaetus hawaiiensis. The sequence continues at coordinate 1,986,627 of JAPZDY010000015.1, read as the reverse complement.
CATTTCTTTGCCTCACACCAACATCAACACGAAGTCTCCTTCACCTGATTTAAACAACACAAAGCTCTTTGAGCTTCAGTGTTTTTTTACTTCTACTTGGACGGCTCCAATGGAGATCAGGGATCACATCCTTCCAGTATTTATAACCGGCATGACATCAATTCTCCCAAAAAGCTTAGAGAGAACTGAGTTGTTCTCCTAAATATTAGTTAAACCAACATCAACACACACTGGATGTGTATCATTCACAGAAAACCTCCGGCTTGTCGTTTCAGTTCATGTCAGCAGTAACAGGGAACAAAGCAGCTCTGAGTGCAGTGCCAAAGCTTTGGCTCAGCTCTGTAACTCCTGCAGGCCACCGCTGTTTCACATCCAAATGCTTTGAGCTTTGCACCAAATATTTCTGGTCAAGGAAATGATGTTTGGTATTTTAATTTAAAATAGCAGAACTTAACATGGAGCATCAGAACACATGGCTTCATGTAAAGAGACACTTTGGCTGTGCAAGTAGGTATAATAAGATCAGTAGAGTTCATTTCAAAGTGAATGTAGTGTTCTCCAAGGTTTAGCACAGAGACTGGTCTGTGATCAAAACTGTAGAGAACAAAAAAATCTTAGCTTTCTCAGTTTGAGTGTCTTTAGCTAGTAGAAGTGCACCCAGCTTGCACATCACAGAACAACTTTCACACACATTGACTGACAAGCCACCAGTTAGCGTTCAGTATCCTGCTCAAAAACACTTTGACATGCAGATTGAAGCGAACCACCAGCCAGGACATCAGTCTGTTGGCTGCACTGATGCTCTCTGCTCCACTGTGCGTGTGTGTGTGTGTGAAATCAGCTAAACCACTGGTATAAACCTTCTCTACCGACATCCACTGTCAATGACTCTTGTGCTGTGAGCAGCCCGGCAGGAGTGATACTCTGTTGTATGCTGGAATTTTATAACTGAACTATGAGCAGGACACACACTTAACTTTCCCTGAGTGTGTTAGAAAACTGATGATTTCACACCACAGATGACAAAGAAAGACATTAAAATGTGAGTCTTTCAAGTAAAACATGACAATCATGTTGGCTAGTAATGATTAGCAGAGAACAGAACCTGCATACAAATGTGCATAGAGCATAATGCAAAGTCTATTACCTCCAACTTTACATGATATACAGCGGACAGGACCTGTACAAGTTCATTACAACATGTATTTCAAGTTTGTGCTCCAGCTATCCACAGTGTGAGACAGCTTTATTTTACACACAGTTTGTGTGACAAACCAGGCCACATATAATCTCAGTACTCATCAACAACTTCAGTTTATATCATTATTTTCCTCCAGTCTCTCTCCTTTTACCTTTTATGTCAATTTGCATCTTTGGATCGACTTAAAAGACAATCGTACAACCTCAAATGTGCTTTAGATTCAGTCTGAACAATCTGTTTTCAAAGTGAGGAAATACAAACATATCCAATCTTCTTCAGTAGGTGTTACCCGACAAAATGTCAGTATTTTAATTAAGATTTAAAAGCTCTAGATGGCCAGGTTGGACTAAAACATCAGTCTTTAAAGAAATCAACAATATAGTAGGTTATATAAAAGGGGTCAAATGCAGTCAGTCCTGACGGATTTACGACTTGTACAGACTGAGTCTTGTTTTCATAATCTAACAGTTGCTATCATCACATTTGCGTGCAGCCTTTTAGGAACCTGATACCTTTGCCTTTGGCTGAGCTTTTTGATGTGGAATCACTTTTATTCAGATCCTGTCCTATTGTTTTAGAAGTTACATAAACATTTTTTTTGTTGTTGATGAATGTTTGTTGCTGTCTTTTCATTCAGCGCCTCTCTGTCATTGGAGGGAGGAGAGAGTCCAGCTTTGTCTGTATATCACCGCAGGCGAGAGGTGTGTTTGTTGGCAGGGATCTGCTTCTTCTGTGTCCAAGGTTTTTTTTATTTTTTTTTTATTTAGTGAATCAGAGTGAGGGAGTGAAGGTGTGAGTAATCCACCATTGACTTGAGTAATAGCTTGAATAATGCGACGCTTTCCCTGGGGTGGTGGAGGAGGTCCAGGTGGCTCTCAGCAGGCTGACACACAACAGACTGGAGGAGAGCCTGCAACTCAAGAGTCACTAATGGAGTCATTTGTGACCTTGTTGACTTCTAGGGTGGCTGCTTCCCAACACTGCACTCATGTTGAAAGATGTGTTTACACCAGAATTTATAGAGCAAGTTATTTAAAACCTGTGCTATTTCACATTAACTCTGGTTCAGTGGAGCAGGTAAGGAAGCTGTCATTCAAAACTCCTGTTGCACTAAAGAACTGCTCCTTCTCTGCCATTCATAGTTTACAGAATGAATAAACGGTCACTTTACAGTCCAAAATCAATAGTGGGGTTTATTTAAATATATTATATCCAAAGCTGAGCTTACATTTTGTTCAAGTTTTGAAGAACGGCCAAAATAGTTTCAAAAGATGATCGAAAAAAAGGTTGAATAAACTCCTAGAGAACCAGTTTACCTTTGTAAACACAGATTTATCACTGAGTTGTCAAACAAGATTGCAATACTATGAACAAGTGTGCTTTAACAAACAGGAAACTTTGAAAATACTTACAGTAACCACAGCGAATGACCCAAAAACCAACAGAATGTAGAAACTTGCTCCTACTTTTTTAATCAAACATACAATATATAGTTTCTGCATTAAAATGTCTTAAAACAATTATATCTTTGTTATATTTTGTTGATTCGTGTACAGACATAATCACAAATGTTACCAATGGTTTAATCCAAGGTAATGGTGAGATTCATTTTTTCACCTGTTGCTTACTTGCAGAGTGACAGCTGTCAGTGAGTGAGGAAGGACGTCAGCAAACATGAAATCGAAGCGTGAGAAAAACTTTAAGACATTACCTCATCTGTGAATACTGCCTGAAGCAGTCAGATTTTCCTATGCAATGAAATCCACATATCCCATGATCCCTCGCTGCCCCACATCATCATCAATACTCTTTTATTTCAGTGTTTTGTTGCAGAGAACTCAAGCAGCAGAAATGATTAATTGTGCTCTTATTTTTGTAACTTTATAAAAAACCCAATATGCGCATGAATAAAGTAGTCTGGGCCACTTATCTTGAGTTTAAGACCTGTCCAAGTCCAAGTGGTTCAAAGTCCAGGCCAAATCCAAATGGGCTTTGGATCGACTCGAAACCAAGATCAAAGAGGCATGAGTCAGAACTCCGGAGTTCATATCATAACACACATGACAAAGACCAAGAAGAAGTCCAAGTTAAAAACACCCGCTTTCTCTTTTTACAAACATGCATAAACACATGATGACAGCAGAGGAAGCAGCCACATGTTTTTATGAGCCCAGTAGATCACAGTGATGATGATGAGACTGTTGTGATTACTAAAAGAGGAAGAAATCTAAATTCCTACTGACATGTGAATGAGAAAGTAATGTGATGTCTCTCAGCAAATAACTGCTCATAACTACAAACATAAAGCTACTGGCTTTGACTGTAATTTTGTCCAACCTTTATTTTTCATTTTATTGTGCCATCAAAATAAGGTTCAATCTATAATAGTGATATGCCAGGCCAGATGACCTCCCACTCACCATGAAATATAGAAAAACCCCAAGGGTCTGCCATCTGCCCACCTATGCTGCTAAAAGAAAATACCTTCCCCTCCTACATCTCTAGTAAAACCCAAACTCTGACATCTTCACCTCTGAACTTGACTGTTTGACCCGTGCAGCTGCAGCCAGATGCAGACGTGTTATGAGACCAGTTTTTCTGCATCTGTGTCAGTTTGAGACAGATTTTATGAGCTTGAGTGATTTAAGTCTGATTCAGGCCAAGTCACTTGTTTGGACAATAAGTGAGTCTACATTGTCTGGCAGAAAAAAGGTTCACTCACCAGGCCACCCTGATGTCCCACTATACCCAGTTTAAGTTGACATACTTGATTGTCATTTAGCATAAGTTGTAACTGCACTGCAGACGAAGCAGTCTGTTCTAAGTGTGGTAAAAAGAAGATAACCAAATCCATACTTGGCTATAAAAAAGTTTTGTGACATGCAAATTATTGTTATGAAACATAGTTGGGACCAGTTGTACCTCTCTTCCGTCCACACCCTGACAAGTGACATGAACTGAATGGATTTTCTTTTCTGGTGGCTTGGCTGACTTGTATGGGACAATTCTTTTGAAATAAACTGTCATTGAAGGTGGAGCCGCTCTCTGACAGGAGAGGTAAGTTTGGGAGCCAAAGTGTCGCCTGTCATTTTCACCGCTGTCACGAGCGACTGAGTGACAGGTGGTATTTTACATCTGCATTTCAAGCATTCAGACAGAGTTCACAGCTCGGTTCCCACGCTCCCCAGACAGCCTAGATGCATCACATGGAACATGCTGTCGAGCATGCTGTTTAAAGGGCAAATATTTGATTATGACGGAGAAGACAAACCCATTAGTGTGGCTCCACTTTCTCAGCCTTTCTCTGCCACAGCATGAGTGTTTTTTTTAATGATAAATAAAGTTAATAATTAATAATGACCTCATATTTATTTGCATTAGCATTGAAATCACAGTAATAAAGACTAACAGTTACCTGACTTTTGACAGTACATCTAATACCTTTGCTCTTAGTTTGTTTCTACCAAATCTAAAATCATTGAGTAAATAGTCACAATCAAATTTAAAGTTCAAGGCAAAAACGCAACCTAAGCTATTGGGAATTGAGAGGGACCTAAAAAAGGCCCAATGTTTTGGCTATTAATTGTTAGGTTTATGTAAGCCACATAGGGAATATGCATTATGGGTATTTGAACTTGCTTTTTACTTCAGGCCTTTTGGAAACACTCCTGTACAGGCGTCCTTGGAACATGTTGATGATGTCATCAATTACGGCCAGGTGCAGGATGGTTAGCTTAAGGCTACTAAAATTTGATTACATAATAAATATGGAACGCTGTTTCTCTAACCTTTGCTGAGCACTTTGAGTGACCTAACCTGAAAAATAAAAGCATGAACCACAAGCAGATACTGCAGAGAAAACAAATGAAACACACTGAAATTGAGCTGGTATTTTTAGGGTTTTCCTCTATAATTAGCAAGCTCATAAATCTGCTATGGAAGTCACTGAACAGCCAGACCTTCAGCTGCACTGATATATTGGTATAATGACTCTTAAAAACACTGAATTTGACTAAAATCACTGGTTTCCCGTCTTCAACAATGTAAACTGTGTTACAGCTTTGGAGCCTGATACCACATGACTCTGAGATATCTTACATTTCCTACCTAAATTGGTCCTTGGTTATGACTTGGTCTGGACTACATTGTGTTGTCTGGAAACCTGACAAGATGTAGCTCAAACAGACTCAAAGAGAAGAGAGGGATCCATTCAGATGGAGTTAGAGGACTCAGAGAGGATTAGTTGTGCCTGCTGTGGGGTCCTTAGGGACATTATGTGCCCAGGTTTAATGGAGGATCTGTGGTCATCAGGGAGGAGAGCACATAGTTTTACTAAATGGACACCAGCTTGCTTTGATGTTGGAGTGGAGCAGCCGTCTGGAAATGGACCATAGAGTTTATGTAACTCTCAGTCACCTCATCTCATTCAGAATGGGAGGTGAAGGGGGGAGGAAGGACGGAAGGGATGAGGCTGGTGTTGACAATGAGGACCAGCGGTTTGACATCCATCCAAATACCTCTGTAATCTTTATCCCAGCTGTTTGACTTTTTGATGCAGTGTTCGGAAAAAGGGACGAAACATTCATGTCTCTGGTACAAATAAAATGTTATGCATTTGTACCTATTTAAGCATAATTCTATACAAACACAGATATTTATTGCTTTGGATCTGGTTTTGACATTATGTCGATGTCCAGAGGGGCAAAGCACAGTGTAAGCAGACAAACTGTGGGTGGTGGGCAAAGCCACTTGGGATTACAGCATAACAGTGCTCCTCTGGTCCTGGTTCCCTGGTTCACTATCACCCCACTGTTTTGTCTAACAAGAATACTGTTATGTTCAACTGAGGAGTGGGATGATGGAGAGGAGGAGAGATGGTGCCTCCAACACATTTTCCATCCTTTTTTTCTATGCCTTTTGCCCATTTGCTAATGGGATGAGTAACAGTGTTGGTAATGGATGAAAAATGTGACCCTTAAAAGTTGTTTTATTTGTTTTAATTTGTGAACTTTAAATGAGACTAGTTAGTGCAAAGGACAATGTCAATTCTGTGCTTTCCAACCTTTTGCTCTGCTTTTTAGATGTGCTTCAAGCTGTGATGATCAATTGGAAACTAAAGTTTATTTTTGTGATTTAGAAAAAAAATAAGAGAGAATAAATTCTGCATGTTGGTTTTGACTTGTGTACTTATTTGGTTTCACAATTTTACTAATATGTTAACAACTGAATTTTTGGTTCCAGCTGACATCATAATATATTTCATGGGTACAATCAAATATATTTAAATTCAAATTAAATCAGTGCAGATGTGCATAAAAATTGTTTGTAATAGCAGTTAAATTCATATTAAACAGATTAAAACAGTCAGTTAACCAGAAAATGGATCCGATGTTGAGCTATTACTTCTCTTATGTGTGACTGGAATACTCCCTGTTACTCTGTGACTCCATATCATCACACAAATGACAAGGTAATGTACGGAGTGTTGAGGTTACAGGACTATTTGTTGTCGTGAGTTTTACTGGACTGGACATTTTCATTTGCCACGACTGGACCCACATAAAAGAGCTGGCTAGTGTTAGCTAAGACCCCCCCTTTTCAACAGTGCAGGACAAACATAACACTAAGTGTGCAGTAGCTACCAGAGCCAGAGGTTCGATAAGCTAACTAGGTTTTCACATTCTAAATGGAAGCTAGTTAGCATAGCTTGCTTGCCTCCACTTCCTTAAGTGTTAAGTACAATGTTAAAAGCTTGACAAGTTGCTTCCAAATGCTGAAAATTTCAAAGATATTCACAGATTATGTCAGTAAGTGTTGATGGCAAACATTATGTGGTCTCATTGACAAAATGTAAGTATAACAGTTGGAACTATTTCAGCTCATCTTTTCAATAGCTGCAAATTACTAAATTAATTTTTGGCACTTAAATCTTTCAAACCTGCTTATTTAGTGAGGAAGACGAGAGCTATTTTCACATGAGGAGGAAAAAGATTGAAGAAACTGGAGGTGTTAAAGTCACAAGACATAAAACCCCCAGCACAGGATTTCACCAGACAAAGATCTTGTTGGCCTTAAGTCTTCTCTCGATCCTCTTTCCATGAACTTCTAACACCAGTTTGGACACTTGGTAAACAAAGGGAAGGAGAGATCAGGCAGAGAGATCAGTGTTGAATTTAGCTCTAATTATGATAATCAGACCCTGTTTTGGTTAAAGATCCTAGCCTTTTGGGGGGGACCACACAGCTTGGAGGAAGTGCCTCTGGGGGGTACGTTGTTACAGATATTCTCCTGGGTCAAGGTGCTCAGAAACAGATCTGTGTGGTCTCGAGATAGTCTCAGTGTTCTGTATGCATTTGTAAATTCAATTCCAGGTTCCCCTCGTGTACCTCTCAGTGTTTTGTCTGCGGAATTACATTTTTAAAAGCATGACAAATGGTACATTTTGCTTTGGTAAAAGTAGAAAAGAGCCCTTTAAATACTGGCTTCCTTTCCCTCCTGGTGTACTTAGAGTGAAATGAACCGTATGTCTTGATTTTATTGTACTTTTTCCCCCTTTTTTATTAATGTGATCAATCTATACAGTCTTATCTGGAGCACTGTGATCCTTTCTCTAAGGTAATATAAATCTGGATTTGTCCTCTTTGATATTTTTCAGTGATGTAACTATTAAAAGTGGTTATATGGCTGCATTCAGAGTTTGCTGCATCAGTTAAAAGCTTAACTAGCTAAATGATAATTTACAAAAGTATGTTTTATTTGGACTTCACACAAAGGAAAAAATTAGAATAAAGGAATCAAAATCAAACAATGAAATCCTAAAAAACAGTCAAAGGTCAATTTATTATGGTCATATGGTCCTGCAAAATGAGAGTGGGAGTTTAATAAGATAAGCACTTCTTGCCAAAACAATGTTTTAGTACTTAGATGCTGTGTACACAGATGTAACTGTCAGTCAAAACAAAGATAAATCACTTTCCAAATCCCTCTTTTATGAGGCTGCGACCCCACAGCTCTCATCTTATATATACAGGGCTTACTTGAATGTCTACACACACATGCACAGTGTTCTCAGAGGCCTTACATAACATCTCGATGCTGTGATAGAAGATCTGTTCTCACCTTGATGCTATGAGTCAAGAGGCAGCTGCTCCCGACATGCTCAGACTGCTGTTAAAAAGCGACCTGTAATTAGATTTTCCCCAGGTTTGATCTTTCCATCTGCCTAATAAATACAGTTATATAATGTAAGAAGAATAGGTCAAGTGTGATGTCAAGAGATTTTAACAGACCAGTGATTGCACTGCACGCTTTTTACTAATCTTTAGCATTCGCAGATTGGTTTGGTTAATTTTAAACTCAAATTACAGATATTACCTTAAACCTTCTACCAGAGCTGTTTTTAAAGTAACAGATCAACATCTTGAAAATATACTTGATTACTTTTTGCAGACCTTTAGGATGTGAGACTGGCATAACTCAAAGATGATTAGCTTGGCTTAGCTTAGCTTAGCAATGAATTTTGGACAGAACACTTTGCCCCTGCTTCTTGTTTTGTGCTAAGCTACACTAATCATTCCAGGGCTCTTGCCCCATAAAAACCATTCATAAGAAGATAAAGATTTAATCCCTTTATCTAACCAGTGGCAAGATGGTGGATAAGCACTTCCCAAAATGTGGAATTATTCCTTCGGGCTTTTGGAACGAGTCAAGTCTGATGCCCGTTAAGACAAGTTCAAATTAATTCCATGTCTTTAAGGTCTCAACATGCTAAAAACTGTAGTTCATAACAACGTGGTTCTTATTTTTGCAGTTTTAGCCATCATTCCTATCAGTTATGATTACATTGTACTTAACCAAAGTTAGTGCTTGTATCCAGGATTCATCTCTACAGAAGTACTGCAGGACAAGCAACACAAACAGCCAACGACCACAGCATCTGAGCACTGAGGCAAGACGTCGGGTGTGGACTGTGAGGAATGTTTACAAAGCACAGCTGGGTGATAATTCAACTTTTAGCTTTCGATTTCTCTCCTAGATTTTATCTCAAAATTTGTCTAATGTTTGTGTGCAACCTGTGAAAATGCCTTGCTACTCATTTCTTGCCCTCTCTCTCTTCTTTAATGCAATTTTGTTATTTACTCTCATAAGAATGATGTTTTCTTTACAGATTGGAAAGGATGGGCCAAACTACAAATATTGAGCTTGTAAAAAATCAGAATTATCCTTAGTATGTCCCAGCAAAGCCAAACTAAACCGAGGATGCTCAGAAGTATTTGCCAGCCCCTTACATTATGTACACAGTTCCACTTCGTTTCCCATATAGACCCTGCAAATTGTGCAAAATTTAATAATCCCTTTTTCCAAAAGATAAAAATCCTCTACCACTGCAGAATGGGAGAAACCATGGAACCCAACACACAACTCTCAGCCTCCAGTGATTGGCTCTGTTACCCTAAGCTATCAAATCTGTTTTATAACCATAACCATTACCGGGAATGTTGCTGCTTTAATTCCCACTGGAGCCATGAAAGAATATTTATGGAAATCATACTGTATCAGGTCCTGAGCCAGGAAGTTGCCGGAGTGTCTCACATGGAAAATTAGTTGTGGCTCCTGATGCAGACATGGAAAATTGCAGGACCATTTATGGGTTGTGGTGTAGCAAGAAAGGGGCTACAGAGGAACAAGCTCTGAAGTAGCAATCAGAGATAATCTAAATTCTCGAGTTTCCTCCGGACCAGAGGGCTAATCTCTTTTCGAAAATTTGAAGGCTTGGACCGGGCAGAGAACAGTAAACAATCCAGTGACAGAGTTTAAAACAAAGCGCTCACCCAAGGACCACTCATACCTGACAGAGTGAGTCAGTCTGGTGAGGCGAGCCAGCGGGGTGCCAAGCCGCTATTTTAAACTTTGCCTAATCTGTTGTTGAATGTTCGATATGTGGAGCAGATTCCTATTTGATGGCTTTCGTGACTGCAGGAAAAGCAAAGGCAAAGCAGGGGCGTGCCTTCCAAATATAACCTCCATGTGCTCTTACTAAAAGTAATATGGAAAAATGCATCTTGAGGTGTTTGATAACCATCTTGTTTGCGGGGTTTTGTACCACTCTTGGCAGGTCGTTTGCCCTCAAAGCATTTCTGCTGTCCGCTGCACTCCACCTCAATGTCAGCAAGCAATTACTCAGTCGCACAGACCCGAGACATTAAAAACACAAGGGAAGTTTAGCGTGACAGACGTCCAAGCAAAACTCCAGTTAGCTCAGAGTGAGTGGTCACTGTGTCATATCTCCGAAACCCTGAGTTTCTCCAAGAGGAAATGAAAGAGAGGCTGAAACTCCCTCAAACACAGAAATATCTAGGAGCAACACAGGAATATCACACACACTTGTACACATTTGTTTCACATTTTCTTTCAACTGGAACACTGGCTCATTCTGCTTTGCACAAAGGCTAGTTTGTTAGCTCTCAGCCTTCAGGCAAAGTTAGCTGAATTTTGTTTAAACTCAAGTCACTATAGCAAGCTTTCTCTAATGTAGTCTGTCGCAAAGCTGTTTCTATTTATTTCTGTCAGGAGAACTTTGTAAATCACATTCACCTTTAAAAGTTGCATAATTTATAATTTAGACTTGATCAAAAATTAATCGGTTCAAGTTACATTTAAGGAAAATAGCAAATTGCATTATAAAGCATAATAAAGCTTGCTAACATTAGACTACTCCAGCTGAGGTTTCTATAATGGTAGTTTCATCCTGGAAGTGTTTTAAACTGCTAATTGCTTAACCAGTTATCAAACTGATATTAAAGATTTTTGAGCTCTTCAGTTGTACCTGCAGTCCACAGATCTCTAATCATTTTTTTTTATTTCACAAAGTAAAAGTTTTTAGAGAAAATGTGTTTAAAAATCAGCTTTTTAAGTTGGATTGATGGATTGTTCATCAGTTTCTGTTGCATAAGAGTAAAGTTACTTCTTTTTATTGTAAACTGTTTACCAAATTGGAAGCATATCACATATTTGTTGGTTTCTCTGCCTTAAAATCAAGTGCAAAGCATCTTTTGGAGATCAGAAAGTAGCTCAAAATATTCCAAAATAAACCTCTGGTTGTAAAAAAAAATGGTTTTTTTTTAAACAAAATCTGATGTTTGCTTAAAATATTGATTTAAATAGATTTTAAAAACTTAGATGACTGAAGGGCTCATGGTATAAAAGTTGTTAAAAAACATGAAAGTGAAACACTTGACACACATTTTAACTATGAAAGCTTGGTTCTCAGTAGAACTAGTTATCTGCTATGATCTGTTACATTGGAATGTTAGAATGGAGATTATTTCTTGAGTGGTTAGAAAAATAATATCTGTTTGGAGTTTTCATTTTGAATTGTTGTCGACTTCAGTTTTAAACATGGTGTTCTTTTTTTTGCCAGTGACCTATTTTTCCATTGTGGTTACTCATTGCATCTGGCGATCATCATGCTGGCGATTTACTGAGAGCTTTATGCCCATCTTCATGCAATCAGTAATATAATATGTGGGAAACATAAATAGAATTCACACCTGTGGAGCCTCACATTTGTGGCTTGATAGCATAACCCTGCCCACCAGATTAGCAAACATTTAACCAACCAACCTCCTTAACAAACCTCCACTTACAGCCCTGCTTTTGTTTTGTGTAAAACATCCCTGAAGGGAAACATTTCTGTCATCCTTTTAAAAAACATGATTTTTTTCAGTAAGCCATTAATTGTTCAAGGTTTTTTTTCTTTCCCACCCTCACATGCCATCTCCTGAGGCGAAAGGAAATCCATGAGACAGATATTTGTCTGAGAGAAGAGCACTGAGCTGACAGCTCCTTTCGGCAGTATGTGAGTGATGAGTGAGCAAGTTCCTGTAAGGACGAACAGAACAGAGAGTATTTTGACATAAACACGGAGTTAAGGTTTTGGATGGAGAGGTGCTGTGAACCTGTTTGACCTGCAGTCCACTGAGGTTGCCCCCAAGCACTACTTTGCTGGTCAGATTCTGTCTTGAGCTTGTTATGTTACGATTTGTGGGTGTGGATTTGGTTTTCATATCCAGGGAGTTTCCAGAGCCCTTGAGCAACTAACCCACTGATGATAAAGGAGATGTTGCGTTTAAGTGACACAGGAGCATTAGAAAATACAAAAAGACAGAGCAGCTACACAGCCTGTAGGCCTTAACATCTGCATGTTAATCTCACAGACAATCCCCCTGTTATGTTTTCTCCAGTCTGTGTGGGGCTCTGTGGCCTTTTTGCCATGCATGAGCCACAAGTAAATGAATTAATCGCCCACTCGGTCAACAGGCACTGACAGAGGGCCTTCAGCAGGCTGCAGGGTCCTGTTGTGCTCCATTAAAATGCTACAGTGGCTGCTATACCAGACCATTTTTGTTGACAATTCCCTTCAATGGCAAGACCAGCAACTCTTTAGAAGTTTAGACTGGCCTTTTTCCCAGCTAAATTGGTGTCTAAATACCTTTCCAAGTTGCAAGATTTTCATGACAGGGCAGCAGCAATCAGGTTCCTTTTTTAATCCTCAGTACTAGATGAAGCCAGATTGATATATATGATATAAGAAAACAAGTTGACTTGATTCTGGGGAAATGCACTTTAATGTTTCCTTGCTGAGAGTTAAATGAAAAGATGGATTCTCTGCTCTCATGCACTAAGTTAGCCAGCAGCCAGTTAGCTTAGCTGAACATAAAGCCTGTAAATAGGGGAATAACAAAAGTAAAAATGAAGTTTAAAACTAAAGTGGATGTAGATTTTTTATTATTATTATTAAAATCAGAAAAAACTATTTAGCCCCCTAACATCCCCAGAATGCTCATAGCTAAATTTCCCCACCTCGATCTATTGCCACATCACCTCGTGAATAGAATTATGTGTCACTTCCACGTTGTAGTTATGGTTTAAAATAAAATAGGATACTTAGTCAGACCAGTTAGGGAAGTTTCTACTTCCCCTCTGGTTTATCTGATCCTGTGTGGTGAGTTTCTTCCGCTGTGCAGCTCAGACACTAAACCTGAGGGCAGTTTGTAGCTGTCAGGGTGTGATTGTGGAGATTTCTTGGTGAAAAGAGAGGAGTGTCAAAGGATGTGGCGGTGACGGATCACTGACAAGAGGCTCAGCTGTCTGCGTCCATCAGTTTGGCCAACAGCTCTTTCAAAAGCACAGATGAACTGCTGAGAGAGAAGTTTCTGGAACACAGCAGAGGGGCTCCTCAGCTGTCTGTATCTCAATGGGGTCCTAACTGGCTTGTTTTGCTGTTGGAGCTCAAAGAGACAGTTATGGTTCTAGTTAAAAGCTTCATGTGTTTGTTACACAAAAGTACAAGATCTCCAGAAGAGCCACTTTGTTACGTAACAACAACGGTGTGTGGCATCTTAAAATCAACCTCAGCCACTTCACTTAACGAGTGCTCATTAACTCCTCCAATATTCGAAATAACAACCACTTGGTTTCTTGGTGAATGAAAGACAAACAAAAACAAAGCTACATTTAATTGGGACTGTGAACTTAAGCACACTTCGTACTCAGTCAATTATTAGCCTTTTTTGGTCTCCGCAAAATAACCATTGTTTATGAACTTAAAACCGCAATCAATTGAGCAAACTCTGGGTTGATTTCTCGATAGAGAGGATCTACAACCACAGAGTGTCTGAAGACAGACTGATCCTCCATATGATGCCTTATCAATAAAAGCCTTCAAGGTAGAACATCCACATACAATGTCAAAGGTCAGGACTAAGATAAAATTTGTCATCCCATGTATCTTTCACAAAAGTTAAAAAAAGTAAGTTCTCACCTCTTGCTTTACCTTTTATGCCTCTACTAGTGTGTTCCTCTTCTGTCTTCCTGCTCCAGTCTTCATCACATGCCAGAACATCCCACTTTTTCAAATTCTTACATGATCAGATGTGGTTAATCATCTTACTGCTTACATTCTTTGAATCATTGGATTGTTGGATGCTGTTTTTTGATTGTAGATTACAAACTTTAAAAAAAGACTTCAAATCAGCTGTGGTATAAGGTCAAAGGTCAAGACAATAATATAACTTAAATATTAGCAAAAATAATGACCCTCAACACCATTTAATGACAAATAGTGACTTCCAAACAAAGAACTTGATAGAAAGAGGTTTTATTTTCTCAGTTTCTCTGCTCAGATTGCTGCTGTTTGACTCTCGTCTGAGGCCAAGCTTCACTGCTGCCCAGGAACTTGACGGCACCCTTTCACTAACTATAATGCTACATGTTCAGCTTCCATTAAAGTAAATTAAAGGGGACTGTGTGGAGAGCATGAGCAAATGTTTGGAGAATGCTCTCAGTTTCTGAGACACAGACATGAGGCCATTACTTGCTTCTGCCAAGCAGACAAATTAAAAGGGAAGAAAATCAGAAATCTTTACAGCAGTGGAAGAGCTACAGTTATGGCTAATGTGAAGCTGTCTCTCTTTTTGTTTCTCTCTGGCGATCACTTTATATATTTAGCAACATTACCCAGGCACACACTGGTACGAACAGAGCAGCTCTTGCAGTCTTAAATCTTTTAAACCTAATGTGTGTGTTCAAATGTTTGAAAGGGTCTTGTAGGCAATTTGTCAAGTCTTCCAAATGGAATAAGCGGTTGCGGGAAATTAAGACTCTTTGTCAACAAATAAGATAATATAAACAGTGACCAGGCAGTGATGTTGCAGTTTGAAAAAACAAATTTGGACAAACACCTGCACCAGAAATGTTTTTCTTGGCATGTCCACGGAGCTGGCTGTTTTACTTAGGAGGTACGCAGGCTCACAAATCATTTGGTATCTCCTTCTGACTGCATTCGAGGAACTCTTATATCCAGACATCATGTGAGTTGTACAACCCCAGTGAAAATGTGTGGTCTTGTGTCATTTTTTTAATTGAAATCGAAAAAATGTTTAGTGGCAGTAGCATCTTTAACAGGTTCCGCCAGTACACAAATAGGCTTACATGAGATTCATGGTTTAACTCAATTCATCTTGTTTGTTTATTCTATACAAAAACTGAAGTGCAAAGACAGTTCCTCCATAAAGTCAATGCAATCACCTAGCATTTGCTAAGTTTAAGGACTACTTGTAAAATAGTGAACCTCAGAGTACAAATGTTAATGTCTGACAGAACCAGACAAGCACTTTCTCTGCCTCCAGTCTTTATGTTAAGCTAAGCAGCTACTCATAAGGTATAAATATTTACATCTTAGTTGGCAAGAAAGCAAATAAAGGCTTTCCCAAAATGTTAAGACAAAAAAAGGCATGAAATCAAAAGTTCAGTTGCAAATCTTACACAGATCTTTATTGTTCTTTTAATTACATACAGGTTGTGGCAAACAAGTTGCCCTTTTCTTTCTTTTTTCCATCTCAACAACAAAACAACGTTGTGCACATACAAAAATACCTTCTTTCTTGTCTCCCTTCCCCTACGTACTTTTTTCCATCGATTTAACTCACTTGATATTACCATTTATCATCCAACAATAAGCAAGATATCACATCAACTATTACAGAAAGTTAATGGAGTTTATAATCTTGCTTTTACAATCTCTTTCTGTTCCAAAACAAACCTTATCAATCTTTACTCTTTTCTCCTCAGCCTTTATCAACTTTCTCTTGTTTTCTTCTACCAGTCATGTACATGTTTAACTGTCCCGTCCTTCAGGACACGTAAATACATCCTGCTGCTTCTACTGTTGCAAGCAGTTTCCACACCTAAAGCTCCATGCAAGATGCTATACTGAAAAGTGATGTTTGATTTCGAAGTCAGCTTTTTTAAAAACCAACATGGCTCAGTTCAAAATTTTGTTTCAAAACAAAATTCCTCATTTCTTCTCTGACATTGAATGATTTGCTTACAATAAGATTCATAGCAATGTCTTTGTTCTCACAGAGAGACTGATAGCTCATCTGCTACAGGATTTTAAATTAATGCCTCTGACTGCAGTAAATGCAAAAATAAAATAGTGTCCTGATCCTCACATCTGTCATTAAAGGAATGTATAAAAATAAGACGTGTCTTCTGATTGATGAAAAATCAGACTTTTACAAAGAAATTTATAGCTTTACGTTATACATCTCATCGTTTTGGGGGGTTTTCGTCCTTTCTTGCCTACCGAATATGCTTGAATTTTCCAATATCATCTCCTAAAAGCTAAAACAGTGCTGCTTTATGATATCTAAAAAAATATTACAATTATTTTAGAATATAAAAATGTAAATCTTTCATTAACCCCACATAAAGTCTAAAATAATGCTTAAATATCAAATTAATAGTAAACAAGATTGAATGCACCACCTCTATCTTCAAGAAATCAACAAAACTCAAGACACACACAGCTTCACGTGTGAAATGCGGTTTTGCCTCTAATAAT
Source organism: Ctenochaetus hawaiiensis (assembly GCA_029783645.1). Taxonomy (NCBI): domain Eukaryota; kingdom Metazoa; phylum Chordata; class Actinopteri; order Acanthuriformes; family Acanthuridae; genus Ctenochaetus; species Ctenochaetus hawaiiensis. Next base: position 1,970,020 of record JAPZDY010000015.1, on the reverse strand, counting down.
GCCTCCCTTTTTAGAGTTGGTGGAAGCCATGCACTTCTCTCGAGAATACTGTGTGTCCATAGGATGCACTTGGATGGAGGGGTAAGGTAAATAGCTGCCGAAGAGGACAGTAACACAAAACACTGTTGTGATAATAAACACGCAGACACACATAAATACACCAAGTCCCACGCTTCTCCGCGTTTTTTGTACAAAAGAAAAAGACAAAAGTCCGCTCAGGAGTCCTTTTTCTCCCTTCGCCTCAATTTACACCATAGTCTCTTTTCTTTTCCCTAAGGAACACAGAGACTTTTTGTCCTTTTTGCTTTTGTTTGATGTGGGCGAGGGGAGTGACAACGACGAAGATGATGATGTCGTCGACGAAGATGATGAGCGGGAAGAAGGGGATGTTGAGGTGGGGCTTGGGGTTGTGCTGTTGCATGGCGAGCTGGGGGCGGACTGAGAGGTTGGCTGTGGGCAGTTTTCGTCTGCTTCTTCCATGTGGACGATGGCGGAGACGGAGGAAGGACGTCGCTTGGAGCGAGCGTCGTTTGCAGACGGGGAGGGCGTGGATGGCTCACTGAGGGGCCGATGGACGGAGATGGCACTGCGGAGACAGTTTAGCCACTGCTGCTTGTGGAAGATATCGTTCACCTGCAGCGTGTGGGACTGTGCCTGGCTTGGGTCTTGAGAACGCACACGGAAAATGTTCTTTGCTGTTAAAAAAAGTGAGAAAAAAAGTAGAATTAGGGGATTGATATATTTAAAAGAAAACTAATTGTATTTGTTTGTAATTGTTCAAAACTTTTCTGACAAAAGGCTCACCTTTGTCTGCATTGCTGAAAGCGCCTCTGAAGGAGCCGCCCATTCTGACGTCTCCATCCTGCAGGTCCTCCAACACAAGATCCTGCACTGGAATTGGCTGCCGGTAAACCTGGAAACAGTGGCGCTCATTCCTGGTGACGGGGCGGGTCAGAACCAGCAGCTCGGTGAACAGAAACACATGCAGCTTCTGAAAAAAAAAAAAAAACAGAAGAAAAAAATTAAAAACCGATCATTGACAATTTAAATAACAACAACATAATATGAGAATTGAGCCTTGTGTTTATAAGGAAAGAGGAGCCATATGGTAATGGCAAAAGTGTGTGATGTGCTTACCGTGCCACTCTTGTTACGTAATTCTCCATGACACAGCAGGGTCTTGCACTGATCGAGGCGAGGGTCTTTTTGCCTGTCATCCAGATACTCTAACTTGTCAATGTAGTACTGGCACTCAGATTCTCCCTTCTTCATGTTGATGTCAGACAGCACACCCTGAATTATGGTGATCTAAACACAAGGAATCACAGTATTAGCTTCATCTACATTACACAATAATCAAAAAATAAATATAATGCCATGTTCAGTGTTCAACCAATAGGCATCCTGAACTTACCGCTTCCATCAGGCTGGCTGTGTCTGGGTGCTCTGGTGGAGTGTGCTTTAGTATCTCTTTAAGCAGCAGAGGGTACTTGACCAGGCGAGAGCGTGGGATGTCCAGAAAGCTCCACAGGTCCAGCTTTCTGCTGAAGGGAGATTCAAGGCAGCGCTGCAGGAAGTCTTGCACCCGTGGGTCCTGTTTCTTCTGATCCAGCAGCGCCTTGGCTGCCAGCTGGTTGCTACAGTAGTCCTTGTAGGCTTTAAGCCTGGGCAGCTGGATGGGAAATAGGACACAGTTACTAATGCTGCCTTTTTTACTGGAAACTCAGTTGAGCCTTTACAGAATCAATGGTTAATGTGCTTGGTGACAAGACACTTACCCAGCTTACAACAATTTGGCCAATTTGGCCAACAGTCCCATCAGCTTCTGTGGCTTTGTTGAGCTGCCCCAAGAGGTCCTCATGCAGAGGGATGTAGGTATCCAGGTTGCCAAAGATGTGAGTGAGCTCTTCCTCGGACATAATGGAGAGCTTCAGCATTGGATCATGGTACGCCTGTGTACAGAAGCAGAGCCAAAACAGTCAAATAACAACATCAAGCAGAGTGGAGGATAAGAATAGCTCTTGAAGAGCTTTAGGGGTACAAGAAAAAGACAGTGGAATCACTGCTGCCTTTTTATAGTTTCTGGCTTGGCTATTTGAAGAGCCTGCCAGACTTTGATTTAATCTGTTTGCTTTATATGTACTCCCTTCGCCTCAGAGATATAAAAGTACAAACCTTGCGTGCAAGCTGTAGGTCTTCAATCAGGTCCTGTTCTCCACGAGACAGCTCAAATATGGCCTGAGGAAAGAGAGGAGGAGGGTCAAAAAGATACTTTTTTAGAAAAACACATCAATTAGGATGTCATTACATGATTGCAACAGACAGCCTTTAGACTAAATCTGAAACTGTGTTAGGGCCAAATGGCTGAGGTAAACTTTAAAATCTATCTGGCAGCTTCTCCCTCTTGCCCTTAGTGTTTGAAACTGCACAAAGTTTATGGTTTCTGACAGTTGGCTAAGATGTCTGACATAAGCAGGCTAAGTCGGGAGGGTAGGGCAGGAGAGCACCGGTTTGTTGGCTTGTCATATATATGTGAACTTACACAGACTGGGAAATGATCCCTGGATGGCTCTTAGCCCCATTTAGAATACTTGACATAAATACTACAGGGGCATGTGTAAGTAGTCTGGTAGACTGGTCTTACTCACCACTGTCTGGAATTTTGACTTAAATGCTCATTTATCTACAACTACTCTTTGTCCTTTTGCCATCCTAACACTTAACAATTTACTGGCCATTTCTAAATGTCTCAGTGCTGATTCTCACCTCCTGCCGTTTGATCTCTTTAGTAGAGAAAGTTCCTTTCTGGTGGACGTCTAGCGTTTCGGACCACAGCGTGCTGTTCCTCCTTTTCGGCGGTGTTGGGGCTGCCGCCTTGATGCAAGGCTTCTGGGGCACGCCCGGCAACTTGCCATCGCCCCGGAACGAGGCCTGCAGAAGGGAAAGAGGAAGTCCCAGATGTCAGACACGTTGCGAAGGGAAGCCAAGCTGTGTGGTGCAACATGCAGAACAGCAAAGGTATATCCCTTGCCCTGGGAACTGCCTTTTTGTGGGATGTCACAGCAGCTTACCTGGATGGTTTGGCCGAAGCGCCGGACGGCCCCATTTTTCACCGGAGAAATGAGGCTGGCTAGCGACGTCACCCTGCCGAGAGGACGGACACGCTTGTTGCTGGGTTCCTGACAAAGCAAGAGGAAAAAAAGGCATATTAATGAGGCAATTTTATCATGGCTAATGTCAAAAAGTCTTTTTGATCTGTTGTGCAGCACTTAAGAGCAAATCAAACAGTAATGCAAACTGGGAGATTTTCACAGAGACCTTAGCAATAAGCCCAAGCACTCCCTTGTGACTTCCTTGTGATAAAACACATTAAATCATAAATCCCTATTATTGACTCCACTTCCTGGAGCCGAGGTCGAGCCGCAGGCAGACAGGATGGCGGACCAGCAAACAGACAGAGATACTGAGGAGAAGCAAGAAGCCCCAGCAGCTGTTGACTCCATCATGTGAAGAGTCTCGAGCCAGGCAAGCCCACTGAGCACAAAGACCCCTCTGACTGCTGATCTGGAGGGGAAGGGGGTCTGGAGGAATGCCAGGAATGCACGAGACTCTGTTCTCAGCTGTTCAACACCCCTCCCTACGCACACTCTGCTACTATCTGGCGTGACTACAGCTACAACTCCTCTTGAGAGTGGATCTGCACCATCACTCAAATACTGAGATAAATGTTTCCTGATTGCTACAGCCTTTTAACTGCCTTTCCCACAGAGACAAAGCAGTTAAGGACAGTGTGGCAGTATTTCAGTGCTGTCAGGGAAAGCAGACCACCGCTGAGTGTAGGGGAAAGGAGCAGCAGTCAGACAGTGACTGCATCCCCCCTCTGAAGTGTTTACACAGCGCAGCGTTGCAGGGGGTGTACAGTGGTGTTTATGGCTGCGAGTCGAGACAGGCCCCTAAACAGGCCTCGCGTGAGAGCAGCACTACACCTGGGCAAGGTGACCCCCCCTCCTCCACAGCCCTGAGGCTGAGAGAAAAGAGAGAGCTGTTTGGTCTTGTGCCAACAACAACAGGCTGCAGAAAATCAAAAGAGTTCAAGATCTGAGGTAATGATTTCAGCCCACAGAGTCTCTTCAAAAACATGGAGTGATGAGATAACCACAGCCATAATAACCTTTTCCAAAATTTGCAATTCCAAAACATTTTTCATTCTAAGAACATTACTCTAATGAGGACGCTAAAGCTGAACATCACAATGCTAAAAGCTCCTGACTAAGGCCAAATGGGATTTTGCCTTGGCTCAGCGAATCTAGGAAACAGAGCAGCCATTGAGGCTTTGGGCTCTGAGCACACAGCTGTGGAACAGATCTGTACAGTCTGGTGTGGCCTTTAAGCTTCTGCGGCTGCAGTCCATTCCTGCTCTGCTGTGTTTCAGGGTCTCCATATTGGAGAAGGACAGCTAGACAGCCTTGAGAACTTAGCAAGCCCTCTGGTGGCAGGGGGTAGCAAGAAGACTTGTCTGCCGGGGCTAAACTTGTCCCACTCTAATCAATGACTAATTTAAGAAAACAAAGAAGGTGCAGCTTTTGAAACTAAAGTTGGCCATTGTGACCTTCCTGTCCGTTAAGGACTGGCCCCAGAGTAACAAAATGCCACTTCAGCAAGTCTTTGTTCATCACCTGTGTGCTGAAACAGACAGACGAGGAAAGTTGCTATTTCTGGCAGTCTGACCCTGGAACTCTGTGGAGTAACAGAGAATCTGGCTCACTTCAGGAAATCAGACGGATCCGGGAGTTGTGCTGTTGCTTTGGATTACTATTATTAGTTTAACAATGACCCTAAAGGCATACACATTGTATAAGTGCGGTGCGCTCCTTAAATTTCTAATCTCAGATTACAACATCATAAACATCAGTAGTTTTTTTAGGGATCTCAGAGGCTCTCTTCTTGAACTTCCCCTTTGATGTCAGCTTGTATGTGCTGTGAGCTTATACTCCAGATGTGTCCCTGTCATTACACCACAGCTTGAACTGATAGGGGCTGGGAACAGAACAGCCAGACCACAAATGAAAGAGTCGAGGTCATCAGTAAGTCAGAAAAAGTGTAAAGCTAAAAGGCTGTCTCAAATTGTGCAATTCTGTGAAAACAGGATTCACTTCATGAATTGCCCTCAGACTTCTTCTTTCTGGAGTGGTTTACTGTCAATGAAACCCCGTTTTCCCAAACTCTTCCGAAAGAGAAACATGCAAGAATCAAAAGAGGAAGGAAGGCATTGAAGTTGTGGTTTTGGTACAGAAAGCACGCCTGTGTTTCAACACCTGAGTCCCTTGCTGAAAGAATGCTCTCAGGCTGCTGTGCTGAATTTACATCGAAGAAAACCTTGTCTAACCTCAAATGTTGAAGGTCAAAAGCTAATAGTTCCAGACAGGACTGTGCTTAAAGGATGCAAGGTTGTTGATTGAGATTGTACCCCTTGCTGCTTTTAAGTTTGTGGTACTTTGAATCTCCTGACTGTCCTCATTGCTCCATATCCCATCAGGACGGTGCTGCCTGCTGGGATGTATATTTAAGAACAGACGGGGAATACACAGCACTGAGTGGGGTCATTGAACTGTTTCTTGCTTAAGAGTTGAAGAGTAATCCATTGATTAACCTTTACAGGTAAGGCATAGTGTTGTTTTAGTGCCCAGGCCCAAAGTTCAAAGTCTAATTTTATGAGCACATACACAATTAGCACCCACGAGCACAATGTGAGATAAAAACAGGGTTAGGCGCTGATTCACTCAGCGTGACAGAAAGGTATGACTTCATCGAGATGAGTTCCGGTCAAACATTTACTCATAAGCACAACAGAAACCGCTTAACTAAGCAGAAATATCACAAACCCTCCCGCGTGTTTTCACATCTTACCTCTGAATCTTTGTTGGCTTGATTCTGGCAGTCTATCACTTGCAAAGTCCGTTTGATAGGCATCAAGATACCCAGTTCATTGTAAGCCACCATAGCTTTCAGTAAAAACACAAATATCCTTTTTTAATCCTGGCGGGTCAGCTCCAAGTAATCCACATCAGAAAAAAAAAGGTGACAATCAAGGGTAGCGTGAGAGTGAAAAAAGATTTTTAAAAAAAAAATCAGAATAAATAAATACGCTTCCCCTCTGTGTGTCTTCTTTTCCCCTAACGGGAAAGGGCTCTCCTGGTGTTGCCCTCACACACACTCTCCAAACTTTGGTCTGAGGTGGGCTGAAGGAGGGAGGGCTTTTTAAGGGGAGGAGGAATGGGGAGGAGCCTCTGCTCAGCTCTAATGGCTGAGGCGGTGTTAAGTTTACTTGGAGGTGCCCCGCAGGCTCTGTTGATGTATCCACTCAGACTGAAAACAGTAGTGAGAATTTTGAGATCATGGATAAAGCTTTCTGCTAAATGAGTTGACATAGACAACACTGAGGAGGGCAAATGAAAGTTGAAAAAACTGAACCATATCTACCACAATGTGGGCTTTTGTTTTTCAGGGATCTGGATCACGGTTGCAATAAATCCTGTTCAATGATTGACATACTCTTGAACAAATCTGAGTCAAAAAATTGACATTATAAGAGAGTTCTACAGACATTTGTCTCATACATGAACATATGGCAGATAGTTCATGGGCAATAATTCATCACATTTGGTAATAAAAGAGACGTTGAAAAAATGTTATTGATGTGGCAGTTTAACAAGTAGCTTGACTATCTAAGACACCAGTGCAAGCACAGATAAAATAGTACTTTTTAGACATTAATCTTACATGAAAATTATTAAAATAGTAACTATCAGAGCTAAACCTAAAGTAGGTGAGCAGAAGATAAATATGAAACAGTTTGTATTATTCTTAATAATCCTATTAAAGCAGCTCCTTCCAGATTACGTAATGGAGATTTTACTGCTCTATTTTGTAAATTTAATATTTTTTGGTTTTGCACTATAAATTGGACAATTAGTCTGAGCGACAGAAATACTTGTGTTTTGGCTCTGAAACACTCTGCTTGACTTATTTATTTATTTTTACATTTTTATTGATCAAAACAAGTGGGAAAAGGTGATAAATGGATAAATATCGCTTATTTTCATTCCATATGATTTCAAATAAACATCCAAGCAAATTAAGACAATATGGGCCAAATATATACACTAATATAAAGCCCTTTAAATACAGTTGTGCAACAGAAAAACAAACTTTAAGTTGTAAGTTAGACTTATAAAACTACCATGACAGTTCAGAAAAAGTGAAAACACTGCACCAGTTCTAACTTAATTACTTAACATTACTGCGATCATCAATAAACAGTACAGTCATAATGTCATATACGTGAAATAATCATGCAAAATTTCAAATTTTCAAATAGTCTAATGCTTTTTCAGAAAACAAAAAAGGGGCTATTTGTTTCTTTGCTTCTACTTGGTCTCGTACCAGGCACTACAATGTTCAAAACCAAAGAACTGAAACAGACCACAAAGTAGTTTATTGCTAGGTTATTATTCAGCAAATTAATCAAAGCAGTGTGCTTCTTGGAGCATGATCTCCGATCTTTGCTTTAAACAGAGCCATTATCAGTCTAATCAGCTGATCTGGGGGAGGTGATCAATTAGAATATCAATAGGAGGGGTACTGTGACACACTTGGCCAGATGTTTCAACTGAAACCCGCATACTGAATACCACTGGGGGGTAGGGTAAGACTGTCACCCATACGTAGATTGGTCTAAAAGGGCAGAAAGGGGTAACAAATTTACTAGTTTCTGTTAAGACAAAGACTTGTTTCAAAGCCTATGTCAAACCTGGGGCTCTTTCTCATTCATGTGTGCATTTAGGGGAGATTCCCTCAGACAGGATGAAGCACACACATGGCTGAAGGACAACCACACCTGAAGCTACAAATTTTACAGCTGGCACAGAACAAAAAGTGGAGGTGTTAGGTCTAATGGAGGGACTTGTGTTGAGCAGGGTGCTGCCATGCGTTTGGAGCAAATGGACAAGGCTGTTTCATGGCTTTACTTCGCCCCCCTGGGTCAACATGTAGGTGTGAATCGGGGCACAGGCTTCATGCTGTTGCTGTGTGTGTGTGTGGGTGACAAAACAGATGCAGATGGAGGTGTATATACATTGACACCTTGTTTTTTGGGTTTGTTGACGGAGCAGTAAGAAGTGCTCATCTGCTGCAGACCAACAGGATGCTGAATCTGGATGAAATCACCCATATACCCCCCAAATAGGGACCATGAAACAAGTGACTTGAGTAAAAAGGACACAAAGGGATTTGGGTTCACGTGAGAAATAAGAGAACATAGCAAAAAACCATGCAGACTGAGGAGTCAGAGAGGATCTAATAAAAAAATGCCTGTCTGTCTGTCTGTGTGTAGTCTGTGCGTGTATTTAGAAGACACTGTGTGCAGTCTTGCTGTTACTCACTCTGTATGGGGAGACCTTGGGCTGAATCAGCAGTACGTCTGGGCCAGCCGCTGTAAAAACTAAACATAACATGGCCCGGCCTGCCTGGCCTATTCGCCTCTAGCCACACCAGCTGGAGTACAGCCGTGATTTACACTCCAAAACACACACATTCGTGCCAGTCTGCTCCTAGAGTGGAGGAGTGGATTGAGTAATGCACTGAGCGTCGAAGTTTCACCGCTGTCTAACCTATGCCGTGCCAGGGACGGCCAGAGCCTCAAGGCCTGAAGGCTGAGCTCAACTTAACCTCCACATCAGCAGCAGTGAGTGCAGGATGTGCACAGACTAATTACAGCCCTGGGGAAGGCAAAAGAGCAGGCAGCTTTTAGCAAAGAAACACAGCTGAGTGCTGACTGACTTAAAACAACTCGAGGTCTGTGGAGCTTCTGCTGCCCTCTGCTGACAGTCAGAGGCAACAGAGAGAGGCTGAGCATTTTATCTTTCAATGTAGCAACGGCTGACCTCTCAAATCCATCACGTGAAAAAATTCTGTGTATGACTTTCATTCTGTTTGAATATGAAAGTAAATGACAAATGAGAGGAAAATGTTGTAGTGTCTCAGTAATTTGTTGTTCTAACACAAGTCTCCAGAAGCGCTTCAGTGCTCGTTGTACTCCACTGGAGGAATGAACAACATTCTTCCAAACAGAAGTGGCTTGTGAATCACTGCTGGCATCATCTATCTTTCTTATTAAATATATATATAATTCAAACAGAGTTTTCCGTCACATAAGTGTTTGTTATGACTTTCTACCTTCACAGAAAGAGCCTCAATGTCAACAAAATATTTTGCAAGGTATTTTTTAAAATATCTCTGTGTCTCTGAAGGAGGGAGAGTTCACTGTTCTCCCACTTCCTGCATCAGCAGTACATTCTTTAATCAAAGCTGAGGCTTTAAGTGTGTAGGATGATTAAATGAGGATGTAAATCAG